>JABSTQ010009206.1:0-526770 GCA_013358835.2 Ixodes persulcatus | reverse complement strand
GCATGGTAGCTCGGGGCATGTGGAGAGCAGGGTGGTCACGTGGTGCAAGGCCGACAGTTGACTAGTCCAACAAGCCGCAGCTTACCCCGCACTGCCAACTTAGGGTGAACACGAATCGAACGCGACTCGACGGGCGGACGACGGCTGAGACATCCCTCCCAACCTAATCTATAAACCTCCCACCTTTCTATATTTTCCATCGTTTTCTCCCGATCCCCTTCCCTATTGACATGTGCGCACTGAGCGCGCAAGCAACTAAGTCAAATTTCTAAAAAAAAGGGGAAATAAACATCTCTTTCTCTCTTTCTTACTCAGCTAACAGCTGCTGTGCCATCATACTCGGGATATTAGATCTGCAACAACGAACAAAAGGTCCGTAGAAGAAAGAACCTATCGTATACATCTTCATTGTTCCTCGAACCTGCTACTTGTTTCGTGTTATACACCTTCCAAACTTATCTCTGGTGCGAAAAAATCCGAGCGACTGGACTGTAAACGCAGGTGCGGAGTACGATATTTCGCGGAGAAGAGCTACTGCGCATGATCAAAATGCATTCCACAGCCAAATAAAGATGGCAACTAACAGAAGATCGAAGGTCTAAACCATGCACATCGCCCCAAAGTATATAGGGCCATTCAAATTAGAGCCTTCTGCGAGATACCATCTTTGTTTGCTGGGCTGTGGAACTCTTTCGTATGAAAATACCCTCTGCGAAATATCGTACACCCGTCATTATATGAAGGTAGAGGCCGGTCCGTCAACCACTCCGTACTATCCGCGTCATACGCGCGGGCGTGGCGGCTATCGAGCCTTATCGGCGCTTGGCGCTTCACCGAATTAAGCGCTTGGATCGAACACTGTCCTCGGTTTTACAGCTCCGCTCTGCAGAGAGCGTGAAAGTGATTTCTATTTTGCGACTTTTTGTGGGCGCTGTGCACACGTCATTGACGGCAAATAGTTTGCATTTTGCCCGTGAAAAAGCGCCGACGTTGCTCGTTATAGTTCATCAAAACTCAGAGCTTTCTTTATTATTGAGTGAACGCTAATAGCGATAAATATTTTACAAAAGAAAATTTTCGAGCGTATCATGACAGAAGCCACTTCGACTTTTCAAAAATGAGCGTGGCCGAATGAGCCGAAAGAAATGCGCCGCATTCAAGGAAAAACAAATAGTTACTTTATCATCACTACAGTGCCTCCTGATACGTCCGAAAGGCTCCTACCCAATTGTCGCACTTTCTTCAGGGAGCAGCAGCAGAGCTGAGCTGATTCACACGCTGAATCTCGGCGTAGCGCGCGATAAGGTGCGCAAGCCGCCACGGCCGCAGCATCATTTCGCTGATAGTACGGAGCAGTCGGCGTCCGGCGTTCACATTTATATCGACGACGGGTGTACGTCGCATTCGCGTCCACAGCCCAGTGACTCGGGTTTTCTTTCAATTATGTTTCCTAGCCAGCCGCTCGCGTACTTTCCCTCCTTACAGTTCTGTAGCTGGATGTACAGTCTCCGCAATATGAAGGCCCCATTCGACTAGGCAGTTAGAGGCTGTTTTGGATTTCCCTATGCCTGGACCATATTTCTTGACGTGAGAGAATGAAATAAACTTTTATCTTTTTGTCGCTCAAAATAAAGTGCGCCTGGCCAGAGTGGAAATAAGCGCCGCCCCATGAATTGCATCGGCGAATGGGTCCTTCATATTGCGAGTTACTGTACACGCACTTAGCGCGGGTGTACGGCCTAGGGCGCAGCGCGGACATGAGAAATGTCGCGCTCCGTCGGTCTTCGATGGGGTCTGGACTAGCTCATTTGGCGGCATATGTATAGTCGTCTGGTGGAGATATCAGTCATCCTGTGACACAGTCTTTACTTTGTAAAACATGAAACATCATCTCCCCACCCGGGTTCTTCCTCACCTTCTACAGACAATTGATTCGGCATTGTGATACACAACCGCCACCGAATGCAAAAAAAAAACTCAGATAGATAAAATAAGATGTCCATAATAATGTTTCAGTCTTGGTGGAACCTTAGAAAAAAAAAAAACAAAACTGGGTGCGAACTCCCGAGAGTCCTGAAGTATATCCTTGCCTGAGGGCCCGGGCTTTTTGATGGTAGTCAAATTTCCCGGGCCTTGTGTAATAAGAGATACTGAAATAGAAAAAAATCGTAAGGGTGCAGGCGAGCTGGTGAATATTAACCATGTTGATTAACCTGAGACTGGGGTAGAGAAGAAACATCAAAATGTAGAAGGGACAGAAAAAATAGACAAGACGACGTCTCAAACTCTGTTACCTCGTTTATTTAGTCCACCTCCTTATATAGTCTCAATCTATATAAGGAGGTGGACTAAATAAACGTAATAGCAGAGTTTGAGACGTCGTCCTGTCTATTTTTCTGTCCCTTCTACGTTTTGATGTTTCTTCTCTACCCCAGTCTCAGGTTAAATCAACATGGGTAGATACTGAAAATTGCATAATTTGGCGATGGAACTACTTCAGGTATGCAGTTAGTTCACGCCATATAGTCAGATTATAATGAGCGAAATAATTAGAGCTCACTAAAACCGCATTAGATGACATATAAAATATCTCCCAGACTAGCGTCATGTATCCATAGTGGACTGGACCTCCTCAGGCAATTTTGTGCTTTCCTGAACAAGGCGCAGCTGTCCCAGGGACATTCGGGCTTAATCTCCGTGCGAAAAGACGCGGCTTTCGGTGCCAGGGAATGAAATTTAGAAAAATACAGAAAAATAATTTATAAATATCAAAATGCTCTCCTCGAATATGAAACTAGACATACCCAGCTACATTCTAAACGAAAATTCGATATTCTCAGGCGAATTTTGTGGCTTCCTGAGCCGGGCGGAACTGCCAAAAAAAAACGTTGGGACTTAGTCTCCAGAGCGAAAAGACGCGGTTTTCAATGCCAGGGACGGAAATTTAGAAAAATACAGAAAAATAATTATTATAAATATCAAAATGCTCTCCTCGAATATGAAACTAGACATATCCAGTTACATTCTAAACGAATATTCGATATTCTCAGGCGACTTTCGTGGCTTCCTGAGCCGGGCGGAACTGCCAAAAAAAAACGTTGGGACTTGGTATCCAGGGCGAAGAGACGTGGCTTTCGGTGCCAGGGACAGGAATTTAGAAAAAATACAGAAAAATAATTATCATAAATATCAAAATGCTCTCCTCGAATATGAAACTAGACATACCCAGCTACATTCTAAACGAAATTTCGATATTCTCAGGCGAATTTCGTGGCTTCCTGAGTCGGGCGGAACTGCCAAAAAAAAAACGTTGGGACTTAGTCTCCAGAGCGAAAAGACGCGGCTTTCGGTGCCAGGGACGATATTTTCAGGCGAATTTCGAGGCTTCCTGAGCCGGGCGCAACTGCCAAAAAAAACATTGGGACTTGGTATCCAGGGCGAAGAGACGTGGCTTTCGGTGCCAGGGACAGGAATTTAGAAAAATACAGAAAAATAATTATCATAAATATCAAAATGCTCTCCTCGAATATGAACCTAGACATATCCAGCTACATTCTAAACGAATATTCGATATTCTCAGGCGAATTTTGTGGCTTCCTGAGCCGGGCGGAACTGCCAAAAAAAAACGTTGGGACTTAGGTATCCAGAGCGAAAGACGCGGCTTTCGGTGCCAGGGACGGGAATTTAGAAAAATACAGAAAAATAATTATTATAAATATCAAAATGCTCTCCTCGAATATGAAACTAGACATGATCCAGCTACATTCTAAACGAATATTCGATATTCTCAGGCGAATTTCGTGGCTTCCTGAGTCCGGGCGGAACTGCCAAAAAAAAACGTTGGGACTTAGTCTCCAGAGGCGAAAAGACGCGGCTTTCGGTGCCAGGGACGGGAATTTAGAAAAATACAGAAAAATAATTATTATAAATATCAAAATGCTCTCCTCGAATATGAAACTAGACATATCCAGCTACATTCTAAACGAATATTCGATATTCTCAGGCGAATTTTGTGCTTCCTGAGTCGGGCGGAACTGCCAAAAAAAACGTTGGGACTGGTATCCAGGGCGAAGAGACGTGGCTTTCGGTACCAGGGACAGGAATTTAGAAAAATACAGAAAAATAATTATCATAAATATCAAAATGCTCTCCTCGAATATGAAACTAGACATATCCAGCTACATTCTAAACGAATATTCGATATTCTCAGGCGAATTTTGTGGCTTCCTGAGTCGGGCGGAACTGCCAAAAAAAACGTTGGGACTTAGTATCCAGGGCGAAGAGACGCGGCTTTCGGTGCCAGGGACAGGAATTTAGAAACATATAGAAAACTATATATTATAAATATTAAAATGCTCTCCTAGAACATGATACTAGGTGTACCCAGCTACATTCTAAACGAAAATTCAATATTCTCAGGCGATTTCTGTGGCTTCCTGAGCGAGGCGGAATAGCCAAAAACGTTCAGACATACTCTCCACAGCGATGAGACGCGCTTTTTTGTGCAATGATCAGATAAAAAAAAAACTAAAAATAATTATTACTATTATCAAAATACCCTCCTGGAATATGATACTAGACATACCGAGATACGTGAAAGATGTAAATTAAATCTCCGTATCAATTTTTGTGGCTTCCTCAGCCAGGGGCAACTGGGCGGAAAAATGTTCTGGCATAGTCCCCAGAGCGACAGATGCGGTTTTTGTTTGTGGGAGGGGCGAGATATAAAAAATTGCAGGAAAGTAATATTTATGAGTATTAAAATTTTTTGCAGGAGAATGATAGTAGACATGCCTAGCTACATGCCACGTGGAAATTTTACCTCCTCATGCAATTTCTTCTAATTTCTTGACGTTATGAAAAAAGCACTGTATAATTTAGTCGGCAAAAAGACGACAAGTAGCCTAATACCCCTGTCAGACGGGCTAGTTTAGTGTCACTACAAGCGAGTGCACTTCGCCCTTAGTGTCATTTCTGTAGTGTGCCACACGGCTCCTTCCCGAGGAACACACTTGGCTTGGAGTGAGTTTGACGAACTCACTTCGCTCGATCGAGTGCGTGGCATCATTAGGAGTGTTTCAACAGTAAAACATAACAACACAGAAACCGAAAGGGTGGCGTAAGTTTTATTTTATAAAGAAAAATAAATTTGTGAAAGAGAGGACATGTAGAAGAGTGGCATTGCAAAAAATAGTGGGGTGGGCTTGGAGTTTAGGATGATCTGAATCAAGATTAGCACAGCGGTGAATTGATAAAAGGCGACGACAAAGTCAGTCATTCATGGCTATCTTGGTTAGCAGAGAATGATAGAGCCTACTTTTATTTCAGCATGTAACTATTCAAGACAACACGATAATTATGATCTTACTAGGCAGTGTCAGGGCCTCCTCGTAGACATCCGTGGAAGGAAGCGGAACGCAAAAGTTGGATATGCTTCTTTCTTTACCTTGGCTTGCGATGATAGATCAGAATCATCCAATTGGCGTAAAAGTCGTTCCTTAATGTAGCGTGGTTTTAGAGCACAGCTCCTAGGCACCCGTTTCTGAGTTGAGCGACGTCGGCGTAACCGCGCGTTGCATTAAGGGCTGTTTCCCAAAATGACGTCACACGTGACGTCACGTGGGACGTCACGAGGGTAAACTTTTCCCGCTAAATTTGCGGTAAAAGGTTTTGCTAAGTTTGTCGGAAAACTTTTCCGCTAAATTTAGAGGAAAAATTTTACCAGTGTGACGTCACGTGACGTCACACTTAAACTATCAGGTGACGTGTCATGTGACGTCACACGTCAATTCAGCGGGAAAATTTCCCGGGTAAATAAATTTAGCGGGAAATTTAGCGAAATTTTTACGCTAAGTGGGATGGGAACGGGAGAGTAGGATGGGAGGGTACGGAGGGGGAGCAGCTGGCATTCCCTCCCCTTCGTACCCTTCTCCGTCCTCCTCAAGAGCTGCGCTCCAATTCGGCATTACAGAGAATGGACCTTTTGTAGAAATACGCGGTGCGCATGCGAGGAGTATTTCATGCGCCTGGGTTCGAGAGTATCTAGCCAAAACAAAAACGTTGGGACTTAGGCTCCAGGCGAGAAAGACGGCGGCTTTCGGTGCCAGGGACGGGAATTTAGAAAAAGTACAGAGAAAATAATTAATTATAACTATCAAAATGCTCTCCTCGAATATGAAACTAGACATATCCAGCTACATTCTAAACGAATATTCGATAGTCTCAGGCGAATTCTGTGGCTTCCTGAGTCGGGCGGAACTGCCAAAAAAAAACGTTGGGACTTAGTCTCCAGAGCGAAAATACGCGGCTTTCGGTGCCAGGGACGGGAATTTAGAAAAATACAGAAAAATAATTATTATAAATATCAAAATGCTCTCCTCGAATATGAAACTAGACATACCCAGCTTCATTCTAAACAAAAATTCGATATTCTCAGGCGAATTTTGTGGCTTCCTGAGTCGGGCGGAACTGCCAAAAAAAACGTTGGGACTTGGTATCCAGGGCGAAGAGACGTGGCTTTCGGTACCAGGGACAGGAATTTAGAAAAATACAGAAAAATAATTATCATAAATATCAAAATGCTCTCCTCGAATATGAAACTAGACATATCCAGCTACATTCTAAACGAATATTCGATATTCTCAGGCGAATTTTGTGGCTTCCTGAGTCGGGCGGAACTGCCAAAAAAAAACGTTGGGACTTAGTATCCAGGGCGAAGAGACGCGGCTTTCGGTGCCAGGGACAGGAATTTAGAAACATATAGAAAACTATATATTATAAATATTAAAATGCTCTCCTAGAACATGATACTAGGTGTACCCAGCTACATTCTAAACGAAAATTCAATATTCTCAGGCGATTTCTGTGGCTTCCTGAGCGAGGCGGAATAGCCAAAAAACGTTCAGACATACTCTCCACAGCGATGAGACGCGCTTTTTTGTGCAAGTGATCAGATAAAAAAAAAACTAAAAAATAATTATTACTATTATCAAAATACCCTCCTGGAATATGATACTAGACATACCGAGATACGTGAAAGATGTAAATTAAATCTCCGTATCAATTTTTGTGGCTTCCTCAGCCAGGGGCAACTGGGCGGAAAAATGTTCTGGCATAGTCCCCAGAGCGACAGATGCGGTTTTTGTTTGTGGGAGGGGCGAGATATAAAAAATTGCAGGAAAGTAATATTTATGAGTATTAAAATTTTTTGCAGGAGAATGATAGTAGACATGCCTAGCTACATGCCACGTGGAAATTTTACCTCCTCATGCAATTTCTTCTAATTTCTTGACGTTATGAAAAAAGCACTGTATAATTTAGTCGGCAAAAAGACGACAAGTAGCCTAATACCCCTGTCAGACGGGCTAGTTTAGTGTCACTACAAGCGAGTGCACTTCGCCCTTAGTGTCATTTCTGTAGTGTGCCACACGGCTCCTTCCCGAGGAACACACTTAGCTTGGAGTGAGTTTGACGAACTCACTTCGCTCGATCGAGTGCGTGGCATCAATAGGAGTGTTTCAACAGTAAAACATAACAACACAGAAACCAAAAGCGTGGCGTAAGTTTTATTTTATAAAGAAAAAGAAATTCGTGAAAGAGACGACATGTAGAAGAGTGGCATTGCAAAAAAATAGTGGGGTGGGCTTGGAGTTTAGGATGATCTGAATCAAGATTAGCACAGCGGTGAATTGATAAAAGGCGACGACAAAGTCAGTCATTCATGGCTATCTTGGTTAGCAGAGAATGATAGAGCCTACTTTTATTTCAGCATGTAACTATTCAAGACAACACGATAATTATGATCTTACTAGGCAGTGTCAGGGCCTCCTCGTAGACATCCGTGGAAGGAAGCGGAACGCAAAAGTTGGATATGCTTCTTTCTTTACCTTGGCTTGCGATGATAGATCAGAATCATCCAATTGGCGTAAAAGTCGTTCCTTAATGTAGCGTGGTTTTAGAGCACAGCTCCTAGGCACCCGTTTCTGAGTTGAGCGACGTCGGCGTAACCGCGCGTTGCATTAAGGGCTGTTTCCCAAAATGACGTCACACGTGACGTCACGTGGGACGTCACGAGGGTAAACTTTTCCCGCTAAATTTTGCGGTAAAAGGTTTTGCTAAGTTTGTCGGAAAACTTTTCCGCTAAATTTAGAGGAAAAATTTTACCAGTGTGACGTCACGTGACGTCACACTTAAACTATCAGGTGACGTGTCATGTGACGTCACACGTCAATTCAGCGGGAAAATTTCCCGGGTAAATTTAGCGGGAAATTTAGCGAAATTTTTACGCTAAGTGGGATGGGAACGGGAGAGTAGGATGGGAGGGTACGGAGGGGGAGCAGCTGGCATTCCCTCCCCTTCGTACCCTTCTCCGTCCTCCTCAAGAGCTGCGCTCCAATTCGGCATTACAGAGAATGGACCTTTTGTAGAAATACGCGGTGCGCATGCGAGGAGTATTTCATGCGCCTGGGTTCGAGAGTATCTAGTTCCAAACAATCCGCCATCTTGCATTTCTCGCCTTTGAGCGGTTTCGTTGTGTCGACCTCGGGGCGGAAGATTACGCACGATGGGGACAAAGGTGAGCTTGGGGAAGCCGTATCTAGGTCACATCGCCTCAATGGGTGAACAGGATGTAGCTGACGTTTTGAGTGTGGAACGGGTGGGAGAGGCCTTGGGCGCGCGTTGTTTTCCAGTCACCTAGTCTCGAACCGATTCGCGTGTCTAGGTGGCAGCACATATTCGCCAAGAGGTCCATTGTAAACGTCTAATTATTTTAACGTGTCTTTATTAAGGGTTATCGGTGGCCGAGTAGGCTAGCGCCCGCCAAATCGGAGTACCTGGAGAGAAAGCTCGCGCTGGAGAACCCAGTGATCCTGAGCTCAATCCCCAGCCCTGCCCGAAGAACACACTTCCAATGAAGTGAGTTCGGGGAGCACACTACGCTCGCTCAGGTAGACCGAGTGTGTAATCTCGATAGCAGTGTTCAAGGAGTAAAAATAATATAAGAAATTAACACTCTGTAAAATCAGTATTATTTTGGTTGGAGTAATATTAGATGCGCACTTGTTTTCTGCTGGCAGGAAAGTAGTGCATCGTAGAAAAACAAGCGGATAATCTAGTTTGCAGCCTTGGCCCCTGCGTGACGGCCAGCGACGGCCAGGAGGCACTTGCAAGACTCCACCAGGAATTTGAAGGTGGCACGAGAGACGCGAAAGGCTTGCTTGAAATAGAACCCGCCCAAATGGGGCAAGGTGTCTTCGAACCACCGTTCGTCCATCTGGAAAGTCCACCGTTCTCGACTGATCACGGGTAGGTTGTCGGTCATGAGAGCGGCTATGGTGAAGGCATTGGCCTGCAGCTGCTGATCGGCGTCACTTGAAATTCTTGCCTGTGCGTTGGCATCCAGGTTCAGCTGCCTCTCATCTGAAAGGCGTTGGGCTTTCACGGAGCAAAGTGCCCCAACCACGCGCTTCCACTGTCCAACATCGCGTATATCGCTCTCGAGCTCGTCCTCTACACACTCCATGTTGTTTCGTTGTGGCGAGTGGCGAGTGGCCGAGTGGGCTCGCGCACACCAGCTCGGAGCACGCGGAGCGAAAGCTCGCGCTGAAGAACTTAGGAATCCTGGGTTCAATCCCCACCCCTGCTCGTTTACCTCCTGCGTTCCCCAGGGAGTGCTGCGAAAAGGGACTTGTTAGGCCTTGTTTTGGGTAGTACAAACTTTAGCGTCTCAAACTGTCACGCATGCAGAAGCGTGCCAGCTCTAGTGCCGAGCGCGAGATCACGATGAAAATACAAAGAAACAACAAAAATTCGAACGCCGTCAACGCTAAGACGCTAAGCGCGTGAGCCAAGAACTGCCGTTCCACGCGTTCCAAAGTAGACATGACAAAGAAAAAGAAAAATTAAAGCGTCGCTTCACAGGTGATTTGACGTCACCACCCAGAGATAAGGGACGCGTACCCTAGCGGTGGTGTCATGAATTTGACACTTTTAATTGTCTTGCGGCGTTGAGTCTGGCCGATTTCTGGCGTCCAAAAGTGTTTTTTCGTTCTTCAGCACCAGACAGAATTAAAAAAGCTCAACCAACGTGCCATAAGTAGTGCAAGGCTCAATCAGGTGAGCTTGTACTACCCAAAATGAGGGCGCTACAGTTTGTTCAAAGCTTCAGCGCAGGAGGCCTATACTCCGTTTCACCTGATGTTGTACCGCAGAGAAGGCTAGAAGCGCGAGCTGATAGCGTTGGGAGCTACTCTTAACGCACGAGACTTGTGCCGCCGAGATGTGCCCTAGAGCAAGGAGCTCGCGCTTGTAGCCTTTCCTGCGGTACATCATAAGGTGAAACAGAGTATAGATGAGCATCGTCCCGTCATGCGGACGTGTATCACCGGCTTGTAATGACTGATCGCAATGATCAAATTGGATTTAAATTTGGATTAAAGTTTGTGACTTAGCGCAACAATGTGTGGTAACGTGTTTCTTATAAGACGACGAAGTTATTTATGAAAAAATGCGTAAGCACTGTACTATTTTGCGTGCCGATTACTTACCCATCGTTATTGCCATCATTTTGGAGTGACACTAAGTTTTCCCGTGTAGCACCAACACACTTGGAGTGTGTTTCGACGGGTTGAAGTGCACTCGCTTGTAGTGACACTAAACTAGCCCGTCTGACAGGGGTATAACTCGCACTTTTTGCCTACTGCTTTGCCTTTTAACACTCCAGAAGCTTCCTTGAGATTATAAATGCGAACTAGGGTGCCTTCATCTCCATTTTAATCGGGGTGATGACATCCTTTGTAGTACCCGATGCCGACAGCACGTGCTCACAACGAGAATACAAATAAATACCTTGAAAAAAAAATGGTGCCGTAGCACAAGTAGAGCGCGCTCCTACCAAAGATTAAAAAGCACAGCGCCCGTATGAGAAATATTGCACCATTGTTGGTAACATGGTCACGTGACGATAATTTACGGGGGTCACGTGACCATCGTCCTTTGCGCCACATTAACCACGTAACCACAGTGAAAGAGTGGGCCAACGGAGGCCACAAGGTCATGTGACCATGATCCGTGGGGTCATAAAACACGGTCCGTGGAGTCACGGGAACATAACGCGCGGGGCGAGGGGGGGGGGGTTCCTCTCCGCCAGGTCTCAACGCGGGAAATGATATCGCATTTAAGCCTCACAGGTTGTCCAATTGTCCAAGCTGACAGCCAACTTTTTGCCGATCACGGGCGAGTGCGGTTCTTCTTGGTGGGCGGCCAACGGAACCCCCCCCCCCCCTCCCCCCCCCCCCTTCCCCCCCCCCCCCCCCACCCGAAAAGTACAGAGGAAGCACCTAGAGCTGCCAGAAGTGTTCGAGTTAGAAATTGTGTAAAGTCGTTAATTTCTTTACTAGGATTTGGGCATGGTACAGGAACCGCAAAATCTCTTATTGGTCATAATTGCTATCGACATGTATGGCGCTAAAATGAATTCATTTGTCCTTCGAAAACAAGGATCTTGCTACCATGGTGCAATCATCAGAAATATATATTTCATTCGTTAAAATAGTAAAGATTTGCGAAATATTTTGGGCGGGAGATCTCTGCTGACCCAACCAAGTTTTAACGCTATTGCCAGCCCTCGGTTATTGGAGAGCTTTAGACCTAGATAACTCAAAATTGAGCGTGAATTTCAAAATGCTCTCCTGGAATCAGTTAAAGCTAAGATTAATAAAGCGATCGCATTTGACTTCAAGCTCCTGTGGCGACAAGCTTTTCTTCCTGGGAGCTGAATGTCATGGCCTCGTTTTCAATGGGAGTCTATGGCATTCGGTTTGTTGATTCGGGAAGGAAATATAATGGTCGTGAGGCACTGAAACTCTTCAAATAAGCGGGCTATTAGATCAATATTATGGCCCCCCGAGTGCAATTAAATTTGTGGAGTTTTAACTGAATTACAAAAAATAAAACTTTTTTGCCCATTGAGTTACGCTGGGGCGCTGACGTGACTGCCGAGAGATGGCGTAAGTTGCGAGCGGCGGCATGTCCCGGATTCTTGGGGTTGTGAATCTTGGTGGCGTGATGTCGACAGCGCTGAATCTTGTGGCAGTATTGGCAGTATGCTATACTCTGTTTCACCTTGTGCTGTACCGCAGGAAAGGCTACAAGCGCGAGCTCCTTGCTCTAGGGCACATCCCGACGGCACAAGCTCTCGTGCACCAAGGGCAGCTGCCAACGCTATGAGCTCGCGCTTCCAGCCTTCGCTGCGGTACAACATAAGGTGAAACGGAGTATAGTGGCCCAGAACGACGCCGGGCAAAGTGGTGCGGGAGCCGACGTCCGTCATGCCGAGAGAAGAGCTGCCCTTGTAGCCTGAGTGTTAGGACCCGCACTACAGCTCATAGTTCACAACGGCCATTTACTTCATGAACCTGACGGTCGGCTGGACTCCTTTCTTTTTTTTTTTTTGCGTCCTGCGCGTTAGGTTACAAGTTGCTGTGCTATGTAAGTGTAAGCAAGCTTCACACTGTATCCATAAAAAAAAACCCGAGGCACAAGCCGTAAAACGTGGTATAGACCAACACGAGGCTCTGACGTCACACCTCTGCGGTGGCGCTGTTGTAGAGACGTGCCGTGAGAGCCGCGTGTGCGGTCATAGACGTGAACGTCACCGTGCTCCTTTCAGCACAGGGCAACGGCAGAGGCAACCCGGTAAATACTGTAGTAACAAACGAAAAGCATCAGAAAAAGTTCCAAGTTTATGCATGTGTATAGTTAAGTGCCCAGAGACCGGTTCGCATAAAAAACAATTTTTTTTTTTTACGCTGCTTAGGGAAGTGATTGTTTAAACGTCACCATCACTTCAGTGCACTGCTAAAGTTCTAACAAACCCAGCTGCGCCGAAAGTGGAGCCTAAAGAAATCCGTGTGGCCGGATTCGTTTAATCCCTTGGAAAAAACATTCCGCTATGTCGAATACACTAAATATTCCAGGGACCACGGATAAATTTCCCAACTCAGCTAATCGTATTACCAGCTTTATTAATATCGGCGATATCAGCGATGTATCGACGTATCGACGACACAGTGTAGACTATCTGCGTCGGAAAGTCAATCTCGGCTCTGTATCATGGATCGGTATCGGAAAATACAGTTCTCGACGGTATCGGGTATCGGTGTAGGGAGTTTTAGGGAACCGTTTTTGCACGTCCGATACGGTACGGTGGGCCTTCCGGTCAAGCTGCGCATGCGCTATCGCAGAAGACTCGCGCATGCGCAGTTCGTCGTACCGGAGGGCCCACCGTATACTGTATCGGATGTGCAAAAATGGTTCCCTAAAACGTTTCCCTCTCTTGAAGTACTTCAAGAGAAGGAAAAGATTTAGGGAACCAGAACTGGGCACGATACGTATCGTGCCCAGTTCTGGTTCCATGAAAGTTTTGACTTCTTTCCTCATGCCTGAAATTGAAAAAAAAAATAGCCGACGCCACGCGGCAGAGGAAACAAAAGAAGCAATCTTTATTAGGTGTACTGCGTTATTATTCTACGTCATTGAACTACCTTAATTATTAAAGACCCGCGTATCTGCTTTTATAGTGTGTAAATAATAAAATCGTTTTATAATCGGAAGACTTGGCAGCGACCTTTGCCTTCAAAACCCTATAATGCGGGAAATTCATTACAGGAAAATGGTGAGTGATTTGGTATGTCACGTGACTATTTTCCCGCTAAAATAAGCTTGAAAACTGAATGGTTGTAAAGGTCACGTGTAAGTTCCCCTGAAGTCGATTTCCCTCGCTAAATTTAGCGGGGAAACTAGATGGGTGTCTGAATCACAAGGCATAAATTTTCCCGCTAAATTTAGCGGGTAACTGAAGTGGTGTAGAGGTCACGTGGCGTTCATTTTCCGCTAAATTTAGCGAGGAAACTGAATTATCATTTTGGCCGCAATACGTAAATTTTCCCGCTAAATTTAGTGGGGGAACTGAGTTGACGCGTAGGTCACGTGCTGTCATTTTCCCTAAGGTAATAGAGGTCAAGTGACGCCACTTTCCCGCCAAATTTAGCCGGGAAACTGGATTGGTGTACAGGTCACGTGACATCAATTTTTCCGCTAAATTAAGCTAAGGAACGGAATTCGTGTATGGGTCTCGTGATATAAATTTCCCCACTAAATTTATCGGGTAATGCAAGGCCGGAATGACTACTATATTGGGAGGGGCCGGGGGGGGGGGGGGGAGGGGGGGGCAAAGTAACAAAACAATTCATTCTTTAAAATAAACATTTGTATACCCTATTTGTTTGCCGAAATTCGAACTTTTGTAAAGGAGTCTAACAACATTGCCCATAAGTGGAACTATGTCAAATTCTACTAAAAGTTCGAAGCTTCGCCGAACCAGACGAACCTCAAAGTTCGACGAAAAGTTCGCGACATCCCTAGTTATAAGCGGTTGCAGCGCAGTTCATCATATGACTCAAACGCAAATGTGCGAACCGGCCTTCGTCAAACAAAACATGTTCGCGTACCGAACGAGGGAAACAAATCTTGACCACGTGCCGCAATTTCAACGAACGGAAGAACCACAGAACGCTCATTGGATAGAAAAAGGCAGTTTCACCATCGAGCGCTGATCTAAATAAATCGGCTGTAGCATACGCACTCGCGCGTCACTGGTCACGCTCCGTAATCGAGACTAATGTTCTCGACGGGGTGCGGCATATATGTGGTTTATTCGCAACTCCAGAAGGAGGCAACGCCCCCCAGCGTCAAAGGCGTCGAAGAGAGAAGCGGGTGTGCACGAAAGCTGGAGCGGCCTAACAGTCAAAAATTTTAAACAGAAAGAAGAAAAAAAGGATTAAATGCACGTCGCCGGTGTTGCGAATATTTACACCCACGTTTATTTGTTGTTGTTGTTGTTTTTTTTTATGCGGCAGAAATGTATTGTTTGGAGCAGTGAAGTCTTTTTGTTGGACCAAATTAAAGGAGCTGTGCAACGATATTCAATTGGAATGTTTTTCAGTTTACACGAGCTTACTGGCACTAGTGGGACTCAAGGATACTCGCATGCAATGCCACTGGCCAAGAAACTCCTTTGTTACGGTGTAATTTCAAGGACAAAAGCGATCATTTTCATTCAATCTCTCCCTTGCAAAATTCCTTCAGCCTAGGAGACGATGCCAAGCCTTAAGGCCACCGCATCATGAAAACTTCGAGTCTCCGGAGATATATATTTTTTCTTTTCTTTAAATAAACGTATTCACCACCACCACCTTGCAAAATTCGATGACGTAACGCGGGGATCGCAGTACACCCGTATGACGATATTTGAATGCGGTTCATAGATTGGACCCGAGCATTGCGTGGGCACTCGATTTAGGCTCGTGATAATTGATAGCTCGAGAAGCATTCGAGTAGTGGCCCGTGTCCAATCGCTGCAACGACGACAATAGCCGAGCCATAACAATGTCTGGAACTCAGCGCGTGTCCTGTGCTTTGCCAACCCCAGCGCGTGGCTATGATCAACATTGGCGGCATATAATCGGCTCCAGATCACGTGGCCGCTTGTTCTGGCTGCGAGTTGAGGGCGTGAACGCTGCTCGTTGTTTTTTAATTTTTTTCTGGGACTTCTAATGCGTCGGGTGAAAAACGAAGGCGTGTTTCATAGGTCATTAACGTCAGGGATCCGTTCTAAGCGGTATTTGCGCAAAGTAAAAAAATTGTTGCATAGCCCATGTAAAATTATGTCAGTCGGCGTCAGGCCTTATGTCCGTCAATCGATCAATCAATCAAGTTTTTGTGCCCCCAAACAGCTGGCAGGTTTTAAAAGGGGTGCATGTGCAGAGGCTATTTATTTATTTATTTATTTAAAATACCGCCAAAGGCCCTCCAAGGGAGGGTATTACGTAGGAGGAAGGGGGGGGGGGGGGGGGGGGAGGACATACAATGCATAAAATGTAGTAAATACCAAAAATGTAAACATGACAGCAAAACAAATTATACAAAAACAAGCTATGACGAGGAATAAGATAAATATAAGTAACATACGCGTGAGTAGAAAAAATAGAACTACACGTTATTATCACTGCACATGAATTCGTGAAATTGTGTTACATCATCTTCGCTGCCTATGTGTTCTGGCAGGTGATTCCGATCGATACGATTGTTCGTGGCAGGATTGATTGTGCATAAATATAACGCCGTGCAAGTTTCTCTGCTTCTTGCGGGCCTCGTACGTTTGTTTACCGTCCAAAATCAACACACACGCGCTTCTGTTTCCCTTCCGACCTCAATCCCTTTTCGTTGGCGTGCCCCTGCTTGCGTTCCGATGCGCCCAAGGCATTTATGGAACGCTTACTCGGCCATAGCCTCCTCTATATATTCACAAAACCTGGCAGTTGGACGACGGAGCCATAGAGTGCCCGGTCGCAGATTTGGAGCACGAGGATCTGGTAGCACACAGCATTTCTTGGGGAACCTGGACGCCAGCGCGCAGCTTTTGCAGTGGCGAGGACCCGAAACATGGTTTTCCAACCCGACGAGAAAAGAAGCGGTATAGCGCGAGGAACGCGAAGAGCACGAGCGGACATTCCATCGCTCGGGAGAAGCGTGTTTCGGCGTCTCGCCGCAGCGGGGCGCCCGTCACGTGGCTCTCCTCTCATCCGTTGTCTGCCGCTCAACCGGCGGCCGCTTCTCGTGGCGATCTGCCAGGTTTTGTCAGTATAGAGAAGGCTATGGCTCGGCGTATACACCAACACACCGCTTACAAACGAGCCCGCGTCCGCCCACACCGGGTGTGTGCACTGCCCATGCGCAGAAGCCCCATTCGCGTGAGGGGATTCATCTGCGCATGCGCAGTGCCGACAGCAGCGCCACCGCAGTGGTGTGTCGTTAGAGAGTCGAGTTGGTGTATGCAAGTAACCACGACGTAAAAAAAAAAATTGTGCGAGGTGCCTGGTAATAGAATTATCGTGAGCGATTCACGATGATATAAGGTGTGTGAAACAGTACCTTTGGACGAGCAAGTTTCTGGGGATATGATATTTAAGTCTCGCAACTAGGCGTGATTCTGGGACACTGGAAAAGGGTTAACAACCTGAAAAAAAAAGTGAAATGAACAGCTTGGTTTTGCAGGAACGCAATGTTGTTTATGATGCAAGCATGGTTTGGATCCCATATGGCAGAACCATGCACATTCAATTTTGGCGCGGGTTAGTGCGATGTGATCGAGTGTTCTTGAGTGAGCATTAACCTGTTTAAGGTTGCGCCTGGTGAGACCAAGTGAAGGGTTATCAGGTGCAAGAGTGAGGTTAATGTGGTTGCGCCGTTTTAAGTCATACTGAAAAGTAATACCTATAGAGGTGACCTTGACCACAATGTTATTTAGAAAGCATGAGGTTAAAAGTGGAGACGAGCAATTAGTAAAGGGCATGCTCCTTGTTTTGGAGAGGTTCCGTTACATTAGTCAGAATAAACACCATGGGCGCTTATTACCTTCAAGTCAGATGAAGAGCTTAGCGGTCGGTGTCACCGGAAATATTACACTTAATGGCGCAATCGTCTACGAATAGTCGAACACTGGCTAAAAAACAAGTGGGTAGGTCACTATTATAGATGAGAAAAAGGGACAAAGCACGCTGCCCTGGGGATCTCCAGACGTCACTTGGACAACAGACAAGATACAATTATTAGCGTTCACGTCACGCGGCCGGTGTGCGCGTGCGGTCTGGACGCCCTGGAAGCCCCTGCCGTCGGCTTTAGAGACCTGTGGACGCACACGGGCTGCGGTTCCGTTCTTCAGCCTGCCACGCCGTTCTTGACGCGCAGTCGTCTTACCATGTCACCGGGCCTTACACGCACGTCGTCGTCGCTCATGTATGCGCAACATATGTACGCACAACAAAAAAAGTGGTTCTGTCGTTATCCACGCATCGCGCGCACGTCCTTTATGCAGGCGCTAAGTGATCTGATCTGCCTGCACAAGGGAGACGAGGTTTCGGGAACGTTCACCCCGCGGAGAAGTGCTCAGAGGCTGCCTTCGCCTTGCTTTCCCGGGTAGCGACTCGCCCCGTAGAGAATACCAACATCTCTCCCGGCTCTGCCCCCTTTTTTTCTGTACCTCAAAACACCAAACCAAACAAACCATGCTTTGTTATATATAACCTCTGCGCGAAATGCTAACGGATTTCTTTGGGAATCAGCGTGGCGGCAGAAACGACATGGGCCCATTTAAGTATTTATTTATTTATTTCGAGACAGGATATGGATGATTTTTGGAAACTTTCGCTTTAATTACGAGTACACATCTATGGCCGTGTTTCGGGTTGACTCAACCGCGCCTCGATACGCATCGGCACCTCCGCACGTCAACCGCGTCATTCGGGCATGCAAGACCGCAGGCTCCACCTCCTCCTCGCCGCCTCGTACTTGACGCTCGTCCAGTACTCCTGTCAGACCGCTCTGAAATGAACAAAGAAACATGGAAGAGTTTGGGGAGCAGCGCCGCCCGGAGCTAGTGGAGCGGCATGCAGCTCGCGCTCCAGGACCCACAGATCTTGGGTTCGATCAATAACACCCAAAAAAGAAGGCCTCCGCCATCCCACCCCCAAATACAGCGCGTCTCGCAGCGTCACTCGCAACAGGCTCGACGGTATACCACGCAGTGACGCAAATACGAACGCGTCTTCAGCTTTGCTGCGTTTCTCCTCAAGCTTCGGCGTGTTTGCCCTTTGCGGCAGGTCGGGGATTCACCAAAGATGGCATGTAATGCACAGGACTTGCATCTTCTGGGTGCTACATACCTGTTTGCCAAATTACCGAAGCGTCAACGAGAATGCCGGGAATGTCGGTCTACGCGCCACACGTGCTGGCGTCTGCAGCAGTGTAACTGTTCTAAAGCAAAACCCTAAAAAAAATGGCATCTTTAACTCGTCGAACGCGTTAAAAAGCGGAACGCAGCTGTCCGGCGTTTGGCTTTCGCACGAGAACGCGTTCGACGAGTGCAGTGGAGACAAAGGCACCTAGCTTTAGGTATACCCACTAATCGTTCCAATCAGAGCTCGGCGTTCTCACGTCCCCACCTTTTTTCGTCTCCGCCTCTCCCTCAGTCTCTCGGCGCGTTGGTACAATCCCCTCCCCTGCCCGTTTCGATCTGAACGAGCATCGTATACCGGCGTCCATTCGTGTAGTATCACTATACTGCGCGGTGCACGGTAAAGACCCCAGGCTAGCAGTATACTGCACCGGCTAAATTTCTCACCTATATACAGCGGAAACGTCAGTCGCCTATTGTGACTGAGTAACTTCCTGCTGTCTAAGCACGTAACACAAATATTCGACAGTGTCGCGACGAACAACCCGAGAGGACTAAACCCCCATTTCACCGTTGTGCGATTTCTTTCGTTCTGCGATTGCGACATCGACGTGTTGCAAAAACATTAAGATAAAAAAACGCGAACAGCAGCGTGCTGTGTCCACGGGCTTTCTGCCAAACCAAACAAAAAATGCATTTTTTTTTCGCACAGTTGTTTTATGTGTTTTATATGGCCTTCACAGCAAAACCATGCTATGAATAGGGAGTTCTAGTATAGATCGTTTCGATGACTCCGATAACGCTACCCGATACTGTTCTGGCGCCTTTGCGCACGGATCGTATCGTTGGGGAGTTTTTGTCGATGGTTTCCGCTGCCTCGCAACGTACTCCGCAACCCGCTACGAGAACCGGGACTCCGCAGGCGTTTTCGTAGACCGCGCTTCCCCCTCCGCTAAGCCCTCCGCAACGAAGAAGCCGCTACTGCGCCTGCGCGCCGACGGCCTTGACTGTAGAATTCGGGGTATCGTAGAAGCTTGCGGAGAGCGTTGCGGGACGGCGAAAACGATCTACGAAATTCATTCCGGATCCCGAGGAGGAAAAACGGTCTACAAAAACTTCTTAATATCGAGCATGGGTATATCTGAGGTATCGAAACGATCTACTAATGCTTCAGCCTATTTTCCGCTTGGATATCCACCAAGGATGACGTCATGAGCAGGCCTTCTCTTCTAGGCGGTATGAGGACCGCAAGTTTGTCTGCTTCTTTTGCAGGGGTTGTGGTGACGTCAGAACGCAGAGCTCTAATTGGTTCTGAATGAAAGATAGTCGGTAGACCTCAAGGCAGCTTTCTTTGAGGTCTACCCACTATCCTTCAGTCAGAGCCAATCAGAGCTCGGCGTCTTTCTGCCACCACCGTAACTCTTGCGCAAGAAGCAGTCGACTTGCACTCCACATTGGCTGCATGGCGGAACGAGTGGAACCCCTCCCTGCGGTTCTCATTCCGTCAGTGACTAAAAGCGGCGCTGGGATCGGACTTCCCCGATCGGCTAAACGCTTAGGCATCTGGAGTATGATGAAACGATTTTTTCGAACTTCTTCCTCCTTAGCTTTAATCGTCAAGCTCGGGCACCGCGGTGCGATGACTCCAAGCTTCCACCGTGCTTTTTAGGCACACCGTAGAAGTTGTCATTCGCAAGTGACGATAGGTTCCGTCAGGGTACTCATTGGCCATGAACGCGAATATTTGTCGACGAATTGGTTGTTGACGAGCGCATGCGTCCGAGTGGCGTTGTTCTCGTGTCCAAAGCGTGAGCTGGGCCGGTCGGCTGACGTTGTTTTGGGTACCGCGGATGTATCATAGTGAAAAGGCGGAGGGAGAGCTTTCGAAGGAAAAGAGGTACGAAACATTGAGTTATTACCATAAACGCTAGAGGCTCAGCTGGCGCTAGTGTGCTGTTGCATTTTGAAGCAGACAGCAAGCAGTCTAAGTTTGACTTCCGGTAATGTATTCCTACGGGAAAACGCAAATGCGTTTTCTCTTTCGCGCTCGAGGGAAACCACGTGTCTTCGTCGACGGCTATATAGGCGCACAGCACTTTGGCTTAGTGGGATTTGGAGCCGGCACGCTTGGCGATATGCAGCTAACACTACTGTTGATCACGCAGGTTAGTCCTTACAGTCCTATGCATATTCGAAAGTTCCTGTTTACGTTGTCGGCTCCTCCCACGTCAGGTGATTATGCCGTCTGTGGCAAACGAATGAGATTGCGCATATCTCGCAAATATTTTCGCCTCTTTGCAAGTCCTGTTCTTCACTTGTTTCTCTTGTTGTTACTTTTCGGAGATGTAGAAATTGACCTTCTTAAAAGTTTGCAGAGCGGTCGAGCTTCCGTCATGAGTAAGCTAGACGCAAGTGACAGTAGGTTTACGAAGAATGAAAACATGATCGAGGCAATAAATAAGAAGCTTGTTGTTACGGAAGGGCAAATCGCAGTCGTCAATAATTAGTAACAGAACAGGCAAAACTAATTGAACTCCTTGCACGACAAGACAAATTAAGGAGTTGGAAAACGGGAATGTTAATCTGATCTGGAAAACAGAAGTCGTAGGCAAAACCTTGTTTTCTATGGTGTGGATGACACGAATAGCTCAGAAACGTGGAATGAATCTGAATATCTCATTAAAAGTATCTGCAAAGATAGTCTCGGTATAGACCTAAAAACTGTGCAAAGGGCGCACCGTGTAGGTCGTTATAATGAAAAGTTTAAAAGACCAATCATTGTTAACTTTGCCTCGTACAAGGAAAAACAGAATATTCTGTCAAACGCCAAAAAGTTCAAGGGATCAAACGACAGCGCAGACCAAGATTATTCGCCGAAAACCCGTGATATTCGAAAGAAACTTTGGGAGTATGCCAAAGCTAAAAAAGCGGACAGTGGCAACCGTGTAAGGCTAAACTTTGATAAGCTTATCGTAAATGGTAAAGTGTTTACATGGGATACGGAAATAGAACAAGTTGTTCCTGTCACAAAAAACTGACGCCCCATGGGAAAAGAAAAAAAGAGAAACGCGTTCGTCGTGACCTAGTTGCTGTTGTATAAACTGTGGAAGCATTGTAAATAAAGTTGACGAATTGGCAGGCTTAATCAACTCAGTAAAGGCTGATATTGTATTTGGAACTGAATCATGGCTAGACACTTCCATAAGTGATAGTGAAGTCTTTCCGAAAGAGTTTGTTGCTTATCGAAAGGATAGGTCACGCCTCTGTGGAGGCGTTTTCTTGTTGGTTCATTCATCTCTGAGATCATCCATACTCAATCTTGGTCATGACGCTATTGAATCAATGTGGTGCGCAGTCACGTTACCTGATAGCTCTTCCTATGTTCTGTGATCGTATTACCGACCACCAAATTCAAATTTTAGTATGATCCGATCGCTATACGACATTGTTTCCGAGGCCTCAAGCCAAACTATTCTCCTTGCAGGAGACTTTAATTTGCCTTACTTAAAGTAGAGGGATGGCACTTGTGTATGCACGATTGGTAGCCGAATTAACCTTTGTTAAGAATGGAACCTTCGGCAACCTTCTTCCGAGTTTCAACGCTGCGGAAACGAGTCCCAAAACGAGTCCCGACGTGTTCAGGACTGACGCCCACCTGGCGAAGGCTGCCCAAAACGTGTCTCAACGCGTCCGTGACGTCAACGGGACGTGTGTGTGTGTGTGCGTGTGGGTTCGTGCGCTCCGGAAGGGGAGAGAGGCCTGGCCTAACTGCGGAGAACCTTGGCTATGACTCATTTCGGACTACGTCGCGACGGACCCAGCTGCAAAGCACGTGGCTGTCGCACCTGCTGCCCTGGCGGAGAGAGAGGGAGAAAACGGACCCCTATATAAGGCGGGGCGTGAGAGCTCCATTTGTTCTCTTGGATTTGACGACTGTATCGCTACCATGTAATTAAACCGTTCGTTACGTTACCAATTCTCCCACCTCCACTGGACCCCTGGGTTCTTCACTTCGGGGAATGGTCGTCGTCACGAGCCAGGAAGCTCCCGGACGTGCGGCCTAAGCCCCGCCTCGAACACCTTGAAATGAAAAACATTGTGGATACGTTTGGACTTCAGCAGTATGTGAGTGAACCAACAAGGAATAATAACATTTTAGACCTCTTGTTTTGCAGCTCTCCCTATCGCATTAGCACTGTTAATATTATCCCTAGTATTAGTGACCATCACGCTGTTGTAGCAAATATCAAAACTGAAATCAACCGAGTAAATTCACGCGAATCGAGGAAAGTCTTTTCTTTCAGAAGGGCAATTACTCTGGTATTTCTGAAGAGCTTCTTGACCGCCTTTCCGTATTTGAGTGTCTTTCTGAGGAATATGATGTTCATAATTTATGGGGTGCTTTCAAGAAAATGTTGCTTCAATTAACGGATAAATATGTTCCTTGCATAGATTCTGGAAAGCTAAAAAAAAACGAAGGAAACCATGGGTAACTTCAAGTACTCTTAGGATAATTAAGAAGCGAAGGAGAGCATTTGATAGATTTAAGAAGACCAAAAGTAATAATCACCTTGAGAAACTGGCTGAGCTTACGCGTGAATATAAACTGAGCATAAAGAGTGCAAAGGAACAATACTGTAATACACTCAACGACAGGATAAAAACCAACCCCAAGCTTTTCTGGAAGTATTTAAAGGGATGTGGGGCAGACACAGTTGGAATAAGTGAAATTACATAAAATCAACACAGTTTCGGATGATACAGAAAAAGCAACGTGCTTAAATAATTACTTTCGGTCTGTATTTTTGCCCAAACAGAACTATGTTGATCCACCTACTGTTAGTACGGTGGAATTAATGCAACCAGTTGAACTTAGCCTCAGAGGTGTTGAGACGGCGTTAAAAAACATGATGAGACGAAAGCAACTAGACCGGATGGCATTTTTCCGCGTGTACTAAAACGCTGTGCTTACCCAATTTCGGTCTACCTTTATTTAATTTATTCTGAGTCACTGGACACAGGAATTTTGCCTGATGACTGGAAGGTAGCTCATGTCATCCTTATTCATAAAGGCGGATCAAAAAAGGATGTCGTAAAATATTATAGGCCCATTTCATTAACTTCCGTCTCATGCAAAGTCATCGAACATATTTTATATTCAGAGCTAATCGGTCATATGATAACAAACAACTTACTGATTAAAGAACAACATGGTTTTCGTAAGGGGTTCTCTTGTACTACGCAACTTGTTGAATTTTATCATGACCTTGCATCTGATGTTGACGAGGGAGGGCAAATAGATTGTATATTCTTAGATTTTCGAAAGGCGTTCGACACGGTTTCACACTCACTCCTTCTTAATAAACTGAGAATGTTCAACTTAAACTCGGCTGTGCTTAGATGGATAGAAAATTACTTGATCCAGCGTCGTCAATGTGTAGTACTGAACGGCAAGAAATTCGATTATGTTGATGTAACATCAGGAGTTCCACAAGGCTCCATCCTGGGTCCACTTTTGTTTTTCATTTTTATTAATGATATCTCTTTTGGAATTTCCTCCTGTATTCGGTTGTTTGCCGATGATTGTGTCAGTGTATAGAAAGATTAAGAGTTCAGATGATGCCACCCAGTTGCAAGTAGACCTTGATCGTATTCATAGTTGGTGCTCTTCCGTCGAAAATGAATTTGAATCATAAAAAGTGTGTTAATCTTTGTTTTACAAAGAAAAAAAATTTTAGTCTCAATATTTTATAAATAATAACCCTATAACAAAGGAGCTTACGTACAAATATTTAGGTGTCATATTGTCATCTGGCTGTTCGTGGAATGCCCACATAGAAGAAGTAGTTCTAAAAGCTGGCAGAGCAATGAATTTCATTCAACGTAACTTAAAATGCTTACAACCTAACCTAAAGACAACTGCTTATTTAACATGTGTTTGACCAATTTTAGAGTATGCATGTGCTGTCTGAGACCCAGCCCAGAAAGCGTTGATTGATAAGCTGGAGAAAATACAAAACAGGGCGGCTAGGTTCGTTCTCGGACGATACGGGAGGAAAGAAAGCTGTACAGAAATGAAAAAAACAATGTTAAACTGGGAACCCCTTTCCGTACGTCGGGAAAAACTGCGACTAAAATTTTTATTCTCAATAGCTAAAAACAAAACAGGAATAAATAGCGAGACTTACTTAAAACAACCCTATTATGTCTCGAGTCGTAATGATCGTGTAGACTTAAAATTAGAGAGTACCGCGCTGGACATGCATGTTTGCGAATTCCTTTTTTGTTCGAACGATTGTACAGTGGAATCGGCTGTCTGAAGAGCAAGTGTGCTGTTTGAATGCAAATGTGTTCTTTTCATCTTTGTAAACTCCCCTGCTGTAACGCCCTTGGGCACTGCGGGGGTAATTATTGAATAAAGAATAAAAAATTATTGGAGCAAACAAATATTGCTTAGTGTTGTGACAGAATAAAAAGTCTGGAACGTTTCACAATTGGATGTACAAAAATATGTGACAAATAGAGCGTTTTTCTTTAGAATTTATGGCGTTGAACACTGCGCTAAAATAGCCCAATACACATTTATAATACGTGATGACGTTGCAGACTGCTACTACAGGGCGCGAATTTACGCGTATGGTCAATGCTGTGAAGCATACAAAGTGAATCAGCTTGACAAAACTCCAAAGGATGCTAATATATGCCAAATCAAACAATCAAAACAGACGACAAGAACGAAGCACTGAGTTATGAAACGAAGAACACGTACTAGATTAGTAACAAAGTGTGCATGAATAATCATTGATAGCTTGTATTGATAGCTTGTATTCATTGATTGATAGCTTGTATTGACATTTGATAGCTTGTACTGGCATATGATGCTGTACTAAAAAGACCCGGAACTCAATTGTTGCTAATTTAAACATCGCTCAGAAACAAAAAAAAAACCTCCCTAACTAAATAAATTACACTTTTATAATCTGAATAAGGCTACACAGTACCCGTTACGAGTAAAGAAACTACGCTGAATTCTATTATTCCCTGGCGAAGAAAAAAATATCACGTACGTTTTCCCATAGGAATACACAGGAAAACTGGAAAAGTAGACTGCTTGCTATCCGCTTCAATTTGCAACCGGAAGTCCCGTAGACACTAGCGCCATGCAGCTGAGCCTCTAGCGTTTATTGTAATAACTCTATGGTACGAAATAGTACTCTATATTTTCATATGTTTGTACCGAAAAGCGGGCTTTTGACTTTCTACCCTCTTTCTTTTGGGCCCATACATGATATGCAATTTGTAAAGTCATAATCTAAAATCATTTATCCAATCCCAAGCTTCATTTCACGGCCCCTTTAATACACCGATCTCATTAAGCGTTCGGCGTATGCGTGTAGCCACCAAAACTTTAGTTCGCACAAGGCCAGCGCCAGTGCCAGTGCCACATACGCGAACTCCAGCGAGGTTGTGGCACGTGCAAAGAGGTTCCCTCGATGCATTGGGGCAATGGTGGCGCAACGAAACTGCCTGAAGAGGGCGGTCTATTCATGGAAATGAGATCAATGTCAAACTGTCAAATTAAGCGGTGGTTGAAGGACGAGATGGGTTATAAGCATCCACCGTACTTCTCACGCACATCACCGAAATTGTCGCTGGCGATCGATAATCCCAAACGTGACGTCAGAGATGGGAACCAAAGGAGGGAGCCAGCGAAACATCTCTTTGCTGCCGCTGAGCGCACAACAAGGAAAGTCCTCGCTCCGAGGGTCGTCCCCGGTTGCACGTTCCGCGTGCAATAGGCGACTGCACGCTGGGCGTCGCACGCCATATCGAGGCCACATTGGCGGACACGAAAGCGCTAACGCTGGCCGAATGCTACGCATTTAATATGCTGTTTATAAAATTGCCTTTATCTTTTTTTTTCTTTTTTTTTTTGCAGCCAGTGGTAGCAATCGCGCAACGGGAAATCGCATGCCCCGTGTAGCAGGTGAGACCAGCGTGCAGATTAAAACGGAGTATACTAAAAAAATAAAACATCAGAAAAGCATGGTCAACCTCAAGCTGCTTGCTCTTTCTTTATTCTTTATTCATGATGGTCCATCATGCATTATCGCAGGGGGCGAAGAAATACGAAGAAAACATTTCACTGCGCACAAACAATTTAATTTCACGAGACAAGGCATTTCAGTCCTTAGAAACAATTTTTTTTCCCTATTCCGTCTTGATGCAAAGTTCCCGTATTTTATGTATGTGGTCCTTTCTTTTGGATACGTAATTTGGAGTTAATAACTAGGATGAGTTATTAACGCCTGTTGTATTATAATAGACACTGTTTAAAAAACTTTAGGCGCATTTTTTTCTGTCGTTGTGCCGATGGATATCTTTTTAATCATGTTGGTGACACTCTCAAAACGGTCGTACCGCGTCAGGACGAATCGAACTGCACGATTTTGAATTCCCTCTAGTGCAACAACATGGTTTTGCTGCAAAGGGTTCCACACGGTGTAGGCGTACTCCAAGACTGGTCGTACATAGTTAAGGTAGGCGAGCTCCTTAACTGTTTTAGTGGACTTTTTTTTTTTATTTCTGTTTAAGAATCCAAGTGCTCGGCCGACCCATTATAACATCGTCAGTGTGAGTGTTCCAAGTGCAGTCAGCTGATAAAGTGACACCTAGATATTTAATTGCTTGGTTCTTGGGTACATTTTCCTCATTCAACGTATGACAAGTTTCAATTTTCGCTTTGGTTTTGCAAATAAAACTAACAATGACACTTTTTTTTAACATTGAGCTTCATCTTTCACTTTTTGCACCATTGCTCTATTCGATTCAGGTCAGCCTGCAACCGTGTGGGACTCTCATCGTCTGTTATACATGTGTAAACGACGCAATCATCTGCAAACAATCGTACCTGCGAATTCAGACCATCATTAATATCATTAACAAATATAAAAAATAACAACGGTCCCAAAACAGAGCCTTGGGGAACGCAAGATGTAACCTCAAGAAAATTAGAAGTTTCACCATTCAAAATAACACATTGACGACGTGATGATAGATATGCTTTTATCCACTGAAGTATGGCAGTGTCTGGGTTTAGGAGCTCTAATTTGTGTAACAACAGTGAGTGTGATACTGTGTCAAAAGCGTTCTTTTATAATCTAAGAGCACGCAATCAATCTGTCCGCCTCCGTCAACATTCGTAACCAAATCGTGATATAGCTCGGTCAGTTGTGTAGTGTAGTGATGAACATCCCTTTCGAAGCCCGTGTTATGACTCAAAGAAAAAATTATGATAGTTAAGGTGATTTATTATGTTATAAAACATGCTCCAGTAATTTACAATATATAGACGTTAGTGAAATCGGCCTGTAATTTGTAATTTCCCTTTCGGGCCCTTTCTTGTGCACAGGCACCACGTGTGCCACTTTCCATTCGCCTGGTAAAGAAGCATCGTTCAACGACTTATTATATATTATAAAAACGTAAGGGGCAATTGCGTCTGGACACCATTTTAATATTATCGGTGAGATCCCATCTGGGCCTAATGCTTTAGATTCACCAAGATTTTTGGGAAGTCGCAACACACCTCCTACACCGAGTTCAATTGGTGGAATTACGATGAACGAGTTCGAGCATCTATCATAAGTTACATCATCAGTAGGTAAACAGACTGATTGAAAATATTGATTGAGGGCTTCTGCTTTTTGCTGATCATCGGTAATTGTCTCGCTAGTAACCACGACATCTGCTATAAATAGCTGATCATTGCCGCAGCACCTCATACATTTCCAAAACTCTTTGTTATTCGTTTTTATCCCGTCCTCCAGCCCTTGTAAGTAATCTTCTTTTGCTTGCCTTGCTGTAATCTTATACTTCAACGTGAGTTCTTTTTAGCCTATCTGCTGAGCTGTTCTTCTTATACCGCGCGTACAACGCTTGCGCTTATTTATCAGACGGAGCAGGCTACCGGTGGTTCATGGTTTCTCACTCTTTCTTAGCTTCGGTGAGTCTGTGCTACGAACGTATTTTTCTGTTAAACTGAGAATTCTCTGTTTAAACAAAACCCATGCATCATGCACACGCATTTCCTCTGCAAGACATTCAAACGAGATTAAATGATTATGTGGATCGAAATACCTTCATAATTTCCCTTTTCGTAAAACAGATAGCAACTTGACATCCTGTCACCTCTTAGAGCTGCGCCGCTCTAAGAGGCGAGACAGGGTGTCAAGTTGCTATCTGCCGGGCGCAGAGCGGATGCCCCGCAGGGCTTTCCCGCCACATGACACTTACGACGACGTGTCGTGACATGCCGGAAAGACACTCGCTTAAAGGCCTTCGCGTCTTCCACTTATCCGGCGACGGCAAACGCATCAAACGCACAAAGGCGACGAGCCGCGCGACGATGCAGTTTTGACGCTGCTGGATCGACTCCATTGGATTGCGGCTTCGGCTGCGTTCGGACTTCAAAACGGACCGTAAACGGAGAAGAAACAAAACGAGATTTCCGGACACCAAAGGATCCATTTTAGAACACGTTTCCAGTCGGTCCCAGGGACAAGACAGCCTCTTTCGAGCCCACTCATTGGGTTTGAGGCTGGAGTGCAAGTTCGTCTGCTTCTTTTGCAGGGGTTGCGGTGACGTCAGAGAGAGAGGCCGAGCTCTGATTGGCTGTGATTGAAGGATAGTGGGTAGACCTCAAAGCAAGCTGCCTTGAGGCCTACCCACTGTCCTTCAATCAGAGCCAATCAGAGCTCGGCGTTATGACGTCACCACAACCCTTGCAAAAGAAGTAGACGAACTTGCTCTTCGCAAAGTCTCTCACCGGCGTCCCTCTTATCTGCCTTCACACGCTTGGATACCGATCAAGAATCCAAGCCGTGTGGATGTGTTTACCTCTTCGGGAAATTTTTGAAAATGTGTCCCGCGTCTTTGCCGCATACACTGCCGGTCTCAGAGTTCTGGATCGTCCAGCTATTCCAGTAAGCTGCACTGATCAGTAGGTGCTATTATGCAATATTAACAATGTTCGAAATCTACTCGAGATCCGAATTACTCAAGTCACATGAAAACACATCGCCGCTTTTGAACAATGGAACCAGGGGTGTTGGAAGTGTTCGGGAGATAGGGGGGGGGGGGGGGGGAATTCAGAAAGATATATTTCTGTTTCTTTCTACTGAATTGATTGCTAGAAATGTAAAGGCAAAGAACGATCGCCGCTGCTGCTGCGCTGTCCCCCTTCTGTTCCGTCGACACGAAAACAAACTTGTTTCCATGGCTCGCGAGTGCCGCGAGTGACAAGTACAGTCGCCAGAGTAAAGTCAAACGCTGCTCCAGAGGCACATGCACATTGACGTGAGATACACCTTTAATAATCCACACGGCGTCGATTATTAATTGGCATCCAAGCGTGCGAAGGCAGGGACGCAGCACTTCGGCGTGCCAAGGCATGTCCTTTTATCACGCCACCTGACCGGAAGACACTTTCGACGAGTTGTGACTTTTTCCTGGGGTGCTCCGCTTTCATAAAATTTATCGCGAGTTCCCAAAGGCAACTACGACCATTAGTTAGCACAATGTTTTTTTGTTTTTTTTTAACTTCTTCGGCAAATTACGGCGAACGAACAGAAAAAGTGTCAGCATGCAGCCGCCCAACCTCTGCAACGCTCCAAAAGGTCGACTTCTGGTACATGCAAGATGGCCGTCCTGTGGCCACCTTCGTGGAGCTGGCGGCTAAATTCTAACCTTGTCCCGCTGTTTTTTTTTTTATTTTATGGTGTACATTTTTCTGAAAACATTAGAAAAACATTGTACCAGTGGCGTAGCCAGGGGGCTCTTAGCTCCCAAATTGCCCCTTCCCTCCCCCCCCCCCCCCCCCCCCCGGCCGATTATACGCCACTGCAGTGAAAACAAACTGTAAACTATTTCTGTTCGGTACGCGCGCGATACGAATACGACTGGAATGTTTGTTTTATTCTACTATGGGCTTTGACGGCGTCGCCCGCGCAGCCGTGTCACTCGACAAAGCGCTTAGCTCTCGCAAATAGTTTACAACGGAAGATAGGCGAAACGTATGAATACGCCCAGATATAACGTGTTTACCGATGCACACGACATGACTCGGACATAAGATTCACCAAGTGTTAACATTCAAACAATATATTGTACTTTTTACACGGTGCAGCATTACCCGAGAAAACGTTTTTATTTGAGTAAGATCTCAAAGAGCACAGCACATCATGATGATCGGACGGAATCCAAGAGGACATAGGCGTCGACTACGGGGGAACTAGGGGGCCCGGGACTCCCCCCCCCCCCCCCCCCCTCCCCCTTCCCACCCTCGTCCGGTAGACTTCCGAAGAGCCCTCTCCCGAGCTCTTCGGAAAAGCAAGTGCCATCGCCTCCGCGGCTCCGCCGGAGGCGATGGTACTTGTTTTAACATAAAAAAAAAAAAAACTCAATTCCGGGCGAAAAAAAAAATAGCAATACAAAAGGAAACAAGTCTGCAAACCGCAGGAAATAAATACTACAAGACTCCATGCAGGTCATGACGATTGCGACGGCAATTGTTAACAATTCGCTCTTGCCCTACAAAATGAACAGAGAAAGGCGAAAAAGGAGCTGGGCACCTTGGTGTCGGAAGCAAAAAGAAAGCAGAAGCAAGACGAAAGGACTGATGAAAAAAGAAAAGTGGTCCGCTCATTCGCACTAGTGACAGCTGCGAAATGCCTTTTTTGACGCTAAAAGGCGTTTTAAAAAACGCCCCCAACGGCCTGTAAAAAAGAACAGGTTAAACATAAAAGTCAAAAGAACATCTGCGTGTTGTCGGCGATGTGTTGTTTGTCTATGGCGGCGGCAGGCGGCAAAATTCGAAGGCGCCACCAGACACGACCGAGAAAGCGAAGCTTCAGCAACCGACGACCGCGGACTCAAGAGTCGCCTGGCCTCCGGGTTACCTACCAAGCGCCAGTCTGGCTCCACGGGAACTCTCTACTTGGGTGTTGCCTCTACATTAAGAGGGAGTGATGATACGGAGGGCAAGCAAAAACGTATTTTCTTTTAATCTTTTTTTTTTTTTTGTTAAATGAGTTAAACTAGCATCAGTCACCCCTCGCGTTCTTTTTGTTTTGTTTAAACAATACTTCTTTCTGTCTTTTTCTGTCTTTCATACTCTCACTGTCTTCGTTCCCTTCAACTTGGACATTCGAGACACAAAGGAGTGAAGTAGGAGCTTGCATGTGATATACTGTTCCAGCAATATCAGGACGGAGATATATATGCATAGAGTAATGTTCGCGATAAAAACTAACAAAATGTCAAAGCTAAATTAAGCATACTCGTATATTTATTCGGCTGCTCCTGTATCTAGAGCTTGATTCTCATTACCATGTTGCACTGAAAAACGACTAATTTCGAATAATTCGCTCGACGAAATCGAATTTCCAACCTTGTAAGGCGTCTTTCTGGGGGGAGAGGGGGGGGGGGGGGGGGCCTCGTTTTGGTGCACGTTTTGCGGAGAGTTTCTTTTTTCCACAACACCAACATTAAAGGGATACTGAACCGAAATTTCGAGCTCACAAAAACAGTGTTGTAATGTAACGTAGCGATAGGCGGGACGCTGCAGAACCCCAAAACAACGCTCACGCAGGAATATTTCTAACGGATGGCCGCATTTTTGGATAAGAAATGCGCGACAGAACACAGCCGACGAGACATGTGACGTCACGATTCTCATTCCCTCTCCTCCTCGCTTCGTCCCCTCGAGCAGGTGAATCGAAACGAGGCCGCTTCTCCTCATTCTCAACTGTTCCAGGAGGATCCTGACGTCAGAGTCCTCGCTTGATCGCGCCCTTCTTTTCCAAAAATACGGCCATCCGTTTGAGATGCCAATGTATGAGTGAGGTCTTGGAGTTCGTAGCGTCCCGTTCAACGCTTCTGCGGCCTCATTTTGCGAAATCCTAATTTCGGTTCAGTATCAAGGCAAAGGAACGAACGCGACTTCCCCTTGTTCCTGTTTTCCGGGGGTTATTATCGTCATTATTACTCAGCTCGCTAAACATCAAAGTATCTACGCGGCTTATCTCTGAGGGTGGGGAGAACAGTTGTCATTGTTTGCAAAATCACGTAGAGGGCCGCTCGACGTTCTTCCTTCGTTTCCCGTGAATGTCGAGCAGAAACGCTTGAATAGCAGGCTCTTACCAGTCATATTTCTCAGTTGACGATAACACAAAAAGGCTACGCAGCATGCATAAGAAACATGAAGTGGAAACTTTCAAGAAAGGCCGGAAAACTTAGAATGCAAAACCGCAAAACGTAGGTGGAGAATCGCGCTGAGCAGGTTTCAACAGTCCAAGAAAATGGAGACAATTTCTAGCTGATATTGGGCGTGAGTTTCGCGGCAGCTGCATCATCATCAGCAACATGCCGGCGGCCTAGGAGCGTTTTTTTTTTTTTTTTTTTGGAAAGATGCGTGTTTAAGCTAGAGCGGGAACTCCCTCAACAGTGGAAGCAAGATCCTGTGACAATGGAAGCAAAATCAAGATTCTTTGTTCCCATTATGTACAAACGAGCGTGTTGGTGTATCCGTCATAAGGAAGGTAACACAGAGAAGAGGACAAACAACAATGACATGGGATTCATTGTTGTCTGTCCCCTTCTCCGTTTTACCTCCCTTATGGTGGATAGCGTTCATATTATGGCTTATCTTTTCGCCCCCAAGTTCGTTTTATGACGCTTTTTAAATCTTTCCTCTCCTTCCTAATCCGCGCATTGTTTCAACCTCGGAAACCTCGAACACCTTCTTTCGTGCCAGGTGACGCCAGTTATTTCTAAAATGGTGGATTAACCTTTCACAAGTCCCTACTCGAGCGCAGCTGCAGACTTGCTCAAAAAGTGAAAAGTCACAAAGAGATACCGAGAAATCATACTGACCCAAGCGGTCGTTGCCGCAGCAGTAGCAATTCGTGCCATCGCCTGCCGAAGAGACAAGTTTGCAAGACGTGCCCCCGCCAACTTCGCCGGTAGACGACGAACACAGCTCCGCAGGACAAGTTGATCTTCGCAAACTCGAAGCGGTCGCACTCAGAACAAGCCCGACGTCGGACCAACATCGCAAATGTCGACATCTTTCCCCGGTTCACACCTCTCTCACTGAAAAGTCACTCCGATAGTGCTTATCGAAGATATGCGCGAGTCTGCTTTTGGCGGACGGAAGAAGGGGCAGTCGTGTGGATATCACGTCGTGAAGGTATAAACAGAGTATTGCTCTTATATATACCGGTTCCAAACATTTCAAGCCCCTCCACCTCTCCTCCTTTCTTGTCGTCCGCTCTACTTCGTTTTGGTTTTACCTTACGACCGATCGCAGCGGACGCCACAAGCCATTGGAGCCAATCCAGTGTTGTGAGAGTGTCACGTGATCTTCGGGGTGGACTCAGCGAAGCGAGGGAGCGTGTAGCCACATAATATGTTCACAGCGGTGGATTGGCGGAGAAAGCTTCTGGCATTCGCTCTGGTCTATGTTGTGGGAAACGGTCATTGGCTCGGATGTCGCGAATGTCTGGTTCTCGAATGCAACACATGTGTAGCCGACGTTTGCGCGATCGTGGCGTCCGAGGCGGAAACGTAGTCCGGTTATTGAGACAGGACTATACTCTGATTCACCTTATGATGTACCGCAGGCAAGGCTACAAGCGCGAGCCCCTTGCTCTAGGGCACATCTCGGCGGCATAAGCTCACGTGCGTTAAGAGCAGCTGCCAACGATATGAGCTCGCGCTTCCAGCCTTCTCTGCGGTACAACATAAGGTGAAACGGAGTATAGAAATATCTTTTTAAATTTATTGCGTTATGTGTATGCGTTTAGACAGCGGGAAGTTAGAGTCAAAGCCCCAATCGGCGTCTGGTACTTGCGCAGCAGATCGGCAATTTAGCCGGTACAGTATACGACTGCTAGGCTGGGGGGTCTGTAACCTACACCACGGGATCGTGATTTGGTACACGACTGCACGCCGGTGCGATGCTCACCCAGGTTGAAACGGCCATTGATGCACTCTCAGAAAAAAAGGGGGTATTCTTACACCCTTTGTCTCATATAATAAGACACCTCAAAATTTCAGTTCGACGTACAGCGCATTAGGGTTGAGCCGTGGGTAGGTACCAACCTTCACAAGAGGATTGATAGCCATGTGGCACAACTTATTCAAATAGCTGATGTGCGTCGTACTGACAAAAACAAGAATCTGTTTTCTTTTTTTACTGCAAAATTTCAGTGTTTTTTTTTTTTTCTGTGGTCTTTGATACGTACTTTAGCTGTTTAATGAGTTATATCGCACCGTTAGCAAGCCCCTCGGGGGTGCATTATATGGGACACAAAGGTGTAAGACGACACCCTTTTTTTTTTTAGAGTGTGGGTATTAAACCCAAGATCCCTGCTGGATCCTGCAGCCCGAGCTTTCGCTCCGTGTGGTTCGAGTGGCGGTGCCCTAACTAACAACGCATACATAGCTCGGTCAATACCGCCTATAGAATAATCAAAGCGGTGTGCGCTATTTTATCAGAGAAAAAAAGAGTATATTCTTACACCCCTTGTCCCACATAATGCACTCCAAAACTTCAGTTCGACGTACAGCGCGCTGATGTCGAACAGACGGCCCCAACTTTTACGAGGGGCTTGAGAACGGTGATACATACCTCAATAAACAGCTAAAGTACGTAATGTAAACAGCTTATTTTTTCGCGGGCTGAATATTTCGCGATTTAGCTCAAAGCTGAAGTTTTGAAATAACTCGCGGGTATACTCATTTTCGCGACGCGGTGGGATCTTAATATAGATATTCCAATGTGTTTACATTTTACCAGAATCGTTCGCGGCACCTATTTTTCGCCAAATGTAGGCGATTCGCGGAAATTAGGTCCTCATAAAATTAAGTCGTTTACAGTATCAAAGACTACAAAAAAAAAAAAAAACACACACTGAGGTTTTTTAGTAGGGCCCAGAAAATCCCGATTAGTTTTTTTTTTTTTTTTTTTTTTTGTGGTCAGTAACACGTACATTAGCTATTTTAATATCGCTCGGTTGGGCTGCCTTATATTGGACAAAGGGAGTAAAAATACACCCTTTGTTTCCGAGATTGTAAAATTTTGACGTCATCGCAATGAGGCCTAACGAAGTCGCGGATTGGACGCGAGGACTCCGTCGGGGCTCGGGCGAGACCCGTGTCCAATCAACGCGTCGAAGGACGCTCGGCAACGGGCACGAGTCTCCAACTGCCGAGTTGGCACTGTCCGACTGCGACACGACGTCCCATGGAGGAAGAGGGCATGGTCGTTCGCAGGCGTTGTTGGCTCAGCCCATAGCTCTGCCGAATGCCTTGATTACAGCGATAGCTGATACGGGCTCTCCCTCCACCCCCCCCCCCCCCCCCCCCGCTGTCAATGCCATGAGCTCGTGCCAGAAGACGCGCTTCCACGCGCTGCTGAAAAAAAGAAAAAAAAGAAACAAACGCGTTTGAAACAAAATGGTCAGATGTCTATTTTGTTCCGAACTATTTTTATTCACGCACGCCACGGTGCGTGAACGCGACGCCGATGCCCATGCGACTTCACCGTGACGTGTCGCGACTATATCACTGTTAGTGTACTGCGTATTAACGCAGGACCTGCTCTATTCTTTGTACGAGAACTCGCGCGTAGATGGCACCTTCCAAAAGCACGCGCCAGTGCCCAGTGGCCGTACCTGCTTTGTCAGTACTGTAGTCGTTTGAGAGAGAGAGTGGCCCCCAAGCATATGAGTTCACAAACACAATTTTTTTTTATTTAACCGTATACACGAAAATGGGTCGATTCTTCGAAACCTTTCAATATGTACGAGTACATAGATACATGCACGTGTTGTGGGGAGGAGGCTCAGAAGCGTCTGACGCAGCGGCAGTTGCGCGCATCGAGCGTGCCGCCCCGGCAGGAAAGAGCGCAGCCTCCGAATCTCCGTCGCCCTCTGAACGTCGCCCGTTCGGTCCTTCCGGGCCGCCCTGAAAAAAAAAAAGAAAATATCAAAGAAACGTGCAACACTTCCACGACTCCGACTCGAGAAGACTCAAAAGGGGAAGCATATATACTGCGCGTTATAGATGCCGAGAACCTCGAGGGGTTCGAGCCGACCACGTTCGAATTTTTCCCGAACTTTGGTCGCAGGCAACTTTAGGAACGTCGTGCGTTGCTAGTCTCGTGCATCTCATTATCGTTCCGCAGCCAATGAGAATGCGGGTTAGCCGATAAGAACTCTGAGGAACCAATCACGAAGCAAGAAACGTGAAGTAACGTAATAAGCGCCGCCCACTTCGTTTCTCGAGCTGTCACTATAACGAGTTTATTAAAAGCTCAAATGTTTGCCTTTATGCTGCGTAAACGCGAGATTTGTTCTCTAAACTTCGAGACAAGCTATTTATAACTATTGTTTCATTTCCCCAGTATTTTAAGTGTTTCGTAAACGTCGGGCAACTACTCTTTTCAACGAGTACAACATCGTCGAACTTCGTCGATTCTTGACAAAAGTTCGAACGTCGAGCCTCAGATTTGACAAAAATGTTCGCGACATCCCTATTATAGGTAATTAAAAGATGAAGCTGATATTCGACCCACCAGGGACAGAAGAAAGTGGACAGACAGCGTCTTGAAACGCTGGCCGTCCGCTTGCTTCTGCCCCTTTTACTTTGTCTTCGAGTGTCCTCCCCAGTATCAGGGTTTAAACATCGCGACTGAAAATAAAACGCCTGAAAAAACATGGTCATCTTCGGCTCCTGTTTTTTTTTTTTCTTTAAATCAGGTATTTTACTATTATTTGAGAAGGTATATTTTTCATAACAAATTGAAAAAAGAAAGCTGAAGGATGTGGAGAGTTAGAAATACAAATGATAAAAGCCGTACGGAAGTCATTATTGGCAATTTTGATCGCGTGTTTTTTTTTTTACCTATTTTTGTTGTTTAGTTTTTTTGACCGCATGGTGCTGTGAATCGGAGGCTGGAGCGAACCTGCCTTCCATTGCTTTTTGTTCTAGACGCTAGGTGCCGTTGATTTCTCTGGAGCCGCCAATGCCATGTTACATATAATCTTGTGTTTTTGGACACATTCATACTTTTTTTTTGTTCACTAGGTTTTTTTGTGTGTTTCGCTCTCTTAGAAATGCGTTGTTTCACACTGCTTCGGTTCCATTTCAGTAAATCATTTAACGATGTCTCGACGTCCGCCCAAACTGTACGTTCAATGTGAATAAACCCTACATAACGCGAATTCTTTATGTTTTATAAAGGTTTCCTAACAGACGACATATTATAGTAGCACGAGCAACAGTCCTATTGGATCCGATTTCGAGCACAACTAACTACTCACAGCGAAATCGAAGATGATGGCGAAAAAATTATACTGACCCAAGCCGTCGTCGTCGCAGCAGTAGCACTCCTTGCCGTCGCCCTGGGAGATGAGCTCGCAAGAGGTGCCCTTGACATCGACGGCAAACGAACATACCTCCGCTGGACAAGTTGATCTCCGCAAACTTGAAGCAGTCGCGCCCAAAAGCAGCCCCGCGGTGACCAGCATCGCAAGTGTCGACATGTTCCCGACCTGTCCTACTCTGAAGTCGCTCCGACAGTCACTCTGAAGTCACTCTTTTTGTCGGTCGGAAAAGGAACAAGAGTCGTCTGGACGTCCCGTCGTAAACATATGAACGGACGCTCTTATATATATACATACCGGTTCCGCCCTCCTCCCCTTCTCCTCCTTTCCTGTCGTCCTCTAGTCTTCGATAACTTGCTCGCGGATGTCACGAATGTTTGGTTCTCGAACGTAACGAAGCCGACGTGTGCGCAATCCTGGCGTGCGTGGCAGATCTCTCATCTGCTTGTTGAGACAGGATGAGAAATCTCTTTCTCGGGTTGAGATCATTAAAGGGTAACACCGCTCAACCGTTGGACCACAACGATTGCCTGGTATCGCTTCAGTAGAAAAAAAAAAGAAAAAGCGCGGCCAGAGCCAAAATAGTACGTCAAAGGGACGCGCTGCAATACTAAAACCGTCGTCGAGAATGCAATTACAGTCATGTCTCGTTAATATGGACCCCGTTATATATATATACCCCGCTATATGGACACCACTTTCGGGTACAAACTGGGAAAATACATGCATTTTTTTACTCGTTATTATGGATAACTCACATTACGGACGATTTTTTACGGGAACGGAGGTGCCAGCCTCTCAGCGGGCCGCCGGCGGGTTAGCCGTTGCTGAAACAACGCTGGGAAAAGTGACGTCAAGCTCTTACTCTATTTCAAATTCAGTTGTAATCAGATACGATTTTGTGCAATCTTCGTCGCGATGCAAATCACATGTCAAGATCATAAAAGAAAAAGAACAACTTTGTCATTACATGTTTAGACGGCGCGAGTTTATGCTGCCAGACTATGGCGATATTGTCCCAGGTTGTACAGCGTGCCCCCCCCCCCCCTTTTTCCTTATTTTTTTTTTTTTTTTTTTACCTCGAAAGTAAATTGCATAGGCGAAAGTAAATGTAAATTGCATCTCCGCCCTAATGTATCGCTAGCGGTCCGAAGCAATCGTAGTTTATTTTTGCATTAAAAAAAATAGTCTGTGCGTTACGATTGCTAGCCCCTAATTGGACACGAGTCCCAGTCAAACGCTGACGTAGCCGTCATGTCCATTTTGTGTCTGCTCTAGATCTCACCGGGACGACCTCAGAATCCACCATTTTAAAATAAAAGGCGTCACGTGACAGAAAACGAAACACCGTAGCTCAATTCGTGCCAGCGGGATCTAGCTTCCTTATGGTCGGTAGAGTGTCCTCACCACGGGCCCGCACTCGCTTGGGCACCTGTTCCCGTATTTTCGCACCAGAACTACCTGAACTGGCGATTTCCGAAAATGGTTCATTGTAGGGCAGGGGCTCTTGATATTCTAGGTAGGGTGACCCCCTTTCTGCTAGCGAAATGCGGAAACACTGAAAGGGGAAAGTGGGGAAGGGAGGGGAGAGTAAGAGAAAAGCGGTATTGTCATGATTGCGGAAAAAACATCAACAACATTATTAGAAGAAATTTATTACCGCGCACACCACGAAATCTGGCTCTGCTAACACATTTAGTATCCGGCGCTGTCCGAGAGCATATGCACGTGCAAAATGTGTTGCGGCAATTAATCTTAAATAATTTTCACTCCCAGTAATATATGTATATATATATATATATATATATATATATATATATATATATATATATAATAGGGTGTTTTTTTTGTTTTGTTTTTTTAGCTGCACCAAATTTTTAAGAAAAGGGAACGTGAGATAGAGTAATTTAAGCCCGAGGGAAGTGTTAATGGCGATGGCGGCCTCTAGAAAAAAGGTGAAATTAGGTAATTAATTAGCTAATTAACTAAAATGTTTTAACTAATTTATTTAATTTTTCACTTGAGGACACATAATGTAACAGGGAATTGCAGGTCTAGCCCTGCCATCAAACTTTGATTAAAAAATTTGTAGTAGGTGCTGCGGGGTCAAGAAATGTCACTTTGGTACACGGCGTCAAATCGAAACTAAGCGAGAAAGAGCGCCGGTAAAGTTATCGCTTAGAACCATAATTGGAACCATAGACATATGGTTCCAATTAGAAACTTGCTGAGCGTCGTCCAAAACCCCTAAATTATTAATTTTTAGAAAGACTTTGAGCGCGTGTGAAGCGCAGTAGTGCGCTGAAGTTACCACTCGTGGATGCATGTGCCAGGCTGGGGCTAGATAAGGGACGGAAAAATTGCTCGGGCGCCTTACCGAAACCGCTAGCCTTGTACCTGCTCCTCGATTGGTAACTTTAGTGCACTACTACGCTTCTCACGCGCTCAAAGTCTTTTTGAAAATGACTGATTTAGGGGTTTTGGACGACGCTCAACAAGTTTCTAATTGGAACCATATGTCTATTTTCACTAATTAAAACGTTAATTAGGGAATTTTAATTAATTAGCCAACTTATCGCAAATATTAGCCACCCACATAATGTCCCCCTGGGCGTATAGCTCACTCGCACAAACCGCATAAGTGTAGCTTTCATGGCTTTTTTTAAAACAAATCTGCAAGAATAAAAAAAGAACACCCTGTATATATATATATATATATATTCTGAAGAAGAGAGGCCTCCTCTCGAAACGTCAATAAACCTTTCCCTGTTTTTGTTCAGTCCATGGATCTTTCTTGTATGTATGTATATATATATATATATACATACGTTTTTTTAAAGCTTTACATATTTGAAAAAGCCGTGAAAGTTACTTATGCGGTTTGTGCAGGTGGGTTATACGGGCAGGGGGACATTATGTGGGTGGCTAATCTTTGCGATAAGTAGGCTAATTAATTAAAATTCGTTAATTACCTTTTTAATTAGTGAAAATAGACAAAAGGTTCCAATTAGAAACTTAGAGAGCGTCATTGAAAACCACTAAATCAACTCTTTTTAGAACGACTCGAAGCCTGTGGGAAACTCGGGGGCGCGCCAAAGGTACCACTCGTAAAGCAGGCGCAAAGCTAGCAGTGGCGGAACGCGATGATAATCTAATCACCCGCGTTCCGCCACTGGTAGCTGTTAAATATTTTATTAAAGGTGTCTTTGAAAACATAAAAATCGACTGCAGCGGCATCAGAAATAAAGAAACAGTATTGTTTCCTGTGGATTCTTACTTTTACCAACATGCTCCTACACGAATTCAGAACCGTATGTTGTTGTTTTCGACCGCTGTGAATTGCAAAAAAAAAAAAAAAAAAATATATATATATATATATATATATATTAGTCTTGCGCGAATAGTAGATTTTGAGTTCGAAGCGAATTCGAAGCGAATACTGGTTTTAGCCGAATATTTTCGATTCGAATATCGAATAGTTTTCCACGCCTTTCACCACCATTGCACAATGCTTGGACGGAAACCCATCTAAACCTGTGAAGGTTGTTCCACGTGTTCATTTAGAAGTCAAGTTGTCTATATTTTTTAACTGTGTCTTCATAAAGTCTGATGTCTTGGGATGGCAAGTAAACGACGGATTAGGCATAAAATGAATCCTATAGAGATGGCCAACTATACCCAATTGAGTGAATTTACAAATCTTGCTATATAAAATATTCTTTCTTTAATCTCGAGTCAAAAAAGAAATAATTGCGCATGTTGAACGAAGGTTGTAAGGGCACCTCTGCCTAACATAGGATACTCTTGCATAACAGACAGTTTAATTTTGGAGCTTTTACTGCAATGTAGATATACACATTCACAAAGTTTCCATTTATTCCCAAATGCAGCCGGCACGCGTGCACCATCCCGCTTTGAATGTATGCTTTTCTTCTAAGCACGCAATTGCGATATTAATACATTTCCAAGTTATCGCGGCGGGTTACTCCGTTGAGTGCGCTTTTTCCCAAGCTCCAATGTAATGCAGAGAAGCAACACCCGCAGAGCTCGCTTCCACGGGGATTGCTTCTCCGCTGTACACCGGTGCGCGGAAAAAAGCGCACTCAACGGGGCTAACCCACCGCAATCAACACTTCGAAAAACGTGAATAGTGCAGTTCTTCTCGAAGTGAATATCGAATAGGCTATTATTCGAAATTTCGAATATTCGCACAACCCTAATATATATATATATATATATATATATATATATATATATATATATATATATATATATATATATATATATATATATATATATATATATACACGAGGGGCGTTCATAAAGTTCGTATTATTGGCACAAAAAATTGTAAAAAACGGAACAAAACAGGCATCATCATGAGCGCGCGTCCCTCTAGTTTCCGCACAGTATAAACATCGCATGCTATAATAGCCCGGAACGCCACTAGGGAGTCGAAACAAAAATGGCACCGCCCGTCGGTGCCAAGCACATGCAGTGATCCGCTTTTTTCATTTGAAGGGAAGCAATGCCAAGGATATTCATTCCAATCTGGGAGCGTTGTTCGGGGACAACGCCCCAGTTTATGACACTTTGGTTAAATGGCGCAGACGCTTCCAGTCTGGCCAAATAAGAGGAAAGCATTTCAAGGACGGCGACCAAGTGATTGCTGAAGTGGAGCGATTTCTGAACACTCAAAACGAGGAGTTCTATAACAATGGCCTCCAGCATGTGGTGCATCACTAGAAAAAGTGGGTAACTTTTGTTGGTGAACATGTAGAGAAAGTCTCAACTCCTACTCGAGTTTGATTGCTGAATCTCTATTCCTTCGTGACAATAAAACAAACTTTATGAACGCCCCTCGTATATATACAGGGTGCTTCATGAACGGTGGACAAATTCGATAATGCGAAAACTACGCGTCGCAACAAAAAAAGGCTTGTGTCGTTTTGGTCCTGGGCCAGGGGTCTATTTAGGAAAATGATTAAAGTCCGGGATAATTAGATTTTCATTACTTTTTCGTAATTTACTGTTTTTAATATTGTGTTTAAGGGCATGGTTTCAATTAGAAAATTGCTCAGCATCATCAAACAACACTAAATCAACATATTGCAGAACGATAGAAGGCACGCGAAGCATTTTACGGAATTTTGAAAGACTGCACAAATTCGACGGGTTTTTAAGTTTCGGTTTGCTATCGGAGCGCATATCGGCCCCGGCGCCACCGCGGCCCGTGGAGGGATAGTGCAACCAATCTCTGCTGCGCTGTCATCGCGCGACGAAGCAGAGGCTGCGTCGCGCGATGGCAACCCTTCCGCGTGGAACATCATGATTTAAAAATAATTACAATAATTTATTTTCAATTTTTTGCTTGCAATATTTTGCCACCAAGAGGTACAACGGCGCATGCGCGTCGGTTCTCCTGCAAGAACGACGATCGCTTCCCGCAATGCTTGGATAGAAAATGGCGTACCATCGCGCTTCACACGCTTACCAGCGAACTTACGATTTTACGACAGTGTGAAATGCGGAACATTTTGAAGATTTTAGGTATTTCTTTAGGTACGCGGGACACGTGCCCTCAATGCGGGACAGTCCCGCGAGTCCCGGGACGGGTGATCATCCTCAGTGTTGCCGAAAGGCGAATCTGCCGAAAGGCAGATTCGCCTTTCGGCGTGCACGCGCAAAGCTGATGTGTATAGACCAACACGCGGCCCTGACGTCACGCAGCTGCGGTGGCGCTGTCGACGGCACTGCGCGTGCGCAGACGCTTCGCTTCACGCGAATTCGGTTTCTGCGCACGCGCAGTGCCCACACCTGGTGTGGGCAAACGCGGGTTTGTTTGTAAACAGCGCGTCGGTCTTATAGAGTTATTACAATAAACGCTAGAGGCTCAGCTGGCACTAGTGTGCTGTTGCATTTTGAAGCAGACAGCAAGCAGTCAGAAATTGACTTCCGGTAATGCATTTCTATGGGAAAAAGCGAGTGCATTTTCTCTCTGCGCTCGATAATAAGAACAAATATCACGAATAATTTGTACGTAGTAGGCACATTGGATCATTTCTCAGTCACGCAGTCGAAATAATTGGTCAGTTACAGCATTTTTATTTGAAATTCGTGGCATGAAAAACGGTGCTAAAACCGCTTCGTACGTGTGTTTATGTGCACTGTTGGACACTGTTAACGCGAACACGGCGTCGAAGCTTTCCAGCATGGGGGATATACGTGCCAAACGAACGAAGGACATGAGGAAAACCAAGAGAGACGTCAAGAACTACGCAGTAACACCAGTAACACTGGATAAGTAACTCCTTGTGCATGCAGACGATCAAAATAAATTGAAAGCCACGTAATATAGTCATATTTGCAATAAATAAGTACTGCTTTATTCTTTCTGCTGATGAATATGTGCGAAGATGCTTGTTCTGGGTTCAAATCATCACCCGCACGCTCCAGATCTTAGCAAATAGGGGGAGCCAGAGAGCAGGTGCCCGATAAAAACTGTCCGACACAGGAAATAATAAGACACACCTTTCGTAGCTCACGTGCTTTATCTTTTGCGTTCGAATGTTTTTTAACCGGTCGTAAAGATGCACGACGGAGTCATTTTTTACCAATGACAGGACGGGCATATTAGCAATATATAAGCACCACCGAAATGCTAGCAAACCTTGAACACACTCTACATTCCTTTCGATCGTTAGTTTGCTTAGAATCGTCGCTCGTTTTTACATACCTTCCATGCAACAGAGGTTTGGGCCTGAAATAGAGCGAAGTTTAACATCGTTCATTGGTAAAGAAAAATTCTGTAACTAAAGCAATTACACTTTCACAATACCAATAAAGGTACATACTATCCGGTACAACCGAAATGACAAAAGTTATTTATGTTATTTTCCGGCGAAGAGACAAAATTCACGCGCGTTTTCCCATAGGAATACACAGGGAGGCTGGAAATGTAGACTGCATGCTGTCTGCTTCCATTTGCAACGTGAAGTCCCGTAGACACTAGCGCCAGCTGAGCCTCTAGCGTTTATTCTAATAACTCTATGTCCGGGACTTCTGACTACCGGTCAGGCGTGTTAACCGGTTAACCACTACACCACGCGGCTTCATTTTCTGGCTTTCTGAACTATATATCTGTATCGGTTCCTAAATATTTCATCTGGCGTATATGAACGTATACCGAAATCAGCGACATTTCTCACACGTGGCATACGTGCTCCTTGTGCCCCTGAGGTTCTGTCACTGTTTGTTCCGCCATGCATACAGGCGTGTTTTCGTGTGTACCCTACTTGAGAAACACGCGCACCATGGGTCAAAATAGAGGAAACAAAAGACCGAAAACGTTGTACAAAGGACACGCGGTATTCGCTGCAGGCATGACGACAAAATTATGGGCGGACACGCCTCAAGAATTTTCAAAGCATGTTCGCTTCGGACATACGTACGTGTGCTTGGAACATATCTGCAGAGGGTTTTGGGTGACTAATGTCTAAAGGAAGAAAGACGCCTGAGACAGCGTCTCTGCAGGCGCTGGTTTTTTTTTTATGATGCATTAGTAGTGTCATCGCGGCTTTATATATGTTACAAAAAATAAAAGAAGAAAGAAACGGAATGATTTTTTTTTTGTCACTTGATTGCTCGCGGTTTAGAAGACACCGCCGTATTTGTGCTCGTTCAACATTTTGTCCGCAAACATAAAGAGCTCTGTTTCCGGATTATCAGAGACGAATGATGTAACGACGTCACTCACTACGAACGCACCATTTTGCTGACGCCATAAAAAAAAAAAAAATCCGTTTTTTTTTTTTTTTTTTTTTCAGGGTTGACGTTGACAAAGACAAGGCTCCATGTCCAATGCACCTCAACACATCTCAAATGTATGTTTGTTTTTTTTACGCGATAGCGTTAAGGAGCTTGTGTTGCAGAAATGCCGGCGTCGGTGGCGTGACGCCAAAATCCGGATGACGTCACAGCTACATGACCTCGCGCGGGGAATTTCAGACGACCCACAACGCTCACGTGAAACGTGACGTCACGCGTGGAATGAAAGTGATGAAAAAAAACATGTCATGTAATGCGAAGTAGTGGTCGCCGGATATCTCAAATGATTTTACTTTATAAAGTAATTAATTCGCCTTAAAAATAAACGGGATTCGAGCCCATCACCCTTCGGTTGTAAACCAAACACCAGACATGTACACGTTACCCAAAAAAGTAACTAAATACCGTTACTCTTTACTCGCTCAAAAAGTAACTAAATACGTTACTCGTTACCGATTCTCAAAAGGAACGCGTAGTTACCTCAAAAGTAACGAGTTACTTTCCACGTTACTTTGACGACCAAATGCACAACTGTTTTCGTTTCATGGTTTATTGTTTTCTTTTTAGTAGTCATTGCCTTTCAGCAGCAGCTGCCTGTAGAAGTTTTCATCAGTTATGTTTCCGCCCTTCCTTGAAAATACATCTCCGGCGACGCTGAAGAGTCGTTCTACCGACGCGCTAGAAGGAACGGCAGCGTTGTGCTTCAGGAAGAGCTGGTGAATCTTCGAGAACTGCGCCTTCATTGAGGACAGCGGGTAATGGGTTATGTGCCTCCCCGTGTTTGCAACCTCCGGGTTTACATTTGGTCCGTACCCGTTTCTAGAAGGTTCAACCAACGAACCTGATTGTGCTCGCTGGGTGAAGGATATTCCCAGCTGTAGAGTTCAGTACAGCAACGTTTATCGCTGGACACGTCAGTCGAACCGTTCGACTGACGTGTTCAGTGATATACGTTGCTGTACTGTCATACTGGTTACTTGTTTTTCGGGTTGCCCATCTGCCTTTGTCACAAATAGACGCATACTCAGGCTAGAATAAAAACAAGGCCGTTCAAGCGGTGTTGTACACGTTACTCCTCAAAAGTAACCAGATACCGTTACTCGTACTTGGCCTTCAAAGTAGCTAAATACCGTTACTCGTTCCTTTTCTAGAAAAGTAACTAAATACGTTACTCGTTACCGAAAATAGTAACTAGGTACAAGTAACTCGTTACTGTAACGCGTTACGTACATGTATGCCAAACACGCTACTCACTTTTTTTTTTTATTGTTTAGGACACGTTCTTGAGTAGGCCACGTTTGCGTGTCCGCCACAGTTCTTCCTCACTGGCAGGAAGAGCATAAAGGCGAATGAAAATACTTTTTTTTTCTCAATCATAACTTGCCGAGATAAAAAAAAGGAGAAATGATCCTAAGTGGGAATTTATGGCTACCTGTCACGATCCTATAGACTAGGGATGTCGCGAACCACCCTAGGTTCGATTTCGAAAGGTTTCGATACTTTGCGAAGCGAACTGAGGTTCGATTTAGAAAAATTAGATATTTTCGTACCGACCGAGGTTCGAATTCAAAAAATTCGCACTTTCGATCACAGTAGAGTTTCGAATTCGGAAAGTTCGAAGCTTTCACGGTTTCTAAAATTTCGGGTTCGAATATTTCGAATATTTTTTTACTTGAGGTTCGATAAATTCGAAGATTTCGAACTTTCCTAACTTGAAATTCGAGATATTCGAAAAATCTGAATTTCTTAAGATCTGAAGTTCGAAAAGTTCGAAGATTTCGAAATTCTTTGGAAATAAAATTCGAAAACTTCGAACGCTTCGAATTTTTATAGACATGAAGTTCGAACAATTCGAAGATTTCGAATTTATTTCTGCATAAAGTTCGAAAAGGTCAAAGTTTCGATTCTCTTTTAACGCTGAATTCGAAAAAAAAAAAAAAAAAACTTCGAAGATTTGAATTTTTTTCAAGTCCAAGTTTCAAAGTTCGAAGTCCAGTTTTCAAGTTCCTCCACAGTTTCAGTTTCAAATAACGTTTTCACGCTCACTGGTTTTCACGAAATCAAGTTTAGAAAGTTAGGGTGTGATATTAGACTCTGCGAAGTTGGTCAGGCAATATAAATGAGACGACAAGTGTCCCCGGATGTGCTGGAATATTTGCCAGTGCAGAGTGACGGCGACCATAGATCAGTAAATTGTGACCGCCAGCCCGGGGGGGGGGGTTGTGACCGCCAGCCCGGGGGGGGGGGGGGGGGGGGGGGGGTTGTTTCACGTGCATCACGCAGTAGTGATCACACGAACACACTGTTTTACGATACTCATCCAGCTCGAAATGGCCAGGGCCGGGCAGGAGGTTGAGGCTCAGAAAAACCTTGAAGCGACCTGGCAAACTACCTCCCCACCCCTTGCACGCCTCGCAAAAAGCACAGAAGCCGACACAACTCGAGGTCGAGGAGCGTTCTACCATACAAGTGGCGTCGGAAGAGGAAAAACGGGGGAGGGAAAGGGGGAAGGGGGGGGGGGGGGGCTCAGCCCCCCTTCCCCCTTCCAGATATTTCGGTCTGTTAAGAAAACAATACGGGAAAAGAGGGTGTGGTCGAGCTTATTTTAATCTGAAATTATTTATGCCTATGTATAGCTACTGTCGCTCTTCACTGCATAAAAGATCGCGTAGATGGTCATTGTTACAAACTCGTTGTCAGAAGGCACTACTCGTCACATGCTTAGAGGTTCGGAAGCTCAAAGCTATGTCTTTACAACCTAAATAACTGTGCCAATGGTAAAAAAATAATAAATAATAATAAATGCGGGGATAAAAAGCTGGAGAAAGAAAAAACTATCAAGAACTCGCCGGATGTGTTGTATTCTTGCATATTCAGATGTTCAGAACTTCGAAACAACTTTCTCCTACCAAAATGTGTACAGGCTAAAAGAAACACGTCCCAGGAACGTGAAGCGAAAAAAAAAATGTTTTCTTTTAATGACGTGCTGAACTTGAACAATATTAGAAATCTTCTCCCATGAGTTAATTTATTCCTTAACGTGAAAAAACAATAAATACATTATTTTGTATTCTGCAGATAGATGGCAATGATATGTACTGTCTGTGGTGTTAATTTAAATGCGAGCGATACCTCAAACAACTTAGACGAAAATAAATACCAAATTTAGGGCATAATTGCACGTAGATACATGTTTGGACATTTCTTCGAAACTCACCTTGAATAACAATAGTCATATCTTAAGACGACACTTATCTAGGCTATACATAGATCATTCTTAAAAAGTTTAACATCTCTACCATAACAGCTTCGGCTACATCGCGCTTCAAATCTGGCACAAACGATAATCGTCAAAAACCCGTCGTCCTTCCTCGCTCCTTCGGGAATTTATTTCTTTAAAACTAAACATGCCAGAACATTGAAATAACGGCATTGTCTTTCGTAAAGAACGGAACACCGCATGTAAAAGTTCGAGAAAACAAAATTACAAATGTACCTCACTACTTGAATTCAAATGAAACCGTCCGCCGGTCTTTCGAAGTTCGACGAACGTCGAACTTTTACCCTAAAAGTTCGAAGTTCGTCGAACTACTGACTTTTCAGGATTCGAAAGTTCGAAACTTTTCGAATTCTATTGATAAATAGGTTCGAAAGTTCGAAAATTATTGATTTCCTTAGCATAGGAAATTCGAAAGTTCGAACAGCTTCAAACTTTTTAGTGCAAGAAATTCGAAAGTTCGAAAATCATCGAATTTTTTGGTCAGTCAAGTTCGGAAGTTCGACAAGCATCGAATTTCGCAGTGTGATAAGGTCGAAAGTTCGAAAAGGATCGAATTTTTTAGCGTAATAAGTTCGACGGTTCGAAAAGCGTCGAACTTCTTAGCTTAACAAGTTCGAAAATTCGACTTCCGTCGAATTGTACGAAATAGAAAATTCGAAAATGCGAAATCTTTCGAACCTTCCGAATCGCTTGATTCGATCATCGAAACTTCGATTCGAAAAAAGTTTGCGGCATCCCTACTATAGACCTTTCCAAAAAGCGCCTTCTGCGCGCTGCCATCTTTGTCTGCTGAGCTGTGGAACGCCTTTTGAGCATGCGCTGTTGGTCTGCTGTGCGGTATATCGGATGCTGCTCATGCGTCCACAGCTCAGTGACTCAGCATTTCCGCCCGGGCGCTTCGTTCGAGACTGCCGCTGGAAAGGTCTATAGATCCCCCCTCCCCCAACGCGTTTCCATTTTGGATATAGTGCAAGTTTGAAGGAACAGATCAATGCGGGGTCCGAAGTTCTATCCAAATTGCTAACCGACATCTTAGGTCCCAGGCACCCAAAAAGTAATCGATATGTTATACGCACGAAATAGCGCCGTCTAACGATACTTTGAGTTGATATCAAACGGGTGAAATTCATCTGTACGCGACGTAAGCTTCTCAGCGCGGTTTAAACTGGCACCCACATTTTTCGTGCGAAATCCACTCTCTAAAATCCTTGCAAAACGAAAATCGAACCAGAAGGAAGGCTCAAGTGAACTCTACTCTAGTGTGTCGCAACATAACATCTGCACTAGAAGACCCGCGGCATCACTTCCAAAGCGAACTTTCTGCTTTCGATGCCGTTTCCGCGTCTCGTGAGCACGTGCAGCCAAAGCACGATGGAAGGCAAAGAGCGCATGCTGGAGCAAACGCGAAGTCATCACACGATGGTGGTAGTCCCTCCTACTCGTTTCAGGGGCGGATCCAAGGGCGGGGGGGGGGGGGGGGGGGCGACGGGGGCTGCCGCCCCACCCCAAACTAAGTCAACGCCCCCTCCCCCCTACTCGGAGGGCTATTTGACATGGGTAGACCCCCTCCCTCCCCCCCCCCCCCCCCCCGAAATAAAACCGATTACCGGCCTGCCAGGTGGTAGAATGCTCGGTACTCAAGGACGAGGGTTCAAAATAGGGTCGCACCCTAGCAGGCACACTTGTAGTCTGAAGTTGGAGAACCATTCCGTTATCCTTACGAATTTCCCCCTCCCCCTCCCCCCAAAACGGAGTTCTGGATCCGCCCCTGACTCGTTTTTGCCGAGAAAAGTGTGAATTTTATCAAGGAACTTAAGTAAAGGTAAAACACCTTGATAGAGAAAGTTCACGCTTGGCGTTTCTTACAAACACCGCCAACCATTGTTGTGGGAACGTACAAGACAGGGGCGGATTTAGAGGGGGGGTCCGGATGTCCTGACCCCCCTCTTGATTTCTGCATGTGTAAAAATTTCGGGCGTGGAAACGGGGGGGGGGGGGGGGGTTCCTAAACATATGGTACGCTGACCAACACCTGAACCCCTCCCCCCCCCCCACCCCCCTTCTGGAAATTCCTGCATCTGCCCCTGGTGCAAGACACGTGCCACGAGCAGTGTAGCAGGATTCCCTCGTGGAAGTTCTTCCGCCTCGACCAACGCTGCGATCTCCTTGATCGCCTCTGCTACGTTATCGGGCTGGAATGTTCATGACTTTGCAGAGTCCTGTCCTAGTCTGGCCCAAAGTGGCGGATCCAAGGGGGGGGGGGGCGGCCGCCCCCCCCCCCCCCCCCCCAACGAAGTCGACCCCCCCCCCCCCCTTCTCGGAGGGCAATTTGACATGAGTGGACCCGCCGGTGCACAAGAAAGAATGGGAAAATAGTATCCTTACAAATTTTCTGCCCCCCCCCCCCCCCCAAACAAAAACAAAAAACAAACGGAGTTCTGGATCCGCCCTGGGCCCAAGTAGTATATACTCGCACAGACCGCCGCTGATTATGACGCTTCTTTGTCGCGGTGCAATTGCGAGGATAAAAAGGGACTATTTCTTTGAGTCTTGCTTGTGCAAAGCTAATTGTGGGATCAAAAATAGCCGCCTGACGACAGTCGGGCGCGGCTCATGGATTGGACACGAGAACTGCGTGAGCACTCGACTTCGCCTCTTAAAGGACACATGCAAAGAAAAAAACATTTTTTTTTTTAACAGCTTTAGATGGAAAAGGATATCATAAAACGATTTTACAACGAAGAAAAAAAAATTTTTAGCGCTATATTTACGGCGCTATCGAATTTGTAGTTGGGCGCCCGCGGGCGCCACGGAAAAGTGGCCCTTATTTATCACGTGACGGGGCCCATATTTGTCACGTGGTGCTCGCGCTCTTTCGGAAGCTTCTATGGCCTCTAAAAGTAACTTATTCATCTTTGTTTGAAGTATAACAAAAAACTAAGATGAATAAGTAACTTTTAGAGCCCAAAGGAAACTCCTGAAAAAGCGCAAGCAGACGTGATCGACCTCGTGCGCCGGTCAGATGACGCGGCGGCGCCCCGAACCAGACGAACTTCTGCGGGCGGCGGCGACGGCGGCGTGGAGAAACGCGTTTGAAGCGGCGTTCGCACAACGCTCAGCGTGCGGCGGCGGCGTCGCTTTACGGCTCGGCGACGCAGGGCGGCGGCGCGCGGGCCTACCACGTGACCAGCGGCGGCTCCAGCGGGCGCCAACTACAAATTCGTATAGCGCCGTAAATATAGCTCTAAAATTTTTTTTTCTTCGTTGTAAATCGTTTTATAATATCCTTTTTCCATCTAAGCTGTTTAAAAAAATGTTTTTTTTCTTTGCATGTGTCCTTTAACAATCAATGCCTCGGCCTACACTCGGGCAATGGCTCGGGGTCACCGTGCTCGGGGTGTAGCCCGATTTCCCCGCGTGCAGAATCCCTGTCGCAAAGCTCCGCTTCATTAGCCCCACGTTTCGAAAACCACGCGTCCCGTATTCAAGGCGTGCCAAATGCCCCGTCCTCCACTGCCCAGTCTCACCCTCTTCGCGCTTCAACCAGCATTGTTCCATGTCTTAACTTTATCTGTTGAGCGCCTAAAAAACAAAATAAGGCTAACTTCAAACTGCCGAAAAACTTAAAATGACGTAACAAGTGGCGAATTGCATAAATCGGCATCACCAGCGACGCACTCCTCTGTCATAGAGGGTATACTCAGACGCAGAGTTATGAAATTTATCTACCTAGATGACTACAAATATTCTCTTTTAGAACGCCGTACGAAGAATGGAACTGGGTTTGGTGCTGTGATAAATATGGCGCCATGAGCTTCGGTTAACAGTTTGACAGAAACCCACTTCGTCGGAACTGTGAATCCGCGCATGCTTCAGAGCCGACGAAAGCTTCGGCTCAATGCTATCGATAATAGCTTTAACTTCAAATGTTTTGCCAGTGAATATATTGTCTGCGTATTTTCACTTCGAACATCGCAAAGCGTGAATGTAGTCCACGCCTGAAGAACGGATGCGCTGTTATCCAGTTATTCATTACTTAAGTCCCGGGTTACATCATGAAAAATCAGGGGCGGATTTAGAGGGGGGGTCCGGATGTCCGGACCCCCCTCTTGATTTCTTCATGTGTAAAATTTAGGGCGTGAAACGAGGGGAGGGGGAGGGGGTTCCTAAACAAATGGTACGCCTGAACAACACCTGACCCCCCCCCCCTCAGGAATTCCTGCATCGCCCCTGGTCATGATTACGTTACAACAATCGCGCGTGCACAGTTAAAAGCAGAATGCTCCGCCGTCAGTTGAGGAACCGGCCACCTGACAAGGGGGATTCGCGTCATGGGCTTCTGAAAACTGGGGTTTTGAAAGCGGGGACAAAAAGGACGGGGTGTTTGCCGCAGGGTATTGACACAGGGCTTTTGACATCGGGTGCTTTCGTGCACCACCTGTGGCTCGTGTCCGACCACTGCGGTAATGAGAATAGCCGAACTCTAACATGCTTGGAGATCAGCACGCGTTGTTCTTGCTCCGAGTTGAGGGGATGAACGATGCTCATATTTCTCAAATTTTTTTGGAGACTGCCATTGCCTAGAAAGAGAAACTTTATTCAATTATTGTTAGGAAGTGGTTCTAAGCAGTATTTAGCGAAATAAATCGTTTCATGGCTCCTTTACGATAGATAAGATAGGCGAGATGATTGATGAGTCATCTTTTATTGCGGAAAGTTTGTGTAGGCACGTGTAGGCATGCAAAGGGAGTTTTATCAGGTTAATTGTTTTGTTTCTTTTTCCCGTCTCTTGTTTACTCACTGTTTCGTGCAGAAGTTGCCAGGTGCCAGTCAGCGCTGTAATAGCATATCGTTTAGTGGGCCAAAAGAAAGAGGGTAGAAAGTTAAAAACATGCTTTTCGGTACGAAAAATTGAAAACATAGCGGACTATTCCGTACCTTATTTCCTTCGAAAGCTCTCTGCCTTTTCACTGCGATACATCAGTTTTACTCAAAGCAGCCACCTCCCTTTCATCACCTCCCCGTTCTCTGCGCGTGGGTATGCGCGAGGAAGAGATATGGTGGCAAAAGACAAAAGTGAACTGGTCCAAGGATTACATAGCTTCCACAGCACTGTCAGCCCCCCGCACCCCGAGCGAGTGCTCCGCCGCCATTCGCTTCCAATGACCGTGCATTCCAGTGCTGCGCTGCCATTTGCTCCCAAGGACCGCAAGGGGCACAAGACCTCGCGCACTGGCGCCTTTGACGCTATTAGCAAGACAAGTTCCATTCTAGAAAACGAAAAGGCGGTTTTTGCGTTTTCATGTACTGGCAACTATGATTTAGAGCACCAAGATGGCTCAAGTGTTCTTACCCTGAAGCGTAGCTTCCTTAGGGGCTCTTGCCATTGTGCGAGCTGCAAGCCTATTGCATGTGACAGCAAAGAGGAAGAGAAACTTCAGAGTAAACATTAACTGACATCTTTTATTCCTTCTGCAAGTTCAGTGGTAGACAGTCGTAGAATGTGTCCCTTTTCTTGAAGTTTAGTTACCTCACAGAGAGGGAGGGGCTAGAGTTTGTGATACACAGGTTAAAGACCCAGATTGTGCTTGTTTTCTTGAATTAGGCCAGGCCTAGGTTGTTGACACTTGCAACTCTGACCACTTTGCTTACTCTTTTGTTGGGCTTGTGCTACTAGAAAGACCACACAAGCTACGCCTTTATTGCCAGTCTGAGTCGAGTTGAAAACTAAATACAAGCAAATTCCTCGTTCAATTCTCTTGAATCACACAACATTGCAGAAACCTGGAGACCTCTCATATTGCCTCCCCCTTCACACCTCTTCCAAGGCAACCCAATGGCCGACACCTAATCACGTGACAAATCAAGGACACTCGCTCGCCGTACACCGCGCCAAAGTATCACTCGCACAAATGCATCATAAATAAAGGTGTCCAAACAGATTACAGAACAGAAAAAAACAAAACAAAGAAGTTTCTGGTTTATGTACAAGGACTAGTTGCACGTCGAACAAAACGGAAACGTCGCAGGGGTCGGTAGAGGGGCAGCTGATATGCATAGTGAATTGCAGAAACACAACGCACCTCCACCCCCCTCCGACACGATTAAGCCGCCCGGCCGTGGGTGCACACCTAAACAAACGCAACAACTGCACAACACCAACGAGAACAAAAAATGACGACACGTCGGGTAGGGGCAAAACAGACGCCTACGACTGAACTTTTGAGGATGCAGCTGCCGTGAAATGACGGAAAAGAAAACAACAGTGACGAGAAGGGACGCACGCTGAAGTGCGCACAAACTGGCTCTTTGAACTCATAAGGCACAAAATGGCACTCCTGCTCCAAGCATCGAGGCATCGCTTCGGTGCCAAGTGTACTACGGAGTGCCAAACTACCGTCCCGTCAATAAGATTCAAACGTCACTTATCCTTTTTTTTTGTGTGACCACATGCAGGCAACACTCACGGTTCTCGTCGAGCGTTTTCCTGAGAGGGAGCTGCATCGATCCGTGGAGGTACTGGGAACTTGCATGTCTCCTTTCGCTTTGGAAGAAGGCGATGGATGAGAGCACTGTGGCGCAAACCGTTCCATTTGTTAAAAACCCCAGTTCGCACCGCTGACCCAGAATAAGTGTGTAGGTGCTCCGAACTGCCGTGGCGTACGCACCCTTAGAAGAGAGACGGAGCACTTCGTAAATCTTGGTCAGCAAACGTGGAATTGGGGTTAGATGAAGCGTGAAGTTGTGAATCGTCATCTAGATTCGTGCTTCTTTCAGGGTTCTCTCACGCGCACGACAAAAGAGGAGAAATCAAAGGCTGCCATCGAAGACGAACCTCTGGGCAGGCATAACGTCGATCACAAAGTTCCCCCTCTCCAACGTGGCGCTTCTGAGCTTCCGGCTCCAATTTGCAGCTTTTCAGGCAAGAATCAAAGGCACCGATGAACCGTTTGAAGATAAAATATCTCCGAGCCGGGAGAAAGGGACTTTCCAAGATGCCCAAATTACATCTGGCGAACGCGACGGGTCGGGCCGTCATCCAGCAACCTAGATGCATTACTCAAACAAAAAAAATAGAGATGCAGACACAGTCTATAACGCAAGTTGCGAGGGCAGACTTCTTTAGCTCAAGAGCAGTGTATGCTGTCCCGTACAAAGCATACAACGCTCAAATCGGCCCATTGTCGAAACCATTCGTCCGACGTAAACTTTTTGTCTTGCGTCGCAGCCCGTCTGCAGCACCAAAAACAAATTAAGCGAGAGTAAACCAGAGCTAGCAAAGAAAGCATTTCCACCTCCCATGGACTTCCGAACGTGAAGTGCAACACTTTCCTAGCCGCCGTCAGCGCAGCAACGGTCTGATTACAGTTTGCGCCCGTCCCGCTGCAACCTGCAAAGGCTGGTCCACAGATTTGCGCTCGAGTCTGATCGACTATGTCGAAACCTCGTGCGATTGCTTACGATGAAGGGACACACTAGTGCCATCCGTCAAGTGGCCTTAGAAAACTTCCGATTTGCTTATGCGGAGAGCAAGTTCGTCCGCTCCTTGCACAGGGGTTGTGATAATGCCAGAACACAGAGCTCTTATTGGCCAATCGAAAAATATAGTGGGTAGACCTTAAGGCATCTAGCTTTGAGGTCTACCCACAATTCTTTCAATCAAAGCCAATCAGAGCTCGGCGTCATTCTGACGTCACCTGTGCAAGAAGCAGACGACTTGCTCTCTGCATACGTTTTCTCGTATTTCTTCTTTTTTACACATTATTTGTCTATGAAGTCTCGAAATAATTGTCACAGTGTTATGTAAGTGACATTTTTCGTAGATAGTGTACAGATTTCATTTCACAAATACTGCTGGACCTTCGGTTAAGTTATGCACAGAACGGAAATGTTCCAGGGCTACCTGCTAGATGGCACCAGCGTGCCGGTTGCAACAAGGGGGTCAAGACTGGGCGGGCCTTGACAAATCGTCAGCACCGAGAGAAAGAACGGGAAAGGGAGGAACAGCAAAGTGGAGAAAGAAGGCAGAAAACATGGGTTAGACACGTTCGTTTTGCCGCGACGGGTTGAAGTTGTTCGAGTGCTTGCGAAATTGATTGATGTTTGTACGGCGCAAGCCGCCAGACGTTTTTCTACACAATAAACTAGAAAAACACTAAACGCACTACAGGGCATTAAAAGTGGTTACAGGTTTCTTTTTAACCGCAAAAACGAACCATGCATCGCCAAACGCCCGTTCTCTGCCCAAATGTACCACTTGCGGCCTGAGTGAGATGCCAAAGTTTCAGCACTAACCGTTACCTCATCCTTAAGTTACAAGTTAATTTTATTAAATTTTACATAGGTAAATGGCGGCCACCAAAGCTTTCAAATATAGGGAGCTTCAAGGCACCAGTTACCAAAAATAGGGGAGAAATGGGCTCCACTTTTTTATTGAAGTTTAAAAAAATCACATACATCTTTTGAATAAGGTAAAGGTTTTGTTCTTAAACTTTGGCACCTGGTTTGGTCCGCCAGTCCTACAATTGGGCGGAGAATGAGCGTTCGGCGATGCATAGTTTATTTTTACAATAAAAAAAGCACCGTTAATTTCTTTTTTGACCTACAGTAGATACAGATTTCGGAAGTCATGTTTTCCTCCTTCGAATATATCAAACCGTCGGCAGCAATACGGTCGCATCAAGGCCACTGACGTCTGCGTCCATCCACCGCCGCTCCGAAGCTGCCGGGATGCATGGGACGTTTTCTTCTAGATTTAGCTTTAACTCTACGGTTATAACGCGGATGGCCATGCTGCCGCCACGCAAATGTGTAAACCAGCCTTTGGCTTCCTAGCAAGCTGCAGACCGAAAACTGTGCAGTTCCGTGGACCCCTCAATCCGGCGTGTCGATGGCCAGCGCCACCACGACCGGCCGGGGCTCCGCCAAGATGGAGGGCCGGGGCCTCTGGCGGGGCGCGACCTTGACCTCGGGTGCCACGGTAGTCTCCCGCGGCGGCGACCCCTCCACCTCGTTGTTGTGCAGGCTGTACGAGATGTTGCCGTACTCTTGAAGCAGGGGACAGGCTCCCAGGAGGAACTGGCAGAAGTCCTTGCGGATGCCGAACCACCCTGGTTACGTAGAAGCAGACGGAATTAACCGTGGGGGACAGCGTCGACCATATCAATCGAGGGGATCAAACTGTTGGGGGGGGGGGGGGACTTTGACTGACCTGTTTTCCGTGGGGCAGAAAACAAAGTGGTCGGTCTGTAGGGCGGAAGGTGCACATGCTAGGTTGTGACTGTAACTTTAGGTTGTGGAGGGGGTAAATGAATGTCTGTGCTTAGTAGCAATACGAGATTCTTTCCCATGCTCTATTTATTCCAAATTTAGAGGTATACTGTGAAGAGGCTTGACCTTAGTGGCTTTCATTCATTTATTTATTTAATAATAATTTGTACTTGCACATTTTCTAGTATCTACTCGGCAGTGTGCAAGGCTTGGCAGAAAGGGGCGCCTGCTGGCCCGCCGCACAGTGGATTAAAACCTATGCAGTGATGTGATTGGCATAAGCCATTTTGGAGCAGCAAATGTGGCCTTTGGAGCAACCAAAACTGTGTTTTGGAGCAGCAAAAGTGGCTTTTGAAGCAGCCAAGACAGTGTTTCGGACCAGCAAAAGTGGCTTTTGGAGCAAACATTCTTAGAAAAATAAAAATATTTGTTTTAAGTGCTGTACAAACGAAGGGCACTTTGTGCTGTGTTGAGTTCTGATGTGATGTGTTGTGACAGAACTCGCTGCTTGTGTTTTTACTGCTGAGACATCCCACAAGTGTACAGTGCTGTAGGCGATGCCAAGCAATTCCGAAAGACCATGTGCCACCGTTTTACTGGTTCCCAACGTGCCAGATTTTAGTCAAAATTGAGCAAACGTAAGACAATGGATTGCAAGCGTCCCGGGTGGCGCCTCTGTTGTGCAATCATGTCCGCATGCACTTGAGGGCAACTTCAACAGGCTTGCAGTTGCGCGTGCTTCATTGTGTGAGCGGAGACGACGGCTGTTTGATCAAAACCGAAACCATGCCACTCCACTCCGCTGCGAACGGATTCCCAAAATTGTATAAAAAATGCAACTGTCAAACATACGACAAACAACAGTCCAGCGGCGCGTGCTTCCCAGGCCGGCAAACAAGATACAAGCTAAGCACAACCCCCCCCAACCCCCCCCCCCCCCCAAAAACAAATTTTTTTTTTTGTGGGTTAAAACGAGTTAGGGTTAAAAAGTTCTTGGAGCGCTTTGTGCAGCAACTGAACTCAAGACAAACAAGCGCGCTGTGCAGGTTCAGCATGCAGATATTGCCTTTTTTGCTCTAGCTCACTTCTCTTCACCAACTTTCTTCCCCAACTTTTTGCATAAAAACAGACGGAAAAAGCTTCTTGCAGGAACTTTCATTGGAGATCAGCACGAATGACAGGAGCGTGCTGTTTTCCTGAAATTTTAATCTACAAGGTTTTGCGGCACAACTTATCCACCCATGTCTCACCGGTGATTTCAGAAGGCGCGTCCAGACCTTGGCGCGTCTTAACATCAGTGGTAACTTGCGGCGCGTCCGCTTAGAAGACGGGAGTTGGCAGTCTTCCCCTCCCACCATACATGTTTTGGCGCCAAAATGGCCGATCAAAGCTAAAATTGAACAATAACAGTGGACGCTATCGAATGTAATACTCTGGAACACATACAGTGATTAAAGTTCTACGACGTCACCAGGTGGAAATCGAGCGACCAGTTTTTTAAATGCGGTAAGCACACCGGTGGGGGACGAGTTTCAGGCCCCGTAGCAGCGTGGCACCGGATCATCCTGTCGGGGCAACATTGGATCCCCTGTGTGCTGCTTTGTGCTCTTCGAAGTGGAGCTGTTGCCTTCATAAGCTTTTCTTTCTTTCTCTCGCTTGGTCACTTACAAGTAGGGATGTTGCAAAATTGCCGAGGTTATAGAGTACTACCGGGTTCAAGTTTAACATATAAAATAACGCAAAAAAAAAAAGACAGCAACACAAAGTGAACAGGACAAGCGATATTGATCTTAGCACTTGTCCTGTTTACATCGTGTATCTCTTTTTTGCGATGGATGAACCAACTAGCCCAGCAACATACCTTACCACGTTCAACCTTTTCAAAACTTTAACGCAAAGATCGACTGAAGTTCAACTGCTTTGTGTGTGCGAATAGTAGTCATAATTGAGTCCAACTTTTGTTGAACTTGTTACTTGGCAACAGACTGGATGGTATCTTCAGCCCCACTAAACAAAGAGCACGTTCAGAAAAACTTCTATATTGTCTAAAAAGTATTTCTAATGTAGCTAAACGAGTGATTTCGTTATTGCTTGCTGGAAGTAGCAAACAAGGACAACGAACGAAGAACACGCACGAGGAATGGACACGAGAAGAGACGCCGAGGCTACGTACAGTGGTTGCCTCCCTTGGAGCCAAAGGACAGGAAGATGAGAACGAGAAAGGTGACGTAGAGCGGGGTGCACGTCTCCGTGTAGCCCAGGCTCTCTTCGCTGTCTAGCTTGTTGGACAGCAGCACCTGCAAACGGAGTGGGGCAGCGGTTGGAGGCACAGTCTCGTTACAGCCTCCTTACTAATCGGGTCAAAGCAAACTTCCGTTACATCAATCCCCCATCATGAAACTGCCTCAGTCTGTCTCGCTGTGTCACTGCTGCCATTTCAGGTTCGACCAAGTGCAATCACAGTGCTATTTACTTTTAACAATACTGAAAAAACCTGACAATTCAATCGTTATAACCGATTATCGTCGTATCTGCACTAGAAACTCTCGAAACTGAAAGCGGTACATCATTATAAGTGGATTGCACTGTATAGCCATATCAGATCCTGTCAAATCGCTATCACAGCAATACCTAGGGCAGCCAAAGAAACAGACTAACAGTGTTCGTGTTTAGACGGCGCTAACGTAAGTATGGCAACGCTGGTTTACGCCGTAGATGAGAAACCCAGCCAGTGTAGTACCACTGCTAGCCTGGGGTCTTTAATGGCTGCATCACGCAGTACTGACGTGCGACTGCGTGCTGGTAGGATGCTTATTCAGACCGAAAGAGGCAGGGGTGAGGATCGAAACAGGCATCATTGGGTCCTGCGACACGAGCCTTCGCTCCGCATGCTCGGCCGCCGATTGTTCATTATGGTTGCATCATTGTTGGTTGGCTGTCAAGTTCCATTAAGCTAGATGCTTTTCAAAAAAATCTCTACTCGTAATATCTAGAAATAGCCCATCTAAGATCGAAAGCAAATGAAGTGAAAATAAGGAGTGCGCTAACTTTCGCTAAGTCGAAAAAATGCTAGTTTTTTAGATTTTGTGCTTTACGAAACTCGCGATCGCAGGGAGGGGCGATGAACTAAAGACGACTCTCCTTTCCCAGTCGGCAATGTTCGCTCATCTCCCGCCGTGGCTCAGTAACACCATTTCTGCCGTGGTCACCATTGGCCAGGGCTCGACAATTACTAGATGTGGGCTATCTTTCGGTGCATTTGAAAAAATAGCAAATCGGGCCAAAAATTGGCGACGGGTTATCTTTCGGGGCTGTGGCATCTCTCCGGATATTACGGTAGTGTGTTCCCACATTTTACTACGGCAAAAGAAAGATACGAAGCAGCAAACAGAGGGGGGAAGGATGCACGCACGCACCAGAAAGACGAGCAATGGTCCCACAATCATGCTGTACGACACGGCCGAGTGGAGGCTGGTGCGCCGCTGCTCGTGGCTGACTTCCGGCGTCCGCAGCAAGATGCTCGCAAAGATGATAGCGTACAGGACTCCGATCACCGCCAGGCACATCACTATCCACAGCGGCACAAACACCACCTGCACGCACACCGTCGGAAACATATCGTAGCCGCTGGAGGACAAGTGGTGCTCGCAGCACTGAAACATTGGTGGACCAGTGGACCTTTTTCAAGAGAAAGCTCGAACTACGACTGCCGTCTGGAAGGGAAGTCGCACTACCTTTCCTCTCTCCTCCGTGACTCGGGATGAGTCGCGGAGGAGGCAGGAAAGGTAGCGCAACTCCCCTTCCGGACGCCGATCGCAGTTTGAGATTTCGCCCCTCAGTGTCATCTTTCCGTGAAAAAAAGGTTTGTTGCAGTAGTGTGCACCGCCGCAAGATTCCAAACGTTTGAGTTTAAAGAGCGGACCACAGCCAGGTACTTTGGTGTCCTGTCCAGGGTATGAATGATCTGGCCTTCTAAGAAATTAATCTCAGATTAATTATTTCATCTGGTATTCTGCTGTCTCGTGAGGCGAGGTCTTCATTTACTACTGGCTGGAAGGAACGTAAAAAGTATGGCGTAATTTGCGTTTTATTTGTGCATACCGTAACTCCTGCTTGTGGGACATTTCGACGCTTCTTGGTTGGTGAAAAGAAGCTTCCCAATTTGTGTAATGGCTCGTCATCTAAATCACTAAACTGAACCACAAGAACAGTGAGAGACACATCTAGGATGAAAAAAAAAAATGATGGCCACCTTCTCTGAAATTTACTTGTGCAGGAACTGAATTTCGACTGCAGCCCTTTAGCTGTGGGAGGAAGAAACTTATCAATTATGTGTCTGGTCAAACTGTGGTACATTTTGTGCTAACAGAACTTCTTTATCTCTGCTCCGCGACTTCAACAGGCGATAGCGGCTCGAGTACCCGACCTGCAGCAACAAGGAGAGTGGCGATGACAATGACGCTATCGCCAAGAAAATGACTCGATAATCATCTCTTAGCCGATAAGTGTGGCACGATGTACATGGCGTGACACAGTCAATGCAAACGAGAAATTGCCTTCCTCTTTTTGCTCTCTTAGAATTGAAATGCTGTAATCAAAACTGCTAGTACCGTAAAATCCCGTAAGGACGCCCACCCAAAATGAAGAGATAAATGGCGAAAAACATGGGGTGGGCTATCTTTGGGGATGACACGACAAAACTTTATCAAAAATTTATGATAAGCGCCGGGGAACTCGCTACAAACCACGTGACGCAGGAACTGATACCGCATATCGCGGACACTGCAAACTCGCCTTTCACGATGCGATAAACACGCGGGAATTCGCTACAAACTCCTGTGTCACGGGAAAGTTTACCGCAAGTGGCAGACGCAGCAGATTCGCGTTTCACGGTGCAAAGGACTCGCGGAAACCCGTCGAGAACTCGCATCTCACGGGAACGGATACCGCAGATCGCGGACGCAGCAGATTCAAGTTCAATGGTGCAATAAAGACGCGGGAACCCGCTGCAATCTTGCCTGTCACGGAAACAGATATCGCGCGCGCAGATCGCGGACAAAAACATGGGAATACGCTACAAACTCGCATGTCACAGAAACAAACACCGCAGATCGCGGACGCAACAGAATCACATTTCACGATGCAATATACACGCGGGAACAGCTCGCGCGTGTTACTTACAGCTAAAAATCTATATCGTGCACGCAGATTGCGGACAGACACACGGGAATCCGCTACGAACTCGGGAACGGATACCGCAAATCGCGAACGCAGCGAATTCGCATTTCACAATGCAATATACACGCGGGAACAACTAGCGTGTTACGCGAGCCAATATCGCGCACAGATCGCAGACAAAAACGCGGGAACTCGCTTCTCGGACGCACCGGTACCGCAGATCGCGCCGTTGATGCGCGATTCCCGTCGGACATCGCTTGACGTCCAACGGGAATCGGGGGGTGGGCGATGTTTTGGAATTTTTATGTTACAGATATTTAGCCAGAAAAACGGGATGGGCGATCTCTCGGGGGAGGGCGCCCTTACGGGATTTTACGGTAGTGTGGTGGAAAGTGCTCATATGGGGCACCAATCTAGGCGGTAAAATTTGGTTCTCGCCAAAGCCGTCTCAAGGTAAAACCCGAAAAAGAGTTGACGTTGCGTTTGTGCCAACAGTCTGGTGCAGTGTGCCTAGACTTTCGTTCGATGAATGGCCAACCTAGGCTTAAAGTAGCGCAATGGCTCAAGTACCACCGTCTCTCAAAAATCCCTGTCAAACAAAGCACGAACCAAAGGCATCAGGGGAGCAATCAAGTCACCACACCTAACTTTGTGTCTCTGGCATGAAGGATATTTTATGTAACTAACAATAAAAATTAAAAAAAAAAAGAAGATACAGATTTTCATCAGTTTCAACGCTTTTGTTGAAAGAGAGGATGCAGGTTCTTCAGTTCTTACCAAATGAGGTTAAGGGGAGACGTAAATCTTTGGTGTCAAAAAACTTTAAAAATAGTTTTTTTTTGGGGGGAAATGGTCATTTTTAAACCCACAGGTTTTTTGCTTCTGATTTGCCAAGTCCCTTATTTTGTGGATCAATATTAGTGTCATAATAATTTATAATACCTATGCAGGCTGAAGTTGCACTACAGCTTATGCTAAAATGGCATTTTCTCAAAGCACAAATTTTGGGCTCCTTGAAGATTTGCAGGAAGGATAGCTCAGCATCTAGGGCAAATAGAAATAAAACTTTATTTGCAATATGTAGCTAAACATGTGAGGCATACAATGTTAAGAGTAGATTCTTCTCAATAAGCTTAGAAACATTTTTCAACTTATCCACTGGGTGTTGTAAGACCACTAATAACAGTTCAAACTCGAAAGTACATCAACTTTAAGGTGTAAAATCACTAATAATGGTTCCATCTCAAAAGTACTTCTAACATTGTATCCTTTATTACTTTGTGGTATCTAGCCATGCATCAAACATATTTTTTTTTAGACGTTTCCCTGCTTTTTCTAAAAACAAAGGCAGGTGAGAACAAGCCGATTTAAAACCTGACCAAATACTTTCAATCAAAAAAAAAAAAAAAAAAAAACTAACAATAAGTTACTGCACTTTCATTGGGTACAATCAAGCAATGATGAGAAAAGATCCAAGACCATGGGGTTCCCCTCTAACGATGTGCTGACAATGATAACAGGAGGATACGAATCTAAAACCAGGTTCCTAGGAACCCGGGGGTTTTCCAGAGTACCCCAATGCGTCCCCCAAGCTCCCTAATTTCTTCGACCGTCTCTGCCCGTGTCGCAAGCATTTTTCTCCTGTTTGAGCACTATTTTAACAAATCCAAGTCACCCATTGCATGACAATGAGCCACTCACTCACTAATATATATCTTAATTACTGCTTAGAGGGCCTGTAGGCTTCTTTACTACATTAAAACCTCGTTATTTCAGATCTCATGGCACCGGCAAAAATGTCCAAATTATCCGCGATTCGAAGTATCGAATGGACAAAGAAAACTGCGCGAAAAAGTTTCTCTCTGACATACCTTTATTTTGAAAAGAAATCTGTTATTGCTCCCTCTTAGCGCAGTCAGGTGCTCCACCGCACTCGTACTGTCAGAGGTATTGTGGCAAAATTCTTCGAGCACAACAAGAGCCTCCATGGCCTCTCGCACAGTGCGACGCGGTGGCGGCTCCCCACACGGACAGTCTTCATCTTCGTCCGAAGCACGCCCGTCGTCAGACAGGACATCCCTGATGATCTCATGGTCACTCGGCTGACCGGCCACAACAACACTGTCATCAATCGCAAGGTAGTCAACAAGTTGCACTTGGGCGGGGGGGGGACATTGTCGAAATGGTCGTCGTCGTCTTCAGCGACGTCTGGAGTCTGCACCGCCTGGCAAGCTTTGGACCGAACAAAGCAGCTGCGCTTAAGACAATTTGCGATAATCTCGGCGGGCGTGTTGTTCCACACATACGACGAAATGGGGATCGCGCCGAGGAGCGAAACTTTGTATTCTTTTGCAGCCTCGATGCGCACCAACCTTTGCTCCGATACGTGCTTCCTGGATCTGCTTTTCACGCACGGAGTTATTCCTTGATCCATGGGTTGACGGGCAGCAGTAGCGTTCGGAGGCAAACACATGACTCGAATGCACTCCACTCCCGAAACGTTGGAGTGGGCGCTGCAATTATCGACAAACATCAACACCTTGCACTTGTCCGAGCGAAAGCGTCGGTCTAGCTGGTGCAGCCAAACTCGAAAAACTTCAGACATCATCCGGGCCTTTCGACTCGCTTGATAGTCCATCGGAACTCGTTTGAGGTTTCTGAAACATCTCGACTTCTTCGCCTTTCCAATCGCAAGCGGCAAGCGCACCGTACCAATCGTATTTGCGCCAACGAGAACTGCGACCCTCTCTTTACTTCTTTTGCTGCCTGTGCAGGGGTCTCCTTTCAGTGCTATGGCTTTGCCTGGTAGGGCTCTGTAAAATAACGCTGTCTCGTCTGCGTTCAAGATGGTCGGCTCATATGAAGCAAGGTGCTCGGGAAGCTTGACGTGCTTCCAGTCATCGATTACATCGCCGTCGACGGCACCTTTCCCTCCGCACACGTTTCTGAAGACCTGTCCATGCCTGTCTTTGAAGAGAGCAAACCAGCCGAACGAGTTGCTGCACGTGATGACGACGTGCCAGGAGCGCGCGAACCAGTGTGCCGAACGTGCGGTGTTCCAGAGCAAAACTGGCGCGAAACACAGAGAATTGGAAGAGATGGGTAAACCCGGAAGAACCACATGTGCACCTCGGATGGATAGCGGTCATTCCCTTCGGAACAGGCGGCAGCTTGCGCCACCCGCCGAACTCATCTGAATTAACCGTAGCGCGCCCAACTGCCTACGAATTAATGAGCGTTTGGTGCCATTGACTAATACACACGTTTGACGGGACCGGATTGGCAATTGAGATTATTTGAATTTCCGAATTAGCGGGCGTTGAATTAACGAGGCTTTACTACTCTATTGTATCCCTGCTAAGACCGGAAAGAGTTCCTCAGTTGTCAATCAAGAGAGATAAAGGTTTGAGATCAAAAAGCAGTCTGACACCCAATGCTTTGTAACGAAAGGAACAGGAACTCTTTGCCTACTTTCAGTCAGAAATTCCGAAGTGAATGCACATCCAATCACACGGTAAAACCGAACCAGTGCTTGGTACTTGTAATCTACAGCACACAAGTATCATTCTTGTGTGCTGTAGATTACAAGTATTATGAATGGCCAACTTGCTCAATCCTCCATCTTTAGCAGTGCCTGACACAGCAGACAACCAACTCACAAAACTGGTCTAAAAAAATATGTACAAACAATAAACACATGCTTACCACCCAACTCCACACAATGAACTTGTCTAGCTGCAACGCCAGGAAGATGAATTGCAAGACGTTCACCGAACAAAAGAGTTCCAGCTGCAGAGGTGAGACAAAAAGAGCAAGCACAATTATGACGAGGACAATGTCCAAAGTCAATGAGTCGCTTCCAAATCGGGTGACCAGCCGATGCCAGTTAACACCGATTTAAAAGGAGCCGTAAGGATAACAGGCTGCATTTCTGGGGAAGCCAACGACGTGTAAACTTTTGCAAAAATCACCGACTGCGTGCCGCCATTTTTAATCACTGGGCTTTGTAACGGGTCCCGGGCATGTGCAGTAGCTCTCTTGCGGGGAATATCGGACGCTGCTTGGCATCTCTAGCCTGGGAGACAAGTGCTCGAAAGGTGTACAGCTGTTTGAAATATATTTGTTTCAACAGCTTTTACCATAAGTGGACTGAAATTGAAATGCAACATTGCACAAGACACAACTTCCTCACATAAGGTCTGTGGTTTGAATGACAGCTAAGGGAAACATTCACAGTCGAAGGGACCATGACAGAGTAGCTCATCTGAGAAACCACATTATTCTTCCCTTTTATGAGATCACTGCGATGTCATTGGGATGTTCGAATGATACATTCAGTGGTACTGTTAACACTGAAAATATATCATGAGCAACTTTCACTTAGTCTCGTTTTGCTACTTCTGAGGCTCCTCACAGTTCCCCGGTATCAAGCTTCTTCCGTTTCGTGTTTAGCAGGCCCGAGTAAACTGATAATCCACTGCCAGGACGTAATCTCGCTTTCAGAAGGAAGTCTACTCTGCTGGCACTCGACTCGTGGCACCCCATGACAAATCCCCACGTCCCTACGTTCCCGCAGGTCGCTCCGAAAACCAAAGGTTGCTGTTTACAAAACAACGAGTGGCAGATGATGAGGTGCCGATCATGATGGGACTTCAAAAAGCTGATTGGTGTGATGTTCATGACGTTGAAATGTCTGCAAAGATTGAGTTCGCAAGCTCAAACGTTAGCAGCAATTTCTTTTTTTTTTTTTTTTTTACTGCTCTCCATTTGTAAACAGCCATAACTAGCCTTGGCACGCTTTGAAAGAAAGTACTTATATGTGAGGACTCGGTTGTAAAAAGCTTTGACCGTTTATGCTGTGCACGACAGATTCATGAATTTGTTACGATTTTCTTAAATTTCTATCGGAGTTGTGAATTTTAGAATTAAATAAGGTTTCTACTGAACACATCCAATTCATGCTGCAACACCTCCTACTTATATAAACTCCGGAATTTTGCAAACTGTGTTTTTTTATATTAGTAGAAAAGAGAGCTAGCATTCACAAGAAGTAAGCCTTGCCCCAAATTTTGTTTTCTCCATACCTGTTTTTAATAATAGAACTTTGTTATAGGGGAACTTCGTTATAAGGGAAGTTTGTTATAATAAAAGGTTGTTATAGGGGAAGTTTTCTATACGGGAAGTTTTTCATAAATAAATTCTGTTATAGGAAGTTTTTATAAGGAAAGTTTGTTGAAAAGTAAGCCTACCAAGGTGCAAATATTATAAATGGATTGCACTCAAAACATCAAAAGCCACCGAAAAAGACCAAGAGGACTGCATCAATGCACACACCTCAAAGGAGCGGTCGTGCTTGACGGCCCAGATGCAGACAGCGATGGATGTGACCGAGATGAAGATAAGTGGGATGAAGACCAGCGTCCAGAGGTGCCGGTCGCTCTGCAGGTTGTCGCAGACGAGCACCTCAAAGACAAGGAGCAGCAGCTGCAGGAAGAGGCTGATGACCATGGCCTTGTAGTGCACGTGCCCGTCGCTCTCGTGCCTGCAACGGGAGAAGCGACGGAGAAAAATGATTTGCGGTCCCTCTCAGGGACGCATTTATGAGTCAGATTTTAGGGCTTGTGGCCACGCACTAACTGAAAAACCGTATAAAAACTGTGGGACATTAACCTCCTCAACTCATGGTCAGACCAAGCGGCTTTTCCACCGGTTCATGCACATGCTGTCAGTGTTGGCTGGGGAGAGGAGTCTGCAAAGAGGGGCAACGTCATGGACAGATGCGACGTTGTGGGCGAAGAGTTGCCCAGACCTATCTTGTCGACCTAATAATTGTAATTTCACCAAAAGCAAAGCATTTCTCTCCAAGAAAAGCTGGTGTACATCGTTTTTCTACAAAAATGTTATCCTGGGAGGCTTGGGGGAAAGGGGGTAATCGTCGCCTCCTCCTCCCTTAAATTGGCCCCTGGTCTATTTTGGGGAGAGCGGTGTGCAGTGCTGTTGAAACTGTGAAAACAAAAACAGCGCAAGTACAAAAAATGAAGTACACACGCATGTATTTTTTGGAGTTTTCTCATTTTTACGCATAGGTGGCTATGTTGGGTAGGCTTGGCTCAACAGGGCTTCTGCTCGCTTCTTAGGCCTAGTGTCCTACTTACTGCGATGGCGGCCACGAAGCGACAACACCATGCGCTCACGTTAGAAAAAAAGATTGAAGTCAATAATGATTTCTATAGCGGTTGCTTCACGAAAACAGCGCTTGCAACGAAGTATGCCATTCCCAAAAGTAGCCCAACAAGGATTCTTCACGACAAAAAAAAAAAAAAGCTGCAGAGTGCGGGATGAGGCTGCGACTCCCCGAACACGAAGAGCTTGAGAAGTGCTTGGCGTTGTGGTTAAGAAGAACCCGGAGTGAGAACCTTCCCGTCACCGGACCCATAATGTGAATATACAAAAGCAGCAATTGGGTGTTTTTGTCATTATTTTACTTTCTACATTCACTTGCTGGTGTTTACAGATTGTGCACTTGTGGAAACAGCATTTAAGCTGACACATTTAGAACAAACCCACGTACAGCAAATTATTGTTGATATCGAACTCGCGGAAAATTTAAATGAAAATGCATGTAAAAAGTACTTTTTATAACGAACAACATATTGGCTATATCAGACCTTTTCCCCCAGGGAAGGCTTCCAAAAACATGCAAACAATCGTCTTCTAGCCTGTCCCTTCCCCCCCCAAAAAAAATATAGGAAAGAAAGAAAATTTCAAAAGCTCAAGTTGCAAACAAAATTGAGCCAAGAGAATTGATTCAGAAAGGGAGAAAGCTAAAAACCACTCTGCACGCACTCGCAGAAAAAAAACAACTTTGCATTCAAAAGCGGTTGCCTACGAAGGGAAGCAATTCAAAAGGGGAGGTAAACTATAAAAACACAAAAAAACTCTGCACTCAAGCAAAAAAAAAAAAAAGAAGAATCTTTTCAGTGTGTTGTTACAAGGCAGAAGCGAAGAGATGAGAAAGAAAGATAAGCTCTCGCCTTACAACGAACGCATTGCATAAGTTCCTTGTAAATGGTTTTTGCTATATCGAACTGATCGTAGCGTTTTCCGCTGTTCGTTATAAACGGGCTTGACTGTAAAAGATAACAGACAGGACGCGGCGCTGCATGTCAACGCTGTGTCCTGTTGGTCACCTTTTACTTGTCCTCATCGTCGCGCTGTTTTTGTTTTTATTGTCTGCATGCCAATTAGCCCAAACTTAAACGTTAAGAAACTATGAAGGGTTCATTGGTCTGCCCCCGTTAGCAAGTGGTGCAACGACCTCTATACTAAAGCTTTGAGTTCACCGCAATTTTTTTTTTTTAAATGATAATAGGGAGTTTAGTAGCACAACTGCAAGAAATGCTTTAGTGTACTAAGCTGCAGATGCTTTTACGATTATCATTAGTCGTTCAAAAATTTCACAATAATGGACAAAATATTAACACTGAAGCTAGAGTAACTAGTTAGGTGTACTGTTGGAGGTTTGCAATGAACATTTGGAACTGACTGAACTACAAGTATACACAAACAGGACAGTACAACATAGCTTTCTCTCCATATGTTAAACATATACCTTGGTTCTCAGATGAAATATAGTCCAGATGCATTAAAAACATACAGATAAATGAAGAAGAGCTGATCAGATAGGCATAAAAGCCATTGGTATTAGAGGCACCACAAAAAAGATATGTAGGGTTTGAGTTTTACTGACTGAATATTGCTCCATAGGGAATAAGAGAGCTAGCACAAGAGGGTACACAGCTAGAAAAACTCTTTCTGCTGTAAAATTTCAAACATAAAAATGGGCTTTTTTTTGCTTTTTTTTCAAATAGTCTTTTTGACATTTTATTGCAATCTGCCCAATTCCGGACGGTGCTAGCTGCATTACGCTCAGTGGTAGTCAATCTGTTGGCAAATATCTAGGTTTGTGTTCATGGCCCATTCGTGCAATAACAAAAATCCCCAATGTCCAGAGTACAACACATGCTACAGGCAATAACACCCTGAGCACGTGTCTGTGACAAACAACGACAGCATGAACTGGTGGAAATGATGCTTGTTCTGACCACAAGTGGAGGAGGTGCACAATTGGTTGTGGTGTTTCCAGTTAGCGTGGGGAGCTAAAAACAAATGCATGGCTTAAAACGTAGGGTTTCCCCGTTTTCGAATAAATCCAATCAAATCCCCAAAAACACTCGCCAGTAAAATTTTTGTTAGTTTGGACCTGTCCGAAAAACTTTGAATTTCAATGTCACGATGGCGAAAAAACAAGAAGACACAGTATTCTACAAAAAAGCCTTGATCAGACAACAGGGTCAGTAGTACTGAGGAGAGGCCTCTTCAGTTTCCCTTCAAATATAAGACTATTGACAAAAGGGGGTTCACCGTTTATCTCGTCAAGTTTTGTTCGGGACAAAGGGGTCATTGTAATCTTGGGTCACGAGAAACATTCACTGTTCTAGTTTTCAGTTTGGTCCTGTTAAAGGGGCCCTGCAATCATATTTAAGCGTCTGCCTTTTTTGCGGTTTCCACGTCTCTTGGGGTTTGGGAAAGCCAGCGGGCACGGAGAGAGTAACTAAATATCAGTGCGTCACATTTTAACCGGACGACGCGGAAACCTCCTCCGCCTACGAGGGCGACCCACGTTGCCGAAATCGCGCAAAATAAGACGTCTTTGGTCCTGGGCTTACTACTGTTCAGAGCCGCTAAAAGCTTTTTTTTTTTTAGTCGAGATACAAAATATAAGCGTCGCGAACCGTTTCAATTATGTATGAAAGTAGTTTTTGTTCAGTAGTCTAGATCAGAAAAGAAACAAATGCAGGTTTGTAAAGTACGGAAACAAGAAATGACCCGTCGACATACCCGCCAACAAGCGGCGGAAAAAACGGAGCATACTAGAAAGGGCTAGTGGGATGAGGCCGAACGGCCATCGTAGAAAAATCCCGGATGTACGCGGCGGCGCTGCGATCGTATACCGGCTCGAGCATCCGACCGCTTCCGAGCGTTCCGAAGGCCTTCGGCCCGGGCTTGGTTGGCGATTTGGCCATTTGGAGGTATGGCAGCGCGAAGTGGCTCCCATTCTGAACTGATCTTTACCCCGTATTTGCTGTCGTTTGTGGCCAATGAAGTGTTATGCCGAATTAGTCTTTAATCGCGCAGCAAATGCAATGTGAGCCGCCCTGGCCGCCCGCTTCATACAGCCTATCCAACACACGCTCGATGAGCCCACTACCCTTCCTCTAGTTCACGGCCACTCAAGCCAGGACCTACGACGTCATGAAGGAGGTTATTTTTTGCTTGTTTTTGTAATTCTAATTTGCCTATAACTTTTAAAATAAAGCGAAATTTGAGAAAAGAAAAGTTTTATTAAGTTACTACGTTCAGTGCGCTCAGGTTTGGTGCAAATTAAAAACCAGTAAAAAAGTCATTACAGGGCCCCTTTAAAGGAAGGCGGGTTGTGGTTTTGTAACTGTGAAAGCTATGATCGCAAGAGGGAATGGGACAGCCAGAGGTTCTGTCTCACCACTCCACCCTATGCAGCCACAGGGTGGAGTTGTGGAATGGGATGCTTTCCAAAGACTTTGTCAAGGCTTGCAGTGATTTTAATGTTTTGACATTTATTAAAGCAACGCTCGTTTCCAAGTGTTGGTGTAGGACAGTTAGAATCATCAACAGCAAGCGTGTGAATGCCAAATCCAGCTAAAGAAATACTATTGTATACAGTTGAGTTCTCATGAGTTTAGGGCAGGTTTCTCTCCGGATAACAATTGACTTTATATTGAATTTCGGAAAATTAGGCACACGGCAAAACTAACTTTCGCGTTTTAGAGAACCGGGAAACAATAAGTGAACTCCGAAAAACACCCTCCGAATTTTATGAGAGATTAACTCTCAAAACACAGAACCCCACTTATGTGTCACGAAGATTGAGATCGAAAAAGACGTTTTGTGGCCCCTTTAAACGGACACCATCGTTTTTTTTTACAAAAACTGTATGGTAGCTGAAGCTGACTTTTCGTGTAAACTCTTTAATCAGACAGCCCTTCGGCGTGCACATTTCCAGTCGTGCGTTCAAGTACCTGTACTGCGGATGGGTCCACCAGACGTAACTTCCGACGACGGCGCCATTGATGACCATGAACTTCCATATCCACAGCGGCAGGAACACGACCCAGAAGTTCCACAGGATGATGCCATCAAGCCTCAGCGAGAAGAGCAGGGTAAATGCCAACAAGCAACAGTAGACTAGGAAACGACTGCAAAAGATACATGACAGACGTCGTTATTGCATCACCAACGAACGTTTGGCAACAGTTTTAACAGTTAACAGTTTTAACAGTTCCTCATCACAATCCAAGAAGAATTGTGGGAGACAGTAACACCTTATGTAAGAGTTCATGCGTGGTCTCGTCATGTGTACTACGGACACAAATGAAGCTCTGTCAGTTCTGAGAAGGTGCTTCAGGAGAAACTTTCCAACTGGGGCCAGTTGAAATCTTAATTGGTCCCAACTGGGAATCAACTGACAGTCAAAGATAAACTCACCCATGGACAACTAGGGAAGAACCTGCTTCAAATTGCGTTAAGATAAAGTTAGTCTATAACGTACTGCGATAAATAAGTACGAATTAATCAGAATGAGCACGCAATACCATATGCGGTTATGAATTAGTGTCAGATCTACTAAATTTGATTAAGTCATAACACCAAAATAAATCAAATGCTTACAGCTAGATGTCTAGCCTCATCCAAATACGTTGTTCTAGCGGAAGCAGATCAGGGCACAAATGGGCCAATTAATTGGTAAAGCAAACCAGGCTCAGGTCAGTCGATTCTTATACGAGTTTCACTTTTGTCTAGTTAATAAAAGTTCCGACAGCCAAATTAACGGGGAAGACAAACCGAGCCACTGAGACAGTTCAGAGGTGCGATTCATTTGGGTCGAATCCAAGTAGGATTTCTGTTAATATGATTAAAGAAGTCAAACGCGTCGCAGAATGGGAAAAAACCCCGGATTAGTTCGAGCAGGTTCGAATGTCACGAACGCGGAAATCTGCAGAATGACCCAGATGACGATTTCCAAGTGTTGTCTGCGACACTCGATTTCTTTTCCGCTTAAAAAGTTTCCCCTCCCATCAACCGAGGAACGGGATGCACAGCTCTAGCCAAGCTCACCTAGGATTGAAGTCTTCAAATAGACCTTGAAGGTTCATAACATCGGATTGCAGGCGCGGAGGTGCAGCTTGAACGCCATGCGCTGTTGCGGAGATAACGTGGGGAGGCTAGGTCTGCACTTTGGATGCTCAGGAAGATCGCCTATCTTTCGCCGAAAAATTAGCGCAACCGCCGCAAAAGCGGACAGCCAGGCTAGATGATATCCCGCGATCTGAGTGGGACCTAGCCAGAGATCACCGCCGCTGCCGTAGCGCCAGCGGAAGCATTTGAGAGAGCTCGCGTGAGAAGCGGCGCTTGCCGCTCAAAATGGACACTTTAGAAACTACACCGCTAGCTCTCTAACCGGACTGGGCTGCTCCAAAAACGCAGAGCCATCGCACTGTTTGTTTCCCTGCTCACTAGCCAAAACAAAACATGAACATCGTATTTTTATTTTATATCTTTTGTTTTCAAGATGGCATACTCTCAACGCCAGCGAGCTGTTGTAACTTGAAACGGAAGTAATTAGTTCTTGAACTCTCGAACCCTGATATCCGGTCTGGGTGAAACTGACATTTTGTCGTTGCATTTTGTGCCTTTTGGAATGTTTTTGTTGTTTAATCACGTTTGTCCAGTCTGTTCGACACGGTTTTGCGTTTAAACGCGGTGCCTTTTAGGATTTCGGTTCTGTGTTATTATATAAAAATTTTATTTATCTGCTGCCCCCCCCCCGCAAAATCCGACGAAATTTAAAAATGGCGGCGGGAGTTGGAGGCGTGACCGAGAAAACCTTGTTTCTAGGTCCCAAAATCTCCAAAGAAGTGAAATCTCTCAAAAAATTACTGCCGGGGTTGGATAAGCAGACGTTTCGAAGCTTACTCAAGAGTAAGTATCGGCGATGGGATCGTGTAGACGCTTTCCCAGCGTTATGTTGAACGGGGCAGACAGCTGCTTCGTGTTGTATTTTGTTTAGTCAGTTGTTTCGATGAGAAACTTCTCAAATTACCTTGAATTACCCAACATCGGAGCGACACCTTAGTTGTAAATCCTCTCTACTGAACAAAAATTGAACTGATGATGAGGGGTGGAGACGAGAAGTTTTACAATCGTACAAGGCAGAATGAGAAATTTAGCCAGTGCAGTACGACCGCTAAGCGGAGCGCAAGTTGGTCTGCTTCTTTTTCGGGAGTTGTGGTGACTTCAAAATGCCGAGCTCTGATTGGCTCTGATTGAAGGATAGTGGGTAGACCTCAAGACAGCTTGCTTTGAGGTCTACCCAGTATTCTTCAATCCGAGCCAATTGGACCTCGGCACTCTGACGTCACCATAACCCCTGCAAAATTGAAGCAGACGAACTTTGTTTGCGCATAGCCTGGGGCCTTTAACATGCATCACTCAGCTAGCGATACATAAACGCACTGTGAAGAAGCGTTTGCGTGAACATCTGAATGAGGCGCAGAATGCCAGTCTAGTCTAATCGGCTGACCGCCATTTAGAAACCGGCAGCTCGTTGAAACCTTGCTTCGGTCCAGGTTTGGTTGAAGGTCAGCTTCAGGCCGTCGAGCTATCCCCATTATAATGAAAAGCAACAACAACAAACTTAATGTCATTCTTTGGATAACACCGGTAACCTCGTTGAAGTTGAAGCAAGTAGGCAGGCGAGCTGGTATATATTTCGATACCTAGGATCGGAGATAACGTTTTCTGCAATCTTAGTTCTCGAGCATGAAAAGTTTAGTCTAGCCAGTTGCTGCGCTAACCATGCCGAAACAAAATGTTTTGTCTCAGTGGTGCCTTCATTTTCCTTTCCACGGACCTTTCTCGCGTAAAGACGACGTCAAATGGCGAAAGCTAGGACTACGATTGGCTTTCGTAATTGTGACGCCTCTCTCGCCTCCTCCGCTACTTGTCCTTTCCTCTTTTGCTTGAAAATAAGCGCTGTGTTGCTAAACTCTCGGTTCACTTCGCGCGACGCACGCTTCTTGATAAGATTGCATTGCACATGGCAACGTTACTAGTCTGTGGTCACTGACAAGCTTCGGTGAGAACGACGAGGCATGTCTTCTGAACGTCCGGCCTCCTGCACATGCTTCAGGCCTTCCACTGTCTGGCTGCGCGTGCATGCTCGAGGTGCACGGAACGCCGAGGCATTAGGGAAGGCAGGAAGCTCGAGCTGGCGGTGGGACATAAGAAGACTCCTTCTACCGTTTTCATCTTGTTTAGTGACTATACGTTCAGTGCATGCTGCTATAGCACTGTCTCTCGCGCTATCAGTGCCTCCTGTGGTAGTTTTAGGGACTAATGGTGTGTTCCCATGCGGAAGCAGTGGCGTACGGGAGTGCGGAAGCGGTCATGCGGCGCGCCTTTGTAACTCGACAGAATAAATGATGGCGTAATATATTATAAAGCAAGGCATTTCAGGCTAGGAAAGTAGCTTTACCCTGGCAATCGCCTGTGTTTTGTGGACTAAGGGATGATTCATGCTGCACCAACCAGCGGGTTGGCAAAGTCGTGGCGAAGTGTTTCGCACAGGTGATACTACGACAACCGTTTGCATTGTTTTTTTTTTTCTTTTAAGCATGACGTTTCACGCGGGGAGTTTTTTTACACCTCTTTGGCCTAGTAGGTAGTTCGGTCTTCGACCCTTTTTTTCTTCCCTTCGCTGCGCCTTCCGCACAAAGGATGATGTGTCTGTAGAGTTCTGAATCTCGTTGCGGTGATCGATGCGGGATGGCTGAAATGAACTACAAAAACTCCCTGACCTGGGCGTGAATCGCACTCGCAGAGCCAGCGTGCATGACTAGCACAACGGAAGATTGCGCTGGTGCTTTTGTCAACACCTGAGTAACATAATCATTGCGGCCGTCGTCGACGAGCCAAATGGAATCAACAAGATCTTTTATTTCTGCTTCATGCTTCTTGATTTGTGTTACAAATGAAGAAGGGTGATAGAACGCGAACAACGCAGAAAAGTGTGTTTAGAATTTATTTATAAAGAAAGAGATGCAGACATCTTAGCCGGCAGAAAAAGAATGTTTGCGCTTCTCCTATTTTGGGGGTTTCAAGACAAAGTTTGGGGAACTAAAGTTTTTGGTGTGAGGTGCCGCAGCCACGTTAACCGTGAGGCCGTCGGGTCACCCTCAGTGATGGAAGCGCTGCACCATTTGTGCCAAATTGTGCCATGAACGAAAGTCTGCTACATCTTGCACCAATATGCCACTTTTGCTAATTGTGCCACACCTGCAGCAAACTAAGCTTAAAGCAAAAAAAAAATTTTTTTTGAGTTGATTTTAATGTTTAGAAAAGTAGAAGGAAAGGAAAATTGTACAAATATGAATTTCACAGCATCTTTGCTCACTGTGTAGTTTGTTTTGTCCTAAATCAGAGCACAGCCAAAGGCTCGAACACATACAACCACAAACACATACTAAAATGTGCAAGTCACAGCACATCCACTTGCACTTGATTGGTTTATCTGGCAAAAGAACACATACAAGGAGATGACAAATGATATGATGTTGCAAATCAACTGGCCTGAGGTGTGATGCTGAGCATCAACCGCTCTGGCCAGTTGATACGCTGGCTGGTTGTTCAGCCGACATCTTCTAAATTTCCAGACGATGCCGTCACTGTCAGGAACTAAGTGTCCCGAGAAAACTTTGCAAATAGTAGGATTGCCGATTGCGGCTACTGTGATAAAACAGAACCAGGTTCTTGTACTCTTGATGAGATCACTTGATTATCATGCTTGCCACATGCCTTTGTTCCTTGGCTGCAGAATACCACAACCCTTGCGCCGCTTGCGTCAACCTTCACCACCTCTCACCAGCGTGCGCGCGTCGAGCTTCACCGCTTTGCACCGGGGTGCGCAGCGGCTGCCCTAGGGGAGCGCCTGGCCTAGCACGTTAGGCATGCAAATTATGCTCAGGATTATTGCAGGTCGACCTTCTTTGTCCCAATCGTAAATTAATCTCCAATTACATAAAAAGAAAAAGAAATCTCAGCAGGGAAAGAGAGAGAGAAGAAAACACCAGTCTATATATATTTGAATGAATACGGTAGTCACGGGAGTTCCCATGCAGCTGCCGCTTGAAAGAGCAGCAAACTTTGATGTAATTCTGGTTCCTACGCAGCTAAAGAGCAGCAGCAGAAGTGTAGGCTTTCATAATATTTTTGGGTGGTTGTTTTTGCTGTTTATGATATTAGTGTCTTGAGTTTGGTAGGTTCATTAAACATACACGACACATTTTTATTGGTAGACGTGTTAGCAGACATGCTGGTTCTGGCTGGCATTTTACAGAAATATTTACAGGCTAAACAAACTACCCAGTGTAAAATAGGGAGGGGAGAGAGGATTTATCCCGATGAAGTGTTGTGCTATGATTCACTTCTCAACCATTTTTTAATACCCATTGTAAGTGAAACCTACTCGGACTAGAGGCTTAATACACTGTGTTCCTTTTAAACCCTACCTATTCTTATCACAAACGGTAAACAGTAATATGCTCGAGTATCAAAGAGGAACCCTTGATCACAATCATAAATGAACTCATTTAGAGATGCAATCACTTTTTCATTCTGAAGTGATGTGCAACAGATTTCGGCATCTGCTCCAAAAGCATCAGTGGCTCTACTGAACCTGCTACAAAGGGTCAAATGCCACTTCCGTCACCATACCCTTCTTTTTTTTTTATATTTAGAAAGACTGGTGATCTCGGTAGGATGGTGAGGCCCTTTTCGTTCCCCACGAAGTAGGTGCCTCAAGACTTTTAGCTTTTCTGTTCACAGACCGTCGCTAGGGGCTTGCACCAAAACGGTGGCTGGGCCAATGAGCTACGTGAGGACCAGGTTAGAATAAAAAAGACAACGCGATCGGAGCTCGTGTGGCAGGTCACACCATGGAACCGCTTCGATTCATTGCCTTCGACGCTCTGCCGGCTCCACTTCCTACGGCTTGCCCGGAAATCGCTAGAACTTCACTAAGGACAGCTTCTCAACCTTATTCATTCAACCGTAAAAACAAAAAAAAAATTTTTGGTGGTTATTTTTGTGTTTGCAATGCTGCAGACAACGTAATGAGGCTTGAGAAATGGTGGCTTGCCCGCGAAAACGGTTCGCCGGCAACCTACCAACAGTTCATACTTTAACCACCAAATGGCGCCACAAGATTTTTTTTTTTTAACACCAGCGCACGGAGTTTATTGTGATGCAGCACTTATTTTCAAGCAAAGTGGGAACAGATGGAGCCGCTGAGAAGACTGGAGAATTATTGCGACGCTGGAAGACCCTCCTCTACTTGAAAACGGTCCTTTTCCTTTCCCCTGCTGTTCTCTCACGCCCTTCTTTCTACTAAGGGGGGGGGGTGGAGAGAAAGGAAGGAAGGAGGGGGGCTTAGGGCTCCTATTGAGAAGCACTACACCCCGTGTTCCTCTTGACCTATGCAGCATTAGGGAACATTGATTTGTCCGTTTATTTTACGAGATGACCTCATTTCGCGATCTCTTAAGAAGCTGGCACTTCTGACAAACAGTTGCCGTGGCAGACTTTGAGGGACGCCAGATACCCGTGGACGCCTACCCGGACCTCAGGAGCTCTTCGCCGGATCCGGACGGTCTAGACGTCGTGTTCAGCGGTCTCCACACCTTGCTTCGGGCAGCATTAAGGCTCCCCACCACGGTGCTAAAACAGGAGGTGTGTATCGCTTCTGGCTGTCTCGACGGCTGTCGTCCACGCTGCCGTTATGTGCGTCTATTTGATCCTCTCTTCTTTCTTGCAGACATTCAAGGAGGATTTGGAAGTTCTACGGTAAGTAGCGAACTTGCAAGCAGTTCATGTGAGTCTGCCTGAATTACGACACTCATACATGTCCAACTTGCTTTCGGTGCCTGAGGAAACTATCCGTGCCATTGTTTGCTGAATGGTTGATCTAGAAAAAAAAAAAAGCTTCGGGTGTGCATTTTGGATTGACATTCCCGACTACTCCTGGGAAAGAAAGCTTCTGGTAGGGCCCTGGAGCTCATACACCGGTATTTGTGTTGCCCGGGTATAAACGTGCAGTAACCATGGAATACCTAGTGTGTGCACGTGCAACTAGTGTGTGCCCGTGCAAGATGCTTTTGCTCGTTTAATCCCGATTGGATAAGCCCCAACAGCAAAGGAAATAATTGTCGCCTTCTACGCAAGGAGGCCCCAAAACATGTTTATTGGTTTCCACCAGAGGTACATTGCACTACTGTTGGCGGTCAGTTTTTTCTGTCTTGTTTCAAAAGGGCACTAAATTTTACTCTTTGGGTTAGCACCCGAAGTAAGCACTTTCTGCCACTCCAGTAGTTTTGATGGCGGCCTTTAGATTTTGAGAGAAAAGCAGGAAAAACCGGCGATCGCTTGTTTGCGGCAGCAGTGTCGTGCTGTGCACCTGTAACGTGTCTCTCAAAACCCGTTCTGCCCACAGAATTCCCGGCGAGTTTGTGGAAGACCTGGCGAGCATCGTGTTTGGTCCCAGGTATGTTTTTGTTTAACTACATAGCAGAACACGTGATCCTGTGGAAGTCCATGAGATGTTCCGACGTCCCGGTGACGTTCTGTCGCCATCTGCAGGACCACATATTTTGTTTGGGACACGTGCACAAAGTGCTCGCGTCGAAAGCACGAGACATTTCTTTTCGGAACTAAAAACAGCGCGAAAAGACGAGGACCAGACAAAGAAGTGACACGGACGTAGCGCTGCGTCCGTCCGTGTCACTTCCGCGTCCGTGTCAGCGCTACGTCCGTGTCACTTCTTTGTCTGGTCCTCGTCTTTTCACGCTGTTTTTAATTCCAAAGTATGTACCAACTCGCCCAAGCCTTAACTTTAGCATCGTGACATTTCTCTCCTGCTCTTAGGAGAACCAACATTGACCAGAAGACCATCGATGGTGCTCCCAGCTACCCCACGCTGGAAAGCCTGAGGTGGAGGATTGACGTGAGCATTTCCACAAAGTGAGAGACATTTCTTTTCTAGCACATGCCATTGCCATAAAATTTTGCGCATGCACCCATGTCACAATAAGCACCCAGCCCTACTTTCAAAACGTTTGAAATATATGCGAAGGACGTATCGAGCACCGATCCCAGCAAAATTCTGAGCCCACCGAGCTAACCAAGGTACTCCTCAGTCGCTTCCCCGAGAAACCGGTGCAAAGTGGTGAAGCCTGATGAGAGAGCGCTGGCGTGAAGCAGGATTGATGAGAGTGGTATGGCTCTTTTACAAATTAGGGGTTTAATGCCAGACATGCTATACTTCTGGTACAGTAGGCTCATTAATTCAAACTCCAGGAAGCCACGAATTTTGTTCAAATTATTAAAAATTCATCTAAGTATGTTGCGAAATTATGATTTGCCATATGAATGACTACACATACAAAGCACATATTTGATGATTTCCTCTGCATAGGCCTACTGATCATAAGCAGGTATGCCACACATGAAGCATTTGTGAAATGAATGACATAAGTTTATTTATCCTTCAAAAATATTGTTTATCGTGGACTGTTTAGACAGCACATGACAACTCAAAACAAAATTAAGCTTGTTCATCAGGCCAAGAAGTTGTCTAACGTGGACTATTAAGCGGGGGACGCATGCCTGATGAAAACGGGCACCGCGTGGCAGTTTTCATAGCAACTTTGCGCGAACGCTGTGACGTGGACCTATGCCATGCCATCACGTCGCAACGTCCGCGCGAGTTGCTATGGGAATTTTCGCGTGGTGTCCGTTTTCATAACTCATCTGTGCCCGCTTCAGCCCCGTTTAGTGCGCTTCTCACCGAGCACTGGTGCACCTGCAGAGAAGCAACACCCGCGGAAGCAAGCTCCGCGGGTGTTGCCCTTCTGCAGTGCTCTGGTGCCCAGAAAGAAGCGCACTCAATGGGGCCACGAGAACAAGAAGTATGAATTAGACGAAAACGCTGTTCGAATTAAGCGGTTTATGAATACACGAAAAACATAGCAGGACAATAAAAATGTTGAAATTTGTTTGGATTAACCAGAAGAATGAAATATCCGAGTGTGAATTAAGCGATCGCGAGCCTATTGTATACTGTTTCTCGGATCAAACAAGGGCCCACCCTACCATGTGCCCTTGGTGCTTTTCAGCTCTTGGATCTAATAAGTGCCCATCCCCGTTTTTCGTGATTATCTGCAGGTGCACTTGCTCTATATTTTACGGTAGACCCTCTGGAAGCAAGAAGCTCTATATAATGATTCTTGGAGTTGTCTCCCCTATCTGTGTTTCCCCTCAGTGATCGGGGGCAATATCTTGAGCGGTACCAAACACGCCTACCACATATCTCCCGTAATGTCACGAGAGATAGTCCACCTAAAATTGAGAGCAAATCGAGCGAAAATAAAGACCGGCCTAACTTTTGATGTGCCATCAACAAAAGTTGAAAAAGCGCTATTTCTAGATCATGTGACCCGCTGACTTGCCATCTCAACGAGGGGCAATGAAGCATGGACGACCATCCCTCCCAGTCAGAAATGTTTTCTTATCTCCTGCCATGGCTAACTAACCCATTTTTGCCATTGCCATTGGGCCAGGCACTGCATTTACTAAAAATAAGGTATTTTTCGGTGTCTGAAAAAAATTGAGAGCCATGCCGAAAACAGGGGTGCGTTGTCTTTAAGGGGTGGGGCATCTCTCAGGATACCCGTGATTGTGTTCGTTTGGTCAAAGTCTTTTGTAGCTTGAGCAGCATCATGGCCACTTTACCGCTTTTGCAGCGTTCTGAGCAGAGCCCTCGAACCATCCATACTCATGGAAATGGACACGTCCGATGGCAAGAGTCATTCTTTCGAAGTGAGTATATCTATATGCATCCGCCGTAAACACCAACGCGCAATTCCTCGCTGCGCTTTGCCCGATGCAAGAATCGATAGGGCTGACGTGTGCCTTTTGCTTTGCGTACGTGTGTACTGTGCTCCGCTTGCACGATGTAGCGAGAGCAAACTTGTGCTCTCGCTGTGTGTTGCCGACAGGAAGCATGTACTGAACGGGGACAACCAAGGTTTGTCCTGGTTTCAGTACACGCTTCCGAAATGGGCACATTCAAATTAAAACGGCAGATATCTCGACGACTCTTAAGTTGACCGACTTTGTGGCTGCTTTTGTAATGCACACGCAATCGTTGTGTGCTCTCCGGAGTCATTTAACGGCCAACGGTGTCCTGTTGGGCCGCCCTTCATTTGTAGTTTGCGGACAAACTGTCCCACGGCGCTCATTACTCGAAAAAGGTCGACTATTGCGACGTCACGATACCAGCACTGCACTGCAGCCTGAATACCACCAAACGTCTGCCAACAGTTTCCTGCCAAAGCTACGCATCGTGCAGAAAAAGGATCTGTGCTGTGTTAGTCGTCGTTGAGGGATTAATTTAGTGAGCTACATTGTATCTGGCATGATTAAGTTTCTAAATTGTTATTCCACACACTAGGTGCAGAGGGCAGAATTTCACAAGTTGCGGCACGCAGTGGCAACTGCACTGAAGGAGATGGAGGAGCTCGAGAAGAAAGTCGACAAGATACCGGTACAGTCACTCCAGTGAAAACGTTTGTTCCCACATTACTTGCAAGTGCGTTCATGCCTTGGCAAAGGATCCCCAAGATTCGTCTGCCAATGTCTCTGTCAGTAGACTGGTCTGGACTCTGCCCTGCATTGGTAGTTGGATTAAATAAAAGATTCTAGCTTGCGGCCACTGCTCTGTGTTGTTTAGAACTTGACAGTCTCACGTGCCTCTGTTGCTCGATTTGTTGCAAGATTTCAGCAATGTCTCGGTTGAAGATTTCCTTGCTCGAAACGGCGTGCTAGATTGGACGAAAAAACTATAAAAACGAGTTTGTTTTCACCCGGGGGCACGGACTTGCAGAACATTGAGCTTGTATGACACGAGTAGCTCGCTCATCTCAAACTGGACTCCTAGGAGCCAAGAAGCCCCCCCGGAGACTGACGAAATGTGAATGGATATTAGAATTGAACTGGTTTACCGAACGATCTAGACTTTGACAGGTAGCGATTTTAGAGCGGAACTGTTAAGGGCAAGTTTCCCAAGGATCGTGTCCCCCGCAGAGAAATGTCAACACTAAACTCTGGACAGCTACCGCCATCTATGAGCGACGGCGGCAACCATACAACTGGCTTGTCAGCCTCGCTCATAGATGGCAGCAACCTTTCCAGCCTTTCCACTCTGGTTTTCAGCAGAGTGGAAAGGGTGAATTTCTCTAGGCGTCATCCTCGAGGTCGTCCTAGAAGTCCTTGAGGTTGTCCTAGACTTCGTCCCCGAGGTCGTCCTTGAAGTCCTCCTAGACGTCGTCCCTGAGGTCGTCCTAGACGTCGTCATTGAGGTCATCCTAGGCGTTGCCCTTGAGGTCGTCCTAGACGTCGTCCTCTAGGCGTTGACCTTGAGGTCGTCCAAGAAGTCGTGCTTGAGGTCGTTCCATCATTGTACAGCTTCGCTGGTCTTCCTTCTTCTCCACAGTGGAAAGGCTGAAAGATTTTTTTGTTGAGCTGTACCTACGATCGTCACTGCGTGCTTTGGGTCATACGAGGCTTGTGAGGCGCCAAGTGCGATGACAGCAGTTCATAAAATGGATGCCACTGCTGCCCAACCAAAGCGGCGTCAAGTCGTAGAAGAATGTGTAGTAATGAAATGGTGAGCTGCTTGCAAACTCCCTAATATAGTCCAGTATATCCAAACAAATGTTACAACTAGGGTGACCAGATGTCCCGTCTTGGTCGAGACGGTACCATTTGAAATTGGGGGTTGTGTGGGTTTATACAGCTTAGAACTTGGCCTGCCTCAACGGGCAACAAGTCTCCCAGCTGTAGATGAATTTAGCCAGTGCAGTACAACCGCTAGCCTGGGGTCTTTAACATGCATCTCGCAGTAGTGGTACACGACTGCACGCCGGTACTATGCTCATCCAGATGGGAACGGGCAGGGGTGGGATTGAACCCAGTACCATTTTAGAAGCTCATTTCTGCCGTTTCATCTTTTTGGTCTGACGAAGCCTCCTGTCCAGTTTTTATGGGAATGTGCGTAGTGTAGTTGTGAAATCGGTACTAAGCATATAATATGAAAATAAACATACTATGAAACATACTGTAGTTGCATCTGCTAATACATTTTGTTCAGATAAACGTTTGTATGGGAGGCTCTTCTACTATATTACTGAATTTGACGTCCTTCGGTCGGCAACATTTCTTCCACATTGTTAAAAAACTGGGGAAAAAAAGCACTTGTGGTCTCAAAGAAGGACTTCGGAAAAATGTGTGCGTTTACATTTATGTGAAGCAGAGCTTTTTTTTCTCTGCCTCGTCTCCCCCACTTTATGTTCTGGTTTTTACTCCGAGGATTATGGTCACCCCAGTTATAATAGAATTTGTAATAAGCAAAGTCGCCTTAATGGCATGGATAGGAAGACCAACCGGACTTTGCAAATTGGCATGAAACAATAACTGAACGTCTGCTCTAACTAGATTTGTTGTAACGAGGGTATACTGCGCTATAGGAGTGTGTGGCAGAATAGTTATGCAACAATAGATGGCTCGGATCTGCTCAAACGGTGCTTAAACTAGGAAGATGCTCCACTCAGGTGTAGGGACGGTCGAGCAGGGAATCTGGGTGCTTGGGGAGGGAACCCATGAGGGTGCTCAGGGACACCCTAGAGTTCCTAGAAACCCAGATTGAGAACCCAAGGTGTAGAGCTTGGGTTCCCCAAGGTGCCCCCGGGGGTTTCTTTGAACTCCCGAAATCTCTTCAACCGTCTCCCGCCCCCAAAGTAAAGTGCTCTTACAGTTTGAGCACTATTTCAGGTCACCTAAGCCATCCGTTGTAGCCTAGCTATGTGCATTATTATTTACAAGGTTTGTAGGCCTCCGCAGCGCTTCACCGTGTCGACGCCGGTGAAGGTTCCTTGGCTAGAAATCACGGTAGATGAGCGTTTCTTGTGATACTTTGAGAATCACCGCAACGAAAGTATAATCGGGACCCTTTTATTGCAGAAATTGTAGAACAATGCCTTTGTGGCTATAAAAACGGCAGAACCCAGGTATATTACACAAACGATAAGGCCACACCATGTTGTACAGTGTCCACAAGTCCACGCTCTTGTCACTTTTTCCGTTCGTACGTGAACTCGTTAGGCGACCTCTTCCAGACGCACTTCCCCGCAATCCACGTGGAGGTCACGTGAAGGTCGCCATCGAGCATCACAAAGTCTGCCTCCGCGCCGAAGTCGAGCGTTCCCTTCCGATCCGCGATGCCGAGGACCTCTGCAGGATGCAGGGACGCCGATTCCAGCGCCTCCACGGTACTGCATCCTGCGAAAAGTTTTCCTCGCCTATTTCAGGGCGGTCCGATTTCTTCTGCCGCGATTTCACAAAACCAAAAGGTTTTGTGAAATCCTTTGTGGAAGTGAGTAATTGAAACATTGGTGGATTGTACAGTGATCCTTCAGTCTCTGAGCATGCATTTTCTGTATGCACTTGCTCGAGGCTCACTGGGCGCTGAAGTGTCATCGAAGGTAGAAAGCCCGCCCTGGAGGCGGGCGAGCTGAAACTGTTCTCAGTCATTCCCATTTTGTCGGTGACTTCAGCCCTCGCACGAAAATTTCGTGACTTGTAACGCTTTGTTAAAATGGCGGTCGCTTAATCGCACAAAGTCCTCGTCGATAGCCGTAGGCTCTGCCACACCAAGTGCTATATGCTCGAGTGGAACGACGAATGTGCGACTGCAGCAGGTTCCTTCAGGAAAGCTGATACTACATACTACATTCAAAAGTTTGGTGACTGACAGCTTCAACGCAGCGCGTCACTAATCACTGCATGCATAATAAAAAAATGTTTGTTTTTTCTGGACATTGCATTATGTGTACAGCGAAGGCCTGACTTTTGTCTCGCGGTGCTGCGAAGCTTTTCCGTGAATCCGAGTGTGCCTTGTGCTGCGTCGAGTTTATAATTTGCCACTCCTACCTTGAGGCCGGGCAAGCTGCCCCCAAATTAGATGTGCTAGAGTGAAAATTTTGACATGTTGGCAGGGGACGTCGACTGCTGCAATTCCCAACTCTATGCTGCAGTGCTCGTTTATCGATTTTCAGAGATGTGCAAAAGAGGTTTTCAGCAGGATTGTCTTAGAAACCCCCAAAATTACCGTACCTATCAAAAATGGGATCAAATGTTTGTGATTGCAGACGCTGCAATCACAAACGTAGTTGGATATAACTGACAAGTGCCCTATCCAACTGCTGCAATATGCCTCTCCCCCCACCCCCCCTGATACTGAGATGCACATATGTTTGATTACGTTTTTTGGGACGCTTAAATTGCATAAACAAAGCTATCATTACAAAATGCCAAAACTGAAGCATCCTTTCAGTGCGATTCTAACGAAGAATTTTTAAGCATCGAAGAGAGGAGTGGAGATCCCACCTGTGGATTTCTGTAGGAACCGGACGCAGAAGTCCATCGTTGCGATGCTGCGGAAACAGAAGTTTTGTGTTGTTGACACATCGCACCCCCTCGAGATGCCTGGCCGTACATCTCTCGTAAGTGGATTAGGCAGGCAAGATGGGCAAGCATGCAAAAATGCTAAATACTATGAGGGCTTTCTTTTTTTTTAACCTCCAATGACCTGGTTCTAAAAAAACACGAGGGTGTTTTGATGTAGAGCAAACTTGTATACATATTTCCGCTACTTCGCGTAACCACTGCGCGGGTTTTGGGCAATTATCATGAAGTGGCACAAGCTTTTAGACGCCTTTTCGAAGAAGGTTGCCACCGGGCTTTTCGGTCGTTCCATCACGCATTCAACAAGACTGTCAGTCGCCATAGACATTCTTCCCTGACTCCCATCATCATGGACATCTGCTCGTCCTCCCCAGAGCCTCGTGCAGTGTCCCCCATGCACATTACACGTCTGTAATGTGCATGTGTGTAATGTGAACGTCTGTGCAATGTGCAATGCGGGTGGCAGTCTCGGTAAATGCTCGAGGGAATGACTGCAGCTATTTTCTTCAAAGAGGGCATAGAAAAGCCCATGTCAAGCCAAAATATGCCAGCACCTAAATCTGCGTGGCAATTATATGCGGAGAAGTAGCCAGACACTGTATTTATGTTTTGTGTTTATTGAAACATTTCTCGAAACCTTTTCTTTTTTCACTGAGTTAATTAAACGTTAAAACAAAGACAAAAAAAAAGCACCGCCCTTGTACTATGAAATAGTTACGTTGGTCGAAAGCCGCACGCAAGAGACCCTTTCTGAAAGTTCATCGAGCAACACTGATGGCTGCCGTGTCCTGGGCGACGCCCAAGACATGGCGGCCGTCAGTCAGTGTGTTCAGCGCATGCTCACAGTGCACACCCAAAACATGGAGGCTACGGAAAATTGAGGCAGTAGCTACCGGAGGATGCGCACTTCCAAAAAGGGTCTCTTAAAACCCGGAATAAACGCGCACTAACGGGTACCACGGCCGCGTCCATAAGCTTCGCGTAAAGAAGAGATGTCCCACGCTTTTCCTAACTGGCGTTGAAGGGGGCCCATCCTCTCACCTTCCGCAAAGCGTGCTGGTACCGGCAATGACCGCCCGCTTTCCGACTATCTCCACCTTGTTCTCGCCGATGAAGTGCACGCCGGCCTCGAGTCCCATCGCCGACATCGCGTCCGTCACCAACGTCAGACCTGCGCAATTTTCCAAGTTCCGGACGTTGGCACCGGGGCTGGCCCTACACCAAGCGCCCCGGGCACACCCCGGCAGTGGCATCTAAAGTCCCTTAATACGATTCACGCCTACAAGTACCGCCAACCATCGTTGTGGAAACATGCAAGACACGTGCCACGAGTGGGTGCTCCGCCGCCATTAACTTCCAAGGGCTGTTCATTTCAGTGCTGTGCCGCCATTTGCTTCCAAGGGCCGCTGAAGATATGGGCCTCGTGCACTGGCACATTTGATGCTACTCGCGAGACAAATGCAACCGCATGGAGAGACTGGTGGTGCCCCTCTTACGCCCCCCTTTTTTATACTCCCTTATCTACTAGGTACGACACCACATTGTCAGTAAACATGCGAGTAGTGGCCCAACACGATCATTTTGTCAGACGAGAACCGCATTCCAAAAACGAACGGCAATCGAGCCCACAGCGTCGTGTCGGGAGCCGTGCTCAAACAAATCAAAAAGGTAAAAAAAAAAAAATTAAAAGGGGGAGTGCAACGGCGCTTCCCTTTAGACGCCGCCCTGGGTGACTAACTGCCCAGATACATGCCATATGCCTGATCAACTAAACTCGAAACCACAATAGTGACAAGCACTACCAGATGCCTGATTGGCATCTGTTGTGACTTAGAAAATGGCAACATTGACCACATCTCTTAAACGACTAGGTGGCAGAAGCTACCACACGCTACAAAAGGTATAGCCAATACACTCCATCCATCCATCCATGGGTGCTGGAGCTAATCCCCCCCACCCCTTAGCAATACCCAGAAGTTGGGAAAGAGACTGGAGTGGCTTTTCGCCGACCTGTCGCGCCACTAAGATAAATGTGAAATGTCCCAAACGTTTTTTCTTCTCGTGATTTTGAATTTTTAGGACCAATCCGAAGTGATGGAAGCTTTACCGGTGACAATATTTAGCCACCTTATCAGTAAACATGGAACGCTTTAGGGGAGACGACATTTAGGCAGTTCACTCGCCTCTTGCATCCGTCTTGTATGCGATGCGCAATGCTGCGGGGTGCGTGTGGATGCCGTCGGCTATGATCCCGTAGAAAATGTGCTTCTCCTCGGGGAGCTTCTTGGAGGTGAGCAGGCCAACCAAACCGGGATCTCGGTGGTGAAACTGCAACAATGATCGACATTTGCTCATTCCCTGCTAACATGGAAGACGTGATTGCGACATAAAAATATTTTTATGTCGCAATCACAGTTTAACAGGCTGTTAGAAACAAATACTGCTATTTTGACAAACAAAGCGGAAATGGCCACAAAAGATTAAGAGTGCAAGCAAGCTGATGATATGCAATCAAAATTAGAACACGAGACAGGAGAAACATGGGCTAAACCATTATTATGTTTTGGCGAGAACACTGGTCTTCTCATGATGGATACGCGACTCTACCTACTTATTTGTAACGATTTGGTGGAATGAAATGATTCTAAAGATGGCAGTGCTTGTTAACAAATTTCAGCTTGTTTTTGTTTTTCGGGCAGCGTACACCTAGCACGAGCTTTGGGCAGAGCAAGAGAGAGTTCTAAAATGAGACGAAGCTTACGGGCAGCATTGCATTGAACAGGTGCGTGATGAAGGATGCACCCCGCTGGATTGCCTTTTCACCTTGGACTAGATTTGCTTCAGAGTGCCCTGCAAAAGCAAAACACGATTTCAAGGCATTGTAAGACGAAGACAGTTACCCCGCTGCAGCTTAGCAAGACTAAGTTCGTGGCTGCCATAATGGCAGCTGGGATGCTCGTGATAGAAGCAGAATGATATTGTGGTTCCTTGGTATGCGGTAGTTCCTGGCTACCAAGTTGCTTCAAGTTGGTTACCTGTGGGCTAGCTAATTTTCATGCCAATAATTGTCCATTCTTATAATTGCTTACAAGACCCTTTCTTGTGAGCCCTGCGGCAGTGGTCTTATGTTCTTGAGTGATCTCAACCTCGGCTCATGTCTGGAGGCTGAACATTGCACTTATTTTCCCCAACTTTTTTTTAACGTAACCCCATTTGGCACATGCCAAGTTTCACACTTGCACTTTCTCTACCATATTTTAGAGTACACTTACTCAAACAGATCTCGGCATGAGCACGAAGGGCACACAAGATGGCCATCCAACGTCATTGTAAATCATACAAAGAAACGCGCAACAGCTCGCGGAAAACAAGGTCGTCGAAGTTTCAGCTCGTACTTATGAGTCCTGCTCAAGCTACTGAACGTTTGAAGGGTACTAGACTCAGAATCTACAGGGTGCCCCCCAAAAAAGATTTACAGTGTCTTTTTCACTGCAAAACTAAACTATGCACCGCAGAATGCTCATTCTCTGCCAAAATGTGGCACTAGAGGTCCGAACCAGATGGAAAAGTTTCAGCACTGACCATTCTTTTATTCAAAATTCATAGTAATTTTCTAGAATTTTCAGTGGAAAAATGGCAGTCGACAGAGCTCTGAAATACATGGAACTCGAGGGTGCCAGTTACCGAAAATGGGCAAAAATGGGCCCCATTTACCCATTGAAATTTTGAGAAGATCACTTATAACTCTGAATAAGATAACAGTTTGTTCCGAAACTTTGGCATCTGATTCAGACCACGAGTGCTTCATTTGGTTGGAGAATGAGAGTATGGCGATGCATAGTTTATTTTTGCGGTGACAAAAACATTGTAAAAGTTTTTGGGGGAACACGCTTTACTTAACAGGAAAAACTGAGCCAATCAAGCCTTCCGGTTGGCTGATGTCAACCACATTGACACCAGAAAAATATTTGCCTGGCTTGGACATTTCGCCAAATGCAACGAAGATGTGACAGCACTAATACGCAGTTCCTACTCTACCCGTTCCTAAGCAGCGGAGGAAAAGGGGGGGGGGGGGGGGGGGGGGGAGAGAGAGAGGGGAATGTTAGGACGATTGGTCGCGCACACTATGACGTCAAATCAAGAAGCTGTGCTCCACTGGCGACACTCCCCCCTGCCCTGGAACAGTGCTACCAACAACACAAGCCCAAAGAAGGTCCGCAAAGGGTTCCCGTATTTAAAACTGCGCATCTTGTTTCATACCTTCCAACCATCATCGCACTTCAAGTGCAACTGCAATAACATCATTATAAAAAGATAAATAAAATTTTCAGTGTTTGTTTTATTAGATACATTATAATTAGATTCTTCAAGAAAAGTTACTAATAAGACCTTCTTATATTTCAGCATGCATTGATCACCATCAAAAAGCTGGCATCCTGCCCTGTCACATAAAACATTTCCATGAGTCTTTCATTCCCAGCACTTAAACAATGTAGAATCACCTTCGCTGAGCCATCGCCGAAATGCCCGATAACGAGAATTTTTGAACCAACATTTTCTCGTAAAAAGCCCTAACTACCTCATAATATTTTTTTAGGGATATGAGAATATTCGAATGGTAGTTTCGAATAATACGCTATTCTATATTCGCTTTAGGATGAACTGCGATATTCATATTTTTCTAAGTGTTGATCGTGGCAAGTTTGCCCTGTGAGCGCTCTTCTTACCGAGCACCGGTGCACTGTGGAGAAACAAGACTTGCGGAGCTCGCTTCCGCGGCTGTTGCTTCTCCACAGTGCACCAATGCTCGGTAAGAAGCACACTCAAAGGGGCTAAGAATGCCGCATTCAACACAAAAAAATACAAATATTGCAGCTGCCTACTTAGGAGGAAAATACACTTTTAAAGTGGGGTGGTGCACGCGTGCGCCTGGTGTATTTAACAGAAACTGAATATTTGTGAATGTTGATATCGTGAGGATGTAATCAACTTCATCGCCATTCCCGAACATACGAGGACGTGGCTTTGTGCGATATCTACATTGCACTAAAATTTTCGAAAATTAAGCTGGCTATTATGCACGAGTTACGTTAGGCAGAGATGTCCCGACAACCTGCATTAACCATTCGTGACTGAAGGAAAGCTATCTGCATGTAACAAAAATATTTATAAATCCCCCCCAAATAGGTACTTACCATCCCAATGTAGGCATTGGACTCTCTGAGGCCGCAGTCCGTAAATATAGTTACATTCAAATTAACTTAAAAATACACAAGTGGAAGCTTGGGGACAACCTTCACGAGTTCGGCTCAGTTGTCGTTGAAGCACGGTACAGTATCAAAGGCTTGGAGAAGCTATTCGATATTCAATTCGAAAATATCAGACCAAAACCACTATTTGCTTGGAATTCGCTTTGAACTCAAAATTCACTATTCACACATGCTTAATTTTTTTTTTGTTGCTATATGTTTTTTCTGTTTTACTGTTTTTTTTTAATTTTGTAATTTACCTTGGTTTTGGCTATGAAAGTCAGTAACCAAATACAGTAAACTTTTGTTAATTCGACCTCGACGGGACCTTGAAATTTGGTCAAATTATCCGAATGATTGAATTAAAAAAGGACAGAAAAACGGTTAAAATTAAACTTCCTTTACTGTCCAAACTACCCACGGATGGTCTGCTGCCGTCTGCGCTTAAAACGCGTGTCCAAAAGCATTCTCCGGAGAGCAACGTAACTAAACGTCACATCCCTAAACAATCGCGCACACAGTGATGTGATTGGCCTAAGCTGTTTTGGAGCAGCAAAAGTGGCTTTTGGAGCAGCTAAAACAGTGTTTTGGAGCAGCAAAAGTGGCTTTTGGAGCAGATATTCTTAGAAAAAAAATTAAAATATTTGTTTCAAGTGCTGGACAGACGAAGGACACTTTGCTCGCCGCAATAAACAAATTATAGTGAAGTTAGACCACCTGGGAGTCTTTTAACATGTAACTGAAATGCCTATGAAATGACAGATTTTGCAATGCTTCAGTTAAATTATACATACATATGTACCCACTATAGTTAAATAAGAACCAAACTGCACATATTAAAATTTATTCGAAAATGACCAGCTTAGTAGTAAATAGCACAGTATTAGGTTGACTAGTTATATAATAAATGGAAGCAGTCTCCAACTGATTAAACACGTAACTACTGCAATGCAATGCAAAATTGTTGCGCCAGCGGAGATGGCTGTTCGATCGAAACCATGCCACTCTGCTCCGTCACCAACTGGTTCCCAAAATTGTTTTCAAAATGTAACTGTCCAGCATACAACAAAAAACAGTTCAGCGCTTGCCAGGCCATCAGGCGAGGTACAAGCTAAACACAGAGAAAAAAAAAAAAGAACCTGAGCACATTGATGCAAGACATCGCGAGCCAGGGTCAAAAAGTTCTTCTGAACTCAAGGCAAACAAGCGCGCTGTGCGGGTTCAGAGTGCAGACATTGCCTTCTTTGCTTTAGCTCACTTCTCTTCACCAGCTTTCTTTCGCGGCAGATTTTTCACGTACCGGGGTCCCTCCCGAAAGAAGGCTCACCGAGAGAAGCGTAGGCAATCAACACTTCGACACAGCAGTCTTTGAAAAAAAGATAGATTTTTCAAGTAACACGTGATTTAAACAAGAACAGGAATGTTGATGAACTTGCGGCGGTACTTAGTTTCATTTTAGAAAGTGCCATATCTGCAGCGACGTGGGGACGGCAACACCCGACGTCGCGCGACCACGGTGACTGGCAGGCAGGGACCAAATATAGTTTTCCCATGGCTGTTGCTTTCAGGAGCGAGTGCTTCAGCTCCCAAAGCAACTCCTGCCGCACAAAAACATAATTTCGTTTTAAAGGATGACGGCATGGCTGGTACCCGGCAAGCTAGCCTCAGAGCGTCTGCACACGCCCACGTCTATCGCTGAATTTTTTTAAAAAAGACGCGAGGCAACGAGAGCGCGATAAACCACGCAAGACCGGATGAACGATTGATGCAGGGTACTTTGTGTCGGGCGGCCGCTTGCGCCACCTAGCTCACGCGTGCTCATTTACGGTACTCAGTTTAGTTTTCGGTTTTAAAAGGCGACCAAAATTGGTACTTTGGCGCAGGCTTGGCGCAGATTACCCATATTTTGGCAAGATGTAGCAGGGTTAGCCCCTTGGCGCAGTTTGGCGCAATTGGCGCAGCAATCACATCACTGCGCACAAAAAAAAATAAATGAATAAAGAAAGTTTTACGAGCCGACTTTGGCGCCGGGCAGCCAGACCGTCGGCGACAGAGAAAAATAACAAGAAAAAAGGAAAAAGAACCCGCGCTTTCGGGCGCACAAGATGGACCGCAGACGATGCTACAGAAAAGCGCTCTGAGAGCGCGCGCTGTGAAAGCTTTACGAGCAGACTTTGGCACCGGGCGGCCAGACCGTCGGCGACAGAGAAAAATAACAACAAACGAAAAAAGAAAAAAGAACCCGCGCTTTCCGGCGCGTAAGATGGACCGCACACGATGCTACAAAAAGTGCTTTGAGAGCGCGCGCGCGTGCCGCGCTGTCTCCGCGCCCGACCACGTGCTATGTTCTCCGCGCTACTCCACGCCAGATTGGTTGCGCTGGCTCGTATCATTCGCGACGGTCCATCTCAACAGCGTAGAGGAGCAGGCGCATACTATTTGCGCACGTTCGGCTTTGCAGCAAAGGGCCCGTGTTTTGCCGCACCTACGTTGGTAGTTTTTCTGCCGTGGTGCCGTGCAATGCGAGCCCGCGCGCATTCGCTTGGGACGAATTATCCGATGAGGAGTCTTCCCGAGTTCGAACTATCAATCTTTTTCTCCCATGGGCGCTCGCCGGGACTTTTAAACACGATCGAATTAAACGAAAAGTCGAATTAACCGAGGTTGAACTAATGAAGTTTACTGTAATAGACCAAAACCACTATTTGCTTGGAATTCGCTTTGAACTCAAAATTCACTATTCACACAAGCTGAACATTTTTGTTGCTATATGTTCTTTTCTGTTTAAATGTGTTTTTTTTCTTAAATTATATAATTTATTTTGTTTTTGGCCATGAAAGTCAGTAACAAAATAAATAAATAAATGTAAAGCTGTGCGGAGCACAGGGTTTGTCTGCTTCTTTTGCAAGGGTTGCGGTGACGTCATTGCCTTACAAACGAAACAGAAGTAAAACATGTACACAGGGGGCCCCAAACAGCTGGTTTCCATACCGACTTTCTATGTTTGTCCTGAGTCCACAACCGAAACGTGCTCACCAATGGAAACGGTGATGCCCCTCTTGACCAGGGACGGGATGACGGTGTCCTCGACGTCCAGCTCAGGAGCGACGGTGATGATGGCCACGTTGTCCAGAGGGCCGTACGTCTTCGTTACCGTCTCCAGCCCGTTGTCAAGGCTCTGGATCAGCTGGGCCTTGTGGGCACCTTTCTTGTGCTTGCTGATGAACGGACCCTCCAGGTGCAGCCCTACGAGAGCCGGATAGACGGATGCGCAAGGCTAAACCCCTTAAATCGGATGGCGGGTTGAGTCATCTGGTTGGCATAGTCGGCGACAAGCATGCTGTACACTGGCAAAATCACCATCGTTTTATATTTCTGCACTTTCTTTGTTGTAGATCTTGTATGTTGCCATCCCTTGCGCAGTGGCCTCTATGGTTCTTCGAGGCGAAGTCAATGAACAAATGCGAGAATTCCGACTCTCTAACTTCTCGGATATATCGATGCCCTGAAGCACATCGTAATGCAAGGTCTGTTCTTTTGCTGATAGTGTCCTTGGAGCAGCACATCTGCGAAGGCGACCTATAATAATCGGTGGAAGATGCTGAGGGTAGAGTCCCGCTTCGCGCTTTCATTTGGCATTCACGCATATTAAATAATAATACATTTGATTAAACAAGGTCAAAACAAAATGGTTCCCATCACTATTCTGTACCCAAAAGATCTGTGGCTGCTTTAATCAAAAAAGAAGCACTTTTGTCAAATGCTGACAGAACTGCTTGGCATCATTTACCTAGGTAATGAGCCTGGCAAAGAATAGCCACTGTGAGTATGTGGACATCACGTTAATGTAGTGCCACAAAATTGTACCCAAGGAAGCACCAATCTTAACAAAAATGCTGTAAACGGCTAGAGCTAAAAAAAAACATGTAGTACCCAGGATTCCGGCACCATTGGCACTCCCATTACACTTCTGAACCGTGGAGAGTGCCTGGAGATTCAAAAAAACAAAATCAAATAAAATGTTTCGAGGTAAAACTGAAAACAAAAAAACATTACTCGGTGAGAAAATGTCTTCGGCAACAATGCTAGAGCTGCTGCCGGAAGCATTTTCCGACTTGCTAGATTTATGAAGCTTGTGATGACGGAAGTCACAAGATCCTTGACTATCATTGTTCATAAACCTCTCAGAAGCACAAAATATGAAGGAATAACACAAACATAAAGCTGTTATGATGCTAACCCTATTAATAGTTGCACTTTCATTCTCTCACTTTTATGTCGCCTTAATCATATAGTTTTATGTTATCACTACTTTAAACACAATTACAATAAAAGTATCTATTCATTCATCTGTTCAATTCAGTGTCTTGAATAAAGGGCATTATTATTCTAACATATGATTTCCGCACAAGCATGTGCTCCCGTGTTAAAATTGATCTACTCAACATAAAAACTGAGAAACTTTCGAGACCATGCAAGCACCTTGGCTTACCTGGTCCCTTTTCGTAGACTACCATATTTTCCTGACTAGTATAGTCCATAGACTGCATGTTTAAAAGTTATGCTATGCAGACTATACAAGGATTTGTTTTTCAAGATCAAGGTTGTGTCAACAACAATTTCTCTATGATACAAACTTCTTTGTGCACTAACAAAGCTGCCATTTTGTCTGCTTTATTGGCGCGCTGTGTTGAGACTGTTTTTACATGCAAACTATGCAATGGGTATGGACTATGGGCCAGGTGCTAACTATCTAAGGAAAAACTTGTCTCTTCAGGCAAATATTTGCCCCTGCAGGTTATACGCAGGGATTAGGTCTGGGAACAAAAAAAAGGGGATGGCACACCAGAGGTCCCAAGCGCAGCTGCAATGTTTGTTCCCGCATTTCTTGTTTTTAAGTACGACCACCAACCGACGCTCCAACGCAGGAAGCCGGTTGTCGTCGCAGCGACTTTCAAACGGACCGCACCTGACAACAACCGACTTCCTGCGTCGGAGAGTCGGTTGTACTTAAAAGCAAGAAAATGTTAATAAACAGTTGAATTTAAGACCTCTGCATGCGTGTCACCTCCTTTTCCGTTCCTCGGTCTCGGGTTTTAGAAAATGTCGGATGAAATACAAATCTATTCCGCGGTATTAAAATGCCCTGGAAAACGTTCCTGACATACGTCGATCCAGGACGTGGCTAACTCGACTCGAGTTGGGTCGCGACCGGCGCCATCTACAGAGATGGAAGGCAAACACGATACCAACTTTGTGGTAAACGTCGGGTGTCGAAGTGACGATGGTCGGACAGATGGACGTGACGCCAAACGGGAGCACGCCCTTGGCTACTTTGGCGACGGCTTCTCCTATGATGTCGACGTTGTGGGAGAAGTCCACTCCCATTCCACCTGTTGGAAGCGGTGAAGAAGAAGGCACTTTACGGCCGGAAGCAACAGCAGAGATTCTGTTGGGGCACGCTCGGTTTGAAAGGGGAAGGACAAGAAACCTGGCGATAAACGAAGGGCAGTTTTGTGGCTGCGACGCATTACGAGCGGGGTTCCACGTCTTCGGCATATGTACCGATAAACTCCGAAAAGTAATCCAAAAACCAGATTTATCAAAATCAGAAAAAAAAAAGAAATCAGCAAAATGGAGTTGACTTTGGATGAGTAAAGACTGCAAGCTTCACAGTAAGAGATCTTTATCTACAGCTTTATTCTGTATTGGTCTGGAACACGGCACCCACTGGAATGTTCAAGAGACTGATTCTATTTTCGGGAACCACGCCCCTTACCGATAGGCTGTCCCAAGCGGACCTTCCGCTGTAAAACGCGCCGGAAAAAAATCAGTGCCCGCACGTTGAAAAACTCAAACTTTTGCCAAATGTGCACTGGGCAGGTCACTCTTACCGCGTGAAATTTCAAGGCTAGGTTCTCTTCCCGTTAAAAACAAGAACAAAAAAAATGAAAGCCGTTTACAACTCCCTGTAATGCCGAATTTGAGCGCAGCTCTTGAGGAGGAGGAGGGAAGGGTACTGGGGGGTGGGTCAAGTGACCTCGGGGGGGGGGGGGGGGGGGGGGGGGGGGGGGGGGGGGTCACGTGACGATGACGTCATCAGTGATGTCACTGATGATGTCATTAGTGACAATGACGATGCGGGTGACGTCATCAGTGACGGTGCAGATGACGTCATCAGTGACCTCACTCGTCCCATAATGCACCGCGCGGTTACGCCGATGGCAACGGCGACGGCGACGCCGCTCAAGCCGGAAACTGGCGCCTAAGAGCTGCGCTCTAAAATCTTACCAAAGTCGAGGTTGGGCGCGTTCATAGACGACCGAGTTAGTGACGCTATTTACTTGTGGCGCCATCTCCCGATAGGCGCAGCGAGCAGGTGACACACTCCGTCGTCTGCTCGCTGCGCCTGTCGGTAGATGGCGCCGCAAGTAGATAGCGTCGTGCCCAATCTCGGGAAGAGAACACCTTGGAATTTCACGCGATAGGGACTGACCCGCTTAGCGCGTGGTCGGCAAACGTTTGAACGCTCTATGTGCAGGCGACGATTTTTCCGGTTCGTTTTAGGGCAGAAGGTACGTTTGGGACGTACTACAGTTTCCTTCTCTCATCTGTACCGGGCCATTTTCTAAGTATTCGGGTTTCAAGCATGTGTTCCAAAGAGGTGTTCACTGGGAACCTCGAGTCCTGTTTTCTTTAAGAAAGGTCCCAACAAACACCGACTTTTTGTCAGACGCCAAAAATTGACACCGAATATGTGGGGAAGAAATGAATTCCAAAAAAAATTGACCGCATCTCCACGTGGTGAATGATGTTGCTTGGGGCGAAGCTCTGGTGGTGCTTGTCTGCGTAGACGCGGAGCCGCAGCATGCCGAGCCTTTTCATTCATGTCAGTAGGAGAATGTGTGGTTTTCTTCTTTTTCTTTTTTTAAGCAGACAGATGGGATGGCATCTCAGAACCCCCTACTCTTTTTTTTTCTTCTTTTTCTTTGAGCCTTTTCATTCATGTCAGTAGGAGAATGTGTGGTTTTCTTCTTTTTCTTTTTTTAACCAGACAGATGGGATGGCATCTCAGAACCCCCTACTCTTTTTTTTCTTCATGATTTTTTTCATCTTTTTTTTTTTCCAATTTTTTTTTTTTTTTTTTCCTACACGAGCGCGTGAGCATGTGCTCACGTGCTCGTGAGCACGTGATCTCACGAGCAGAAGCACGAGCACCCGTGCAAGATTTAGCAATAAAAGCTTTATAAGAGCAGCGATTTTTGGAGCAGCTTGTCACTAGTCGTACCGTTGTGAACAGTCGCAGCACCCTGAAAGATTTAGGGACGTTACGAGACTGCACAACTGAAAACTTCCGCCCTGAAAACTTCAGCTGTGAAAAGCAAGGTTAAGTATGCACATTCTGTCTGTTGTCTTACATTTGGTATGAACAGTCGAAGTTTGATTATCTCGATATGCGGACACAGAAGACACGATGAACGTACACCAGCATCAATACGTGCAGCACACCCAGCCTTGCAGGTAACATTGGTAGAACAACAGAGTGGCGATAGAAAAATGCGGAGGGGGAGAAAATTGGCTTAGAAGGGCGAGGGGATGAATCCTACATTTGAATGCTAGGCCTGGTGGCACAAGCCACTGCCCGTTATAAAGGGTACAGCCATTAGCATCCATCCATCTGTCCATGTTCTTTGTGCTTATGTACTGTATCATGTCACCTTCAGTTTGCAAGCACTTTGCTTTGAAGGGAACTGCTTGCTTCGGGCCACCAACGGGACACCCCATGCTGCCTCCTTCCGGAGAATTGGCCATTAAACAGGTCCCCTTAACAACATTCTTCTCCTGAATCAACACTGCTGAAGTTCGAAGCAATCTAAAAGAGTCGAAGACTTAACGATCGAACGGCGTACACGGCTTGAGACAAGCCCACGATCATACCATTGATTTGGAGATCAATGTACCCAGGAGATATTATTGCCCCCTTGCAGTCAACTTGGATGTCGGCAGTTGCTCGCTCTTCGTAGAAGATGGGCTCGGGATTGATGATTAGGCAGTTCCGAACCCACAGGTCTTCCTGTATGAGCTTGTGGTCCCGGAGTATCGTGCAGTTCTTGAACTGAACCAGACATGAGCTGGGCCAGTTCCCGTGGTTGGTGGTCATTGTGTGCTCTCGATCACTAAAAAAAAAGGACAAGTCAACGTAGAAATAATGCATTAAGATATTAGCGGTGAAAACGTCAACTACAAAGAATTGCAGACTGCGAGGCAAGATGGCCCACTGGCAAAGAGGAAATAAAAGTGACTAGCTTTTTTTTTCCCCTGGGGAGCAAGCACGAGGCATTGCAACTTCCCTGACCTGGCCAAGGGGCTTCCTAAAGCAAGGAGCGAAGTTCGGATATGCTGCCTGGAGCGTGTCTCAAACTGTCACTGTTTTTTAGCTCGTCCTCAATGATTAGGATGACCAGATGTCCCATTTAGACCAGGACGGTCCCGTTTTAGAGGTCCATTACTACCGCCCTGTCACTTTTTCTGAATATAGCCAAATGTCCCGTTTTCATGGGAACTTGCTTGCAAAATCAGTACCAGGCGAGCGGAAGAGAAAAACAAAATTATTACTCTTGACAGTGTATTAGAATAAACATATATAAAAATGTTATCTCCAATAGAGTATGATTTTTAGCTTTTTCTGCAACTCCACTTGTGGCAAGTTTTGTTTGTGCAGATGTGCGTGCGGGACACTTTTCTATGTTACTATATTTGGCATACTTAGGTTTTGCAGGACGGGTAAGAAAGGTGCGTGTGTACCCAATTACTCAATGAAAACTTCCCAAAAAGCTTGCGCTTTCACGGGAAACCGAATACAACCAGAGCTTTTTTTTTTCGGTCTCGCTTTGCCCTTGCCTCCCCCCCCCCCCCCTTTCCTTTCCCTCCCCCTACCCTTCCCCATGATGTCCCATTTTCAACTTCAAAAAGTATGGGCACCCTAACAAAAATGGTCCCTCGATTTCACTTCGATGGCGTCGCAGAGGTGTCATGTTGCTGCCTACTGCGATCCTGGCAGCGGCACAATGGCGGAGGTGTAAACAGCAGACGCCTGTTCTGCTGTAGTTCGCTCTGCAGCCAGACGGTGAACGAAAATCAAAGCAGCCGCAAGACGGGACACTGCGACGATGGCGGCCCTTGCATTCGCTCGCCTTTTTTGCCAGTTTCCTACGACCAACCGTACCAGAAGCGCGACATCCAACAGCAAGGTTCCTGCAATGCAAACAATCATTACTGCTTCTGGACCACTTTCGACGCATGGACGGAATAAAATGGTATAAAAACGTCAGTCGAAGCCGCATTCAAGCACCATAGTTTGGGTGAGGGTCAAATTTTATTATTAGCCTTTATTTGGCAACAGGATCTTGTACTGCCACCTCCTCGTAGAGCCCCGAGCTTGGAAAGCCCCATGACGGGGCCCCAAGATGGGTACAGAAAGAGAAAACAAGAGCGACCGGGACAGTTTGTTGAGATACCTTCCTATTTCTTCTGATAGTATGAATGTTGCAGAATCACCTACAGTGTTCCAGAAACTCCCCAATCATCGGAACCAATGGGTCAGCAGCGAATGAGAAATCAGCCGTTGGCATCTACACCCCTAGCCTTGGATACGCCTTCCCTGCGCACCTTACCCGACTACACCCCAATCTTTGAAACCAAATTTCTCGCCATGGTTCTGGCAATGAGCAAAGTACAACCAACAACAACGAAAGTTCTTATTCTAACAGACTCTCAATCGGTCTGCGATTCGCTGACCGGAAATAACGACTGTCTTTTCCTCCCATACTTCCATGTGCTTGTGCCAACACACATTACTGAAATACCTTTAGCTTGCCTACCCAGCCACATTGGTTTCCTTGAAAATGAGCCTGCCGACCGCCTGGTACGAGCTTCATTGGACTGTCCCGCTGTGGACGCCACCCCCTCTCTCTTCCCTTTTTGCCGAGTGCGCGCTACCACCGACATTGCTTTTTTTTACACACGGCCAGAATGGAATTCTTTATGCTATGTCCAATTACAAGCATCTAATATATTCTTGAAGGACTGATTACTACGAATCCTGACAGTGCGAGGTACCACTAACGGACAACGGGTGTGTGGGATCCCTAATCTCAACTTGTACTCGCACAAAATCGGCTTTTCCGCTACACCCCTTTGCCCAGACTGAAAAACCCGTGAAACTATGGGTCCCCAATTATTTCCTCGCCGAAAATTTATGAGCCAGCGCCACCGTTATTTGGGGCAACCCCTCTCAGTGCAAGGGTACATCCCTAACCAAGCATAACATCCCTTCATTTGGAGGAATTCATCTTGGTTCCACACGCAACATTCTATGCCGAACCATCCCCGATTACATTGTTGCATCGTTTGTTCTACTGACGTCTAACTCCTGGTTAGCTCAGCTGGCAAAGCGCTCCGCTGTAAATGGAGAGGTCCCTGGTTCGATACCAAGACCAGGCAAATTTTTTCGGTCGCGCACCTGTCACCTAGCTGTGTTTAAAGATTCGTGTTTTTCCTTTGTCCCCCTTCTCCAGCGATTATTATCGTCATTCTTGTCCAGCTCGCTTGCACCTTTGCATTAATTGCATTATCATAACCTTAAAATGCAGGCTGTTCACCCTTGGTGTTAGACTGGTGGCAGCTGATAAAACCTGTTTGCTCTACTGACATCTAACTCCTGGGGGCTATGTTCGACAAATGTTTTGTTTCTCCTAAAAAGAAATGAAAGTGACCATATCACGTCCGATTGGTGGGAGGCTCAAATGACGAAAGAGGGAACTTTTGTCATTTGAGCCTCTCACCAATCAGATGTGATATTGTCACTTCCGTCACTTGTTAGGAGAAACAAAACATTTGTCTAACATAGCCCCCCTGGTTAGCTCAGTTGGTAGAGTGCCCTACTAAAAATGAAGAGGTTCCTGGTTCGATACCGGGACGCGTAAGGCAAATTTTTTTAGGTCGCCTACCTGTCACCTAGCTGTGTTTGTCCTTTGTCTCCTTGTTCCCCTTCTCCAGGGGTTACTATCGTCATTCTTGCCCAGCTCGCTTGCACCTTCACATTAATTGCATTATCAAACTATTACGTTGTTCCTAGACCCAATATTTACATAACACAAAATCTAGTACATAAGCGATACGTTTTTTTCCTTGGCCAATCCCCTCAAGCTCAAGGACACCAACAGAATCTAAGCGCGCGTTTGAGTCAAGCGCACTCATTCAAATACTTCACGTTTTAAATAAGTTTAACACCAATAACCACTATTAAAAAAAAAAGAAAATAAAGAAAGCGAAAAGGCTTTTGCAATGTTCTGGAATGCTCAATTCTCTACAGGTATGCATAGTTCCTTTGATCGTTTTTAAACGACAACTTTAAACGCCGCGGAGACACCACTCACCACAGCGAGTTGGGAGCAATCACTTGTCGCAGAACCGTAGAACTGTCGCAGTCATATGGTGGGAAGAACGAAGTCAACGACGCTTCCAGAGCTTCGGTTTATCAGGCTTGATAGTTCTCAAGTGCATGCAAATAATGATAGTAACAGGTCGGGCACAAGCAACGACGACTTCCGCCCGTCGTGTGCTCAGACGACAATAGCGTCCATTTAAAACCAAGAATGCAAACGAGTTTTAGCGCCAGCAACCACACGTCCCATTCATACGTCCTCCAAACATTCTCGCATTTTCCCCGCTTGGGGCTGTTAATTGCGCAAAACGTTGAGAATTGGATGGTAGCTTGCGCCATCTGGAAGGAGACTATAACCTTCTGTTGTATTGCAGGTTGTGGTAGTATTCGCGTCAAGGTAGTTCTATTCTGAGAAACTTAAAAGCATGACTACATTAGATCAGTTTCACACTATTTGTTATATATTAGCTTGACGACCTCGACGATTCCTATTCGCCCCGCATGACTTCACCACCTTCGCGAAGCATCCGCGGTAACCCAAGAACTCTGATAATAACAGAAACCGGCGTCGTCGCATTTATTTCATGCTTTCCAGTAGTTCTGCGGTGGAGCAGAGCTTCTGTGAGGTCGTATTATGAGGTCATAGAGATGGGTCTGATGTTTCTTCAATCTCGGAACTGCTCGATCACGTACGGGGCTGAAAGAGAATACAAATGCGTTAGTTCCAAGTCTAAACGCGTTCCAACTTGTGACAGATGTATGCAGAGAGATGAAACTCACTCGCTCGTATCAAAGCCACGAGCAGGGCGAACTTGAAGATTGTGTTCAGGGTCTCCGATCGTGCCCGCTGCTTTTCTTCGATGGGGTCGACACGCTCCGTCTTGGGCTGAGTGAGCTTCAACATTGCCGTCAGATCAGCTCGAGAACCCACGAAATACACTCAACACGTAACACAAACACCACTGAACCACACGCAGACGTCCGCCGACCACGCACCACGCTCTTTGGCTCGGCTACAACGGAGCTCGGCCAGGCTCGGCTACAGTGTCCGACTCCTCGCCGTCCTCGCCTCCTCGGCGCTCGGCCAGGCTCGGGCTCGGCTCTCCGGCTTCCCTTTACGGCTTTGGCTCTGTTTGATGATGATGATAGCTGAGCCGACGCTAGCGCCATTGGTTAGCGAGCGGGTGAGGTACGGACAGAGTTTTCGACTGAACGGCCCCGCAGCATGGAGAATCGTGTCGATACCTTACAGAGAAATGCGCTCATTTGACACTTACGCCACGGTTACATAGGTTTGCGCTCAAGCTGGACTTTTTAAACGTTTGGCGGAACAGCGGTTTTTTGTAGCAGAATTGCGGCGTAACTTGGCGCTGCGTCTGTGTGCTGTGTCCATCACTCCGAGCGGCAGGCACGATGGGCCTTGTCGAAGATCTGAAGAGTCGGGGATGGTAACGTTTCTTTCGTTCTCTCGGCGCTCGTTTTTCAAGCTCAGTTCGTGTTCCTGAGATCCCTGCTTCTCTGTGACACCTTCGGTTAGCAAACAACTCGAAACGAACCGCGCAAAGCGAGCTCTCTAATGACACGATGTGTTTTTTTGCGGTGACGGCGGCAGAGCGCTGAGAAATTTTTAAGCTTATAATTTGAGTGAATCCCGATGCACCGCAGTGTTTTGGACGCACGTTCAAAGTTCTCAGGTTCATAAGAGCGCTGCGCCGATTAAATTAAATTTTCCGTTCGCAGCACTGTGTCACCATATCGTGACACACTGGTCAGATACAAATAAAATAGCGCAAATAGGAAAAGCAAGAAAGAACAAGCGCTGATTTTCAACTATCTTTATTCGGAATAGGGCAGGCACGTAATACTCCTTCCAGCATTCGTAATGGACAGATCTAACTAATTTCAAATTATTGATTTCGTATAGATATCTCTGCTTTCAAATTTGGCTAGTTAGTTTTTCTACCCACCTGACCTACCTAAGCAGTAGCAGGGCAATGAAAGGGGACATTGTCTGTTTTGGCGTGCACAGTTCCTTTTTTTCTGTAGGTTTTTGAGTGCCGAAGGCATCGAGGAGTGTACCGAAGGTTTGGAGAACCCCAAGGCTGAAGATGTCATACGAAAAGCGGTTAACGTGAGTTGCTTTTCCTTTTCCTTTTTTTGCATTTCGTTCGGTGTCCCCACGATTGCCATACCTCTTTTTATGTAAACTTATTTCTGCTGTAGTACGACCTGGTCGATATCGGAGAGGGTGGTCTCTCGGAAGACGTGACGAGGAACAAGGTGGAAACGGTGAGTTGACGTGACTTACTGCATCATCTAGGGCTCGTTCCCGCTGCCAACGCAAACTAAACGTGTGGTCGTCGCAGCCATTTAAAAGGCTGGTTCACACCTTTAACTGTGACCAAGTGCGTTGTTATCTCTTGTAGCCGCTTAACACAAAGACACACCAGTGCTATCTGTTGGGAAGGCTTTGAACACTACTGACCTACATATATATTTTTAGAATTTTTTATGTTGTGCATAAAATAATGAATAGATAATGCACCACTGTTATAAGCGACTATTTCTCGTAAATGGTGCATAGATATTTTCTCGCAAATACTGCAAAACCATCACTCTATTTGTGCGCAGATTGGAAGTGTTTCCAGGGCGAGCTGATAGATGGTGCCAATGTGTTTAATAATAATAATTTATTTTTATTATTATTATTATTATTATTAATATTATTATTGCATTTAAAAATGGTTACAGGAGATCACAACGCACTCGGTCACAGTCAAATATGACCGTGTAAACCGGTCTTTAAAAAAACACTAACCCCCGCCCCCCCCCCCCCCCCCCCCAAATTTTTAACGCTGTGTCTAGCGTTACGTCTGACGGAACTCGATATAAAAATAAAAGTTACGTCCGACGCAACTTTACCCCAAGGTTTCGAGTTACGTCCTTCGGAACCCAGTGTGAAAATTAAAGTTACGTCCGACGGAACTCGAAGTAAAAAATAAAGTTACCCCCACCCGCTGCCCGTTTCGACCTGGATGAGTTTTGTACCGGCGTAGGTCGTGGTGCCGGCACGCGTTTGTGTAATTACTAATGCGTAGTGCAGGTTAGCGGTTGTACTGCACAGGCTAACTTCCTCATCTGATAAGTCACCCGCAGCAGTCTCAGGCTCGCAGCACGCGTGCTGCGGTTTCCATTTTGTTAATGTTTTTTTTTTTTCTTTTGCGTGTCGCGTCTAGGAAGAAGTGGTTTCATATCTAAAAACAAATCGAAAAAAAAAAAAATTGCAGAAAAGCTAGGAAAAAAAAAAAAAGCGAATGTAACGGGTCCCGCCTGGCCTACGCAGCCTTTACATACGAGGAACACACTCCAACCCCCTCAACAAACCTGGAGATACGAATAGAGTCGCAATTTTGACCAATTTATCAACGCTGCATCGGACGTAATGCAGAAGTAATTCTTACGGTAAAGTTACGTCGGACGTAACTTTAATTTTTATTTCGAGTTCCGTCGGACGTAACTTTAATTTTTATTTCGGGTTCCGTCGGACGTAACGCTAGACACTGCGAATTTTTAAACATTTTTGCCTATTGTGGTGTTTGAAGGATAGGCAATCAATATTTAGCTACAGCGTCGCATATATTTTTAATAAATTAATTATACGCAACTGCTCAAAACTGATACTGGACTGGGGAGGAAGAAGAAGTGTAGAGAAGGAGAAAGTTCCAAAAAATCACGTAGCTGTGCAACTTCTTTTTTTTTTTTTTTCAATAAACATATTTCATATTTTTTAGAAGCCACAAAAAATGGGTATAATATTTTTTGTCCATTTTTAGTATTGAGTGCGTGCCTTCCATGACCCATGACTTCGATTATCTTTGGTGGTTGTGTCTAAACCATAGACAACAGCACATGATCACCAAGAAGAGAGTGAGCGCGACTCAAACCGGCCAGTTCTCGATCGGCGGTTTTCGGGTGGAAAGAAAACAAATTTCGAGCCGCAGTTTGTGTTCTGGGTAGTTGGGCCCTCATATGTCATGTACAAATAGAAACCTTGGCCACCATAAATGCCCTGTCAGTGTCCCTTTAAAGCAGGGTGGAGAACAAAAATCGATATAATTTAAATCATAATTTAATTTGTGATCTAAGTTGTAATTTAAATTGTGATTTATATCTGACTAGTTTTGCTATAATTATTTAAATAAAATATTTCCCGCAAAAATAATCCCGGTAATACTTTTATTTACCGTTTGGCTATCATTTGACTCTTTCAATGTGCATTTGGTTCGTATTTAGATGAAAGAATCGTCGAGCAAAGAAAGGTTCATGTGAGGCCGAAACAAGCAAAAAGGAGTGCTCTTTTGAGCAAATCGGCGCGTTGAGCTTGATTTCTACCTTTCGCTTCATTCGCCAGCTATGTTATGTCCTATTGCAACAAAATCGGAGTGTAAACGAAAGAAACGAAAACTAGAAAAGTCGTGTCCTTTTGCAATAAAGTCGGAACTCAAAAGAAAAATTAAAAGAAGTTTTTAACCAACTTAAAAAAACAAAAAAAAATCATGCTATTTTTGTTCAAGTCTGGCGGAGATTACAGCAATAGAAAGTTGTTAATTAAACTGTACTGTACATTTATACTAATTTTTTCTCTTGCATTTTTATCAATGATAGGATGAATTGATCAATCAATCTGCCATGTCAAAAAATACATCTAGTTGTAAAAAGTCATATAAAAATAATTGATTTAAATCAAATCAATTCGATTTGGATCTTCAAAGAAATTATAATATTTTTACATTCTGCTTTAATGTCGCCACGACGACCACACATTCAGTTGGCTTTCGCGGGGTAAAGGAAAGCCTAGTTTTTATTCTTTTCTGTCTTGCTACTTTGAAGGCTTAGACCCGCCTTAGACGGGGCAATTTCTCCGAGCACCAGGAACACGGTCCGCCCGCATTCACACGGGGCAACCGAATCACTATGATTTGCCATCACCATAATTAAACTTCAATTTTCTTACGCTATTTAGACACACAGTTACTCGCTTTTATATCTTTAAATAGCGTTGAGAATACCATCTCACCTTTCTGAAATGGTTTATTCCCAAAAACGATCCATTTCAAACCGGAATCGAGTCTTTAGTTGTCGTCATCACCACCACAGGGAATGTCACATGTAAATATTGCGTCCCTGAGTAGCTGCTGCCACTTCTAAACATGTCAGAGTTGCCAGGATCCAGGGAAAACTAGGGAACAACTCGTCGGCAACACCGAAATTGCTGGCGACTTGCCATCATCACCGCGAGTCTTTAGTTTCCATCATCACCGCCACATGGGGGGCCACGTGAAAATATTGTGTCCCTGAGTGGCTGCTGCCGCTTCAAACGTCTCAGAGTTTCCAGTCCGAGTCAGGATCTAGTTCGAGTTGCCAGGATGTAGGGAATCAAATGGTCGAAGTTGCCAGGATCTAAAGAATCAAACGTCGATTTGCCAGGATCTAGGGAATCAAATAGTCCGAGTTGCCAAGATCTAGGGGATCGAATGTCCGGGTTGCCAGGATCTAGGGAATCAAATGTCCGAGTTGCCAGGATCTAGGGAATTGGATGTCCGAGTTGCCAGTATCTAGAGAATCGAATGTCCGAGTTGCCAGGATCTAGGGAATCAAATGTCCGAGTTGCCAGGATCTAGGGAATCAAGTGGGTCCGAGTTGCCAGGATCCAGGAATAATTAGGGAACAACTCGCCAGCAGCACCGAAATTGCTGGGAAAGTTGCCCCGTCTGAAGCGGTCCTTACGACCTCATTCTACTGCATCTTGTGTCGTTGCCACATCATTTCCAGATGACTGGGCCGGTCGTGGTCCAAATCCAGAAGGTGAGGAATGTAAGCGCTCCAAAGAGCAACCCGGAGGCGGACCACTCTCAGTGCCTTCTGAGGCTCCACCTCACTGACGGCACCTCGTACTGCAGCGCCATCCAGTGGGGGAAGTGGAGCAACATCAGGTGGGTTCAGACTGGGTTCCTTGAAGGGAAGCTGAAGCGGTTTTGTGTTTGAGTAAAACTACTTAAATCATCTTCATTTGGCTTCCAGGATCACATATATCGAGATTATTTTTCAATTTGGATAACGGAAGCTGCAGAAAATCGTTTTCAAAGTACCGCTGAAGCCCCTACTTCCCGGAGCATTACGTCATAAAAGGAGTTTTTGGAACCTCTGCTCTCTTGATTTTCAGTGCCTGTCAAAGCTATGCATGCACACCCTTGCTATTTTCAAAAAGGTCAGAAGAAGACGTCACGACTGGTGTTGGTGCAGGGGAATATACCCGGCAAGCTTGTAATTGCACGCACTGCCCACAGGAGCAACACGCGCTTGGCAGCCAAAAGATCCTTTTAGGACGTAATGATTGGTTGGGGTTTTTTCGCGTTTAGTTACATTTTCAAGAACCTCTTCAGCTTCCCTTTAATGCCGTGAAATGGTTCTATTTTGCAAAATACTCCTCAGAATGAATCCTTAATGTTCAAAGTCTACAATGCGCGCATTCATTTTTCTTTCACGCACTATGAGTCGCAGAAAAATTTAGAAAAAATGAGAAGCGTTCTCCTCTGAACTTGGAGTCTGAATAAGCAGCCAAATGACATATAGCCAATGTTCGTCCTAGCCACGTGCTGTGCTTGGCAATGTACAGGGCACCTGCTGTACTCCGGGTATTGTTAGAGGTTGGCTACTACTCCCATTACTGCAGCTTATAACTGAGCCTAAGTGCTCACCCAGTGCTTGTGCCACACATTGTTTGAGAGCAGCACTTAGCAGACTTGTGTTCTGCATAGAGGTTGCAGGTTTGAAAAAAAGATTTTTTGCAGTCCATGTGGGAGCATGTCGCTTATATCAAGTAACCTTTAGAGATTTCTGGTTTATGCATTTGCATAATTTTAATAACTTAGTGATGTCGAAACTGTCATAGGGTATGTGGAGTTTTACTTTGTTTAGTATTTTCATGTATAGACTGTAGTGTTAGTATATTTGATGCACTTTTTTGGTCTGTGCTGTGATGTTCCACCGGAAAGGCACGTTGCTGTTGGTGGTCAATGTAAACAAACAAACAGATGCACCGACTTTTTTTTTCATCTTCACGTTGTGACCCGTTTAATATTCCCGCGCGTTTCAGCCTGTCCACTCCGCCCGGGAGCAAGATTCTGCTCAAGAACGAGCCCATTCCAGTTGTGAACGGTTTTCTCCTGCTGGCCGAACGGGACTTCAAGTTTCTCGGTGGCAACGTGTCCCACCTCATCGAGAAATGGGAGCTTGCCAAGGTGAGGCCTCTGAAAGGGCCACCAAGGTGTGCACATCCTCGTAACGGCTGCCGTGCACTGTCCAAACTTATGCCATCAAATATGAAAAGCTTGCGGGGAGCAAGTCATCTGCCTCTTGCGCAGGAGTTGCGGTGACGTCAAAATGACACCGAGCTCTGATTGGCTTTGATTGGAAGGATAGTGGGTAGACCTCAGTGCTAGTTGCCCTGAGGTCTACTCGCTATGTGTTTTCAATCAGCCGATAAGAGCTTGGCGTTCTGACATCATTGCAACCCGTGTGCAAGAAGCAGACAAACTTGCGCTCCGAAAAGACCTTTTGCAAAAGATCCGCAAAGTCTTCATGCAAAGTCCTTACTCCCATGGCCTCTACCTCATGACACTGAATGGAGCGAGGGAGAAAGGAGGAGAGACAGTTTCTCGCGTGCCCTTGCCCGCTTGCCTTCATTTAATTTTGTCGCCTACGTCGTCTGCTACAACCTGTTCCGTGCATGCCATTCCTGGCATCTCTTTCGGCGCCACAGACAGCGTCGCACATTTTGCAACAGGCTTTGCAACAGGCTTGTCACTGATCATTTTCCCAGGGATAGCTAGAATTTAGAAAACAAAATCTGGCAGTTTTGAAGTTCAGTTTATAGCCTTTTTTGCACCGAGGGGCACTCAAGGAAGCCTAGCAGCACTCTTGAGTATTGGTGATAGTCTTGCCACATTGTCGCGAGACTTAACTCTTTGGCGGGCAGGATCACTGTGAAATGTGCATTATGAAATAGAAAATTTGATTGAGAGTTCTATTCTCTCTCGTGAGTTGGCCACAGAATGTGAGGAAACATACATCGGTCCAGTGCTTTGTCAAGCAGGAAACGCCCAAGCCACGCACTCGTGCCTGGGCTTCCTATGGTGCTGCACGTAACCCTCGAGATGGGAGTGTATTGTTGACAGTTCTTGGGAACGCCCTACATAGAGCGATGGATGTCATTAAAGCTCTTGTTGAGAATCAAAAGGACCTCCGAGTGCCAGTTGTTGCCCCCTTAGACATTTTTTTTAATTCTTTCAGTTTTACCGTTACCCTCTTCAACATGCCCTTTGCTTGCTGCTTCCCATTTCCCAAGTATTCTGTGAACAACAAATAGCACCGCCAATTATTCAATTTCTCTATCGTATTGATGGGCGCTCAACTTGCCATTGACATTTTTTTTCTATTGCCACCTAAACCCATTGGAGCAGCATGATATAGATTCATGCAATTCTAGGGACTCCCTCCACCTTGTGCTGCGAGTAAATGAATTGAATTGAGAACTATACTGTAGTCACTGACAAACGCAGGGCGTGGCGGCTGATGGCGCAATTTTATTGGCCGCAGGGCGATAACCTGGTGCTTGGGACTCGCCACACCTGCTATTCATAAGCCGTCAGTGACTACAAATGACGTTGGTGACCGAGCGAAATGTGGCTGTTAATTTGCTGCCCTGTACACTCCTTTCACGTTGGGAAACCAAAGAACCTGAGCCACCACAAACGGATCGTTGGCGAAGAGGGGGCCGCCCCTCCCTGGGTTCCATTCGGACACAAGATCGACGCCGGAGGCCTCAAGAACATGAAAGGCAAGTGTTTTGCTTCAAGTGCCTGAGGCCTTTTAGTCCCTCAGTTACCATTCACGAGCGTCGCTCGTGTCGTCCTCTATGCACCAGGAAGCTCGACCATGACCCTAGCTTGTGTTTCAGTTTCGAATTGTCGTGCGGATGGAACATCAATTTTTGTTGTCTGGCGTGTAGGGATGAGCGTTAACAACCTGTGTATGTGTCATCTGCTGAACACTGGGGACGTCCATGCACCTCTTTTATAGGAAAGCTCATAGTTAATTTTCTATTAGACATTTAGCTTTATGGCATAACTTTGCACAATGAAGCAACATTTACTGTACCTTCTGGACCATAGTCTGCGGAATATGCATGTTAAAACTAACCATGTTGAATTAACCTGAGACTGGGGTAGAGAAGAAACATCAAAACGTAGAAGGGACAGAAAATAGACAGGACGACGTCTCAAACTCAGCTAACTCGTTTATTTAGTCCACCTCTTTATATAGTCTCAATCTCAAGGTCATCTCCACCAACACACACACACAAAAAAAAAAAGGGGGGTGAAGTTTATACAGTTTAAGCGCCACTGTCTTCATCACACAATGCAAGAATGTTGACAACCTTTACAGGTCAACGCGATAAGGCAACATCCATCCACCTTCAAACTTGAACAAAAGGATCTTTTCCCCTATGTAGCGCTCACGCAAGGTGGATGGATGTTGCCTTATCGCGTCGACCTGTAAAGGTTGTCAACGTTCTTGCATTGTGTGATGAAGACTGTGGCGCTTGAACTGTATAAACTTCATCCTTTTTTTTTTGTGTGTGTGTTGGTGGAGATGACCTTGAGATTGAGACTATATAAAGAGGTGGACTAAATAAAGGAGTTAGCTGAGTTTGAGACGTCGTCCTGTCTATTTTCTGTCCCTTCTACATTTTGATGTTTCTTCTCTACCCCAGTCTCAGGTTAGTACAACATGGTTAATATTCACCAGCTCGCCTGCACCCTTACAATTTTTTCTATGTTAAAACTATAAAGTTCTACCTTGTGCGGACCATCTACAAATGCAAGCTATGCAAGGATTTTTTTTCTAGATTGTTCATTGTGAGAAGACGTGAAGAATTATATGAAAAACAGAGTATGTTAATGTTGATTTATGTATGATACAAGCTTTTTTTGTGAACTAATACAGCAAGCACTTGTCAAGCTGTGCTGTGTTTGATAATTTTGACGTTCGGATTAGTTGCTAAGTCCGGACTATGCATGGCATGCAAACTATCTAAGCAAAAACTTGTATTTTTGACCCCAAATTTGCCTCTGTGGACTATGCACCGGTTGCGGACTAAAGTCCTGAAAATATGGTACTTAGCCGAGATAAATTTGGAATTCATTGATAGCTGTGTAGCGTAGTTGCAGCTCCAGTGCATGTAAGAGGCAAACAGAGATGTGCAAAAGTGCTCAAGACCCAGCAGCAGATAGCACATACTCTTATTCGATTCGTCGTTCGAACCTTTCAGATCGTAGATCGCGAGGAAGGCAACATTCGGAAGACCGATATTAGCATCCATATTGGAAGCAATAAATAGAACTAAAATTTAAAATGACGAACGTTCAGTTGAATTGTCACGTGTACAAAAGAAAGCACACCGAACGTGATTGTGCATTACAATTATAAGCTGCTCATCAACCAAAATTAATTTGCCCACTAATGACATTCATTAGCCTTCCTTCGACGGGTATGGGTGCCACTTAGTCACAAACTGCAACTCTGTAATCCGTTTACGGCGTGCAACCCTATGAAACGTGTTGTGGAATTGATTCCATTCCGGTCATAATTTCTAACAAAAATTTAGCTCCTTAACATCTTTCGGTTTGGCATTTCAGTTCCAATCTCAGTCCCCGCTTTGAATACATAGTCTCGAGCAGTGAAAAGACCGAAACGACTTTTGAGTCTTTGATGCCTCATTCCTCCGAGCTTGTCCTCCCATTTTGATTTAATGTTTTGTGGCGATTGTCGGAAGACCTGTACAAGTATAGTATATCGAAATGGGTTTCAAAGTTTCATTTCATGACTATTACACGTAGCATGAGTGACCAATTTTCGATGTAGGGATGTCAATTTTTCGTGTGCTGCACGTCAGTCGCGATGCTGCCAGCGTCGTTTTTTGGGAATCGGGTCCACTTACGCTTAGAGTATCGCACGCTGTTCCCCGATTTTCTTGTTCGCGCATCCATTTTGGTGCTGAGCGCAGAGCGAGCACAGTGCGCGATTGTTAAGATCTGTAAATGAGTCTTCCTGAAGTTTAGATACCCTGTGAGGAAGCTCGGGTTGTATCGTTTTGCTCCGTCGCCAACCGTTTTAACATTTCTGATGGACGAGTGAGCATTTCCTGCGATTTCTGATAAAGCTTTGTATAACTGGCAACAATGATTTTGAGCACCAGGATGGTGCTCAGAATTGCTCATTTGGTGACTCCTCCGCCGGGGGGAAGAGGCGGGGGTAATGTTTTTAGTTCTTTTGCCCGGTACCCCCAAAAGGTCATCCTGGTGATATGCCACACTGCCTGGCGACAGTTACAAAATTTCGGAAGGGAAGCAAATTGGCTTAGAAGGGCTAAGGGAAGAATCATACCTTTGGTTTTTAATTTCTATGCTACGTGGCACAATCTACCACCTGTTATAAAGGGTACAGCCGTTAGCATCCATCCATCCATCCATGGCTGAAGGGTTGTTACTTCGAAGCATAGCTCAGTGAATGGCTCTAGTGGAAAGAGAAAACGAAGGATACGGATAGTCACGACTTGTGTCGCCGACCGCAGGCAACTTCAAGTCCATGGACCTGTGCCAGAAGGACACCAAGCCCAACGAGTCATTTGAGAAGCACCGGCAGCTGACCATCGCTGAGATCTCTCGCTCCAAGGAGGGGAAGGTCAAGGTCTTCGGAGGTGGCAAACAGGTGTGGACCTTGTCTATATTGCTATCTGTGTTTCTCCCCCCCCCCCCCCAAAAAAAAAATGTAATGATATAGTTATCTTTTCAAATTTTTCTCCAATAGTGGTACTTATCGTGACATATCAGCGAACAGCTGTCCGCAGTACAATAGCCTGCTCCTGTCTTTGCTTCATTTTCTGGTTCTTGTCTAAATGCTGAGAAACTGCAGATCTCTAAAAGAAATCGTGCCAGGATTTACTAGGAAATGGACTGTTCAAAGTTTTTCTTTCTCCCAGTTGCCGTCGCCACTACCGACACCACTCCCGGAGCTTTGGTTGCATTATTTATATACGTTAGATAAAACTGCTAGCGGTAATGGAAGTGTTGTACTTAGGCGGGCACCATGACTGTTGTGCATCAGCGATAGACGAGAATGCATTCTTTGGCATGCAGGTTTTTCTGTATGTTTCATTTTTGATAGTAACAAAGGAGGAACCAGTTTGTGTGAAACGCCAATTTGAGTAAAGCCATTGGTAAAACTTTTTACATCGAGGGGCTTCAGAGCTGAGCGTGTACCAAAAGGTCGATTTGACCCGAGTTTGAAACGAACACATGCAGAGCTGACATCATACGTTCTTTCTTCTAACATCGCAAACACGCGGGCCTTCTCTTTGACGCTGGGGCAGTGTCTTCAATTTCTTCTTTCTTTAACCACCAAAAGGTGGCTAAAGAAAGAACTATGGCACAACTGCCATGCACTCAGATGATGATTGCAATTGAAGTGACCATAGCCACTGACACAATGAAAATGGCAGGGCATTGTTTTCTGAACGCTCATCCCTCAGCACCTTCGCTCGAGGTGCTCAAGAGGTTGAAGCATCGTGGCCGGGTAGCAAGCTTGCACTGGGGGCAGGACAACGAAAGATCTTCCTTGCCGTTCCCACCTCCCCAGTAACTATAAACTCAATTTCGGAAAGGTTTTATTGCACTATGTGTCGCTGCGAGATTGCGAGTGTCCCCCGTGAAGCGTCTGCAACGACCAAATGTGATAACTCGACGACGTTGGACGGGACGCCCTTGCAGCAGCCTCAGGACGGGGACATTGCTCAGCTGGTGAGCATCGGCTACTCGGTGGAGGCGGCGGTGAGCGCGCTCAAGATGCACAACTGCGACATCGGAGCGGCGCTACAGGCGCTCGAGATATCCGACAGGTTCGGCGCCAACAGGAGAGACAGGGCCAACAGGCCCGGTACGTATAGCGCTCGTCTTGTGCGCTCTTCGCTCGTTTCCAAATTTGTTTCTACATCCTCGGCACACCAGCTCTAGTACCACATACCGCGTTTTCCAGCCCATAGGTCACATTTTGTTTTGTTTTTAGAGCGCAGCTCTTAGGCGCCCAATTCCGGCTTGAGCGGCGTCGGCGTCGCCGTCGGCGTCGGCGTAACTGCGCGGTGCATTATGGGAAATGTCCGATAAAGCACCGCGCGAGCCCCCCCCCCCCCGGGTCAGGTGACCCCCCCCCCGGGTCACGTGACCCCCCCCCCCCCAGGTCACGTGACCCGGGGGGGGGGGGGGGATCGCGCGGTGCATTATGGGACATTTCCCATAATGCACCGCGCGACCCCCCCCTCCCCCGGGGTCACGTGACCCCCCCCGGAGGACATTGAAGAATGAGGGGAGGAGGAGGAGGAGGAGGGGTATACCCTCCCCTGAGTACTTTTCCCTCCTCCTCCTCAAGAGCTGCGCTCCAATTCGGCGTTACAGGGAGTTGTAAACGGCTTTCATTTTTTCCCTAAATTTCCGTTATTGTGTTTTATAGTGGAAAGGGTGGATTGCTGAGCTTAGTATGGTTGTTGAACGACACAAATAAAAGTGGCGCATAAGGACGGAACGAAAGTTGAGGGAGCGTGAAGGACGGATGCTGACTGACAACTAGGTAAAGGTTTATTGGAAATTTCAGGCGCACACAGTGTCTCGCACATGCACATGCTCATCTAATGACATATCCGTGTGGGGTTATACCATGGAGTTAAATCGGCACTAGGTAAGCCCAAACGTTAGCTCGTGTAAACCAGTGGCGTCATGCGTAAAGGTGCAATGAGGGGGGAGAGAAAACGTGCGTAAAAATAAAACGATAAATCGCCGTTGATAAATTGCTGCTCCCTGCTCGTCAAATGCACTGACGCGGCACCGATACAGCTATGTTCCTTCTCCCACCTGACTACCTACATCTTTATGTCTGATGCCGCTGGTTTACACGAGCTAAAGTTTGGGTTTATCTGGTGTCGATTTTACTCGTTGTATCACCCCACACAGATATGTGCTAAGACGAATGCGTGCACGCGTGAGACACCGTGAGAGTGTGGAATTTCCAATAAAACATTTAATTGTCAGTCAGCGTCCGTTCTGCGTGCTCCTTCTACCTTTGTCCCGTCCTTTTGCGCTTCATAAGACAGCTGTGCACATTTGCCACAGGGGTCGTATCTCTCATTCGACTAGTCGGCGAGAACATTGAAACTTGCGCACGTGCCAAGTTGTGCACGTGTTGCGATCACAACACACACGTGCGGGCTTATCAATTTTACCGCGTGGCAGGGGCATTACTCGGGCTTGCACCTGTGAGTGTACACTTCTGGTGCGGGTGCCACGCATGCAAACAAAAGCCCGACGTCGAAGCGAAGGACGAACAAGCATTTCTTTGTTGTCTGTCTTTTGCGTTCCTTCCACAGAGACGGGCAGGAAGAAACGGGAGCCGAGGGAGCGCGACTCCCAGGACGAGAAGTCGGCAGGCAGGCCTTCCGGACCCAGCACTCTCTTCGACTACCTGCAGAACCAGATCTCCCTCCCCAAAGGCAAGTCACCCTAAAGACGAACTCCGGGCCGCAAACTAGCACGGGAAGGGAGTTCTCAGACATTCCGACCCCTATCTCCCTCCAGGATGGGCCGAAGAACCCCTCCCGGTCCAGGCATAGATGTAACAAAACAGTGCGGGAGCCTGTAGACCTTGTAAACAATAAGGCGCATAGTAGGGAGTGTTTAGCTCATGCGGTATAAACCTCATTACAACTAGGGTGCATATTTTTCAGTGTTTATTTATAAGAAAAATCGGCAGATGTTTTTTCTGTGTTTATTTAGTTTTTAAACACCGGTGTATTTTGGTTGGACAACTGGTGACGGAACTAAAAACAGTGATTATCAATAAAGAAAGTTCACTTGCAAACGAAAAATTGCGTGGGACGGACACATTTCTTGAGGCAGATTTGCAAATTTTATTTTTAGAACCAGTGTTGCCGTTGGGCGGTTGCGAAAGATAGTCAAAACGTAAGCCAAAGTGTAGCCAAAAGTAGTTGTTTTATTTATTTTTGTGCAAATTTGTCGCAGCTATATTTCTAAGGAAGAAATGTCGTAAAAAGTGAAAAACAGACAAGGCTCGGTAGTACACCCTCAGTCAACGTGAATTCGGCTTTAATCGGGGTGAAAATATTCAACCGCCAGTGTTTTTCAGTTTTAACTGATTTTTTTATTTTCAACACCGGTGGATGTTTAGTACTATTGGTGTTTTTTTGGTGAAAACCGGAAAACAGCCGTATTATAACAGACCTTGATAGCGATAAAGATTTTTTTCTGTCGTAAGAGGTGTATGCAGAATGCAGATACTCTCACTACACACTTTGACATAGATTACGGCCGGGTTCTGTTCTGACCAGTGAGACTTTCGAAATGTGAATGGATGTGAATGTGAATGTGGAAGGCACGTGGTGATTCCATCTGTCCACAATGCGGGTGGAGGAGACAAAGCATCCACACTAACAGCACGGGCAAGGGTACAGAGCACGAGCTCTTACCCAGGCGAAAATCAGTCCACTTCCAGCTGGATTATGGAACTGGAAATGAAGCAGTCCAGCTAGATTCCAACTGGACCCAGCTGGAATCCAACTGGGTCCATCCAGCTGGAATCCAGCTGGACTGCCTCATTTCCAGTTCCATAATCCAGCTGGAAGTGGACCGATTTTCACCTGGGTAGCAGTTCATTCCAGTGCGTGAGCGCTGCATTGGTGCCTCCCATGTTTTCAGCCTGGCATGCATAGCATTTGTTTTGCTCCAAGTAAGTGTAAAACAAAGCGCAGTGCGTCGATCGACACCACATGAGCCGTGTCGATCGATTCTCGAGGTGAATAACGAAGACGAGCTAGCTTAATTTGAGTGAAGGTTTATTGTCGTTTTTCTTTTAAGGAGGTAAAGTGTTGCTCAATGTTTTGCCATCACAAGTTAGTTCAAGTCACTGTAAATGGTTAGGGAGAGTTTAAAGAAAATAAAAAGTGGAGTTTTATAAATATTGTCGTGCAAGTTTGCCAGATTTAGAGAAATGAGCTGAATTTCTGCATTATTAACAGAACTACAATAATTGCCAAGCATATATTTCTTGTACATTGGTAAAATTAATTTAAAGATGATCATTTTGATATATTTTGCGTTGTTTTATGTGAAGTAGTTCAATGGTAAATAATTTGAGAATCTGTCTCTAAAAAGTGTTTATTTGACATGTTTCGTAAATATTTCTGCATGAAAACCTTTTATTGTAATTTTAATATTTGGTGTACATGTCGTAAACATTTCATAAAATGAGTAGGAAAGTTTACTACTACAAGCACGTTTTGGTGTGAAATTGATGGCTGTGCAAAGTACCATACCGAAACCTTGGCAATCTGCACGGCTCGAACTTCGAAATTTTATATCGCCGAAAGACAATTAGCTACGGTGTTCGCATATAGCTGAATGCTCCTCCTAAGAATGTGGCTTTAACAAATAGATTTTTTACATAAATATAAAAAATATGACCCGGACCATCATTGCACAATCGGACGTGGGAATACTCGTATGTTGTGCCATCTGTAAGTGGGAACGTCAACCAGATGGTCTTTGCCGTTTTTTTCCCCGTGCGTAGGGAAAAAATTGATTTTTCTAGGCTTACAATTTTTTTCCCAAAACCTACACTCATGAAATTAGAGTTAAGTGCACCACCTAACGACACCTTTGTGGAAAGTTTCATTGCACTCAGTACGTTGGTTCCTTTATACAAATGTTTTTGCCCCCGAACGGCGCTCGGAAACACTGTAGCGGCCGGCCGTAAAACGCATTCTGCGCTAATAAATAGGAATTTGTCGAGCGTGTCGCAAGAGTATGTCCCGTCTGCGTCCACAGTGCCCGACGTGGAAGACGCCCACCTCTGCGATTTTGCATCCTCCGAGAGTGGCCAGCTCGCGAACGACGTGAGTGACCGGAATACCCGGGGCTTCCGAGGGCACCCCAACGGCGGGGGGCACACCGCCGGCCGCTATGGGCAGCACCAGCGGTTTCGTGGCAGCCAAGATGGCCGCCGGGGCGGCGATGGAGATCTTCCCTACCACAACCACCAGGACGGTCCGGCTTCCGGCTTCCACGGTGGCAGTGCGGCAGGTTCGTTCGGGAGGCAGAGGGTGAGTCAATTTCGACGTAGAACATGTTTTTTTTTTGTTTTTTTTTTCGGCCTGAATTCGCGAGAACACTGTCACGAAGAACCGTCGCTTCGATTTCCCCCGTTGAATTTGTGCGACTACGTCATGTGACCTCTTCGCTACCTTTTGCGGATGAAGTGCCGTCATGTGACCACGTCATGTAACCAGGTTACGTGACATGCGACCGAGCCTCACGACATTGATTTCTCTACTGAAGTTAGGAAGAAAGTGATGTCACGTGACATTAACTTTCCCGCTATATTTAGTGGTGAAATTGACATCATGCGATTACATCATGTGAAATCGATTTTCCCGCTAAATCGGCATCATGTGACCACGTCGTGTGACCTCAAGTTACTAGACATCAGTTTCCCCGCTAAATTTAGTGAGGGAAGTGATGACGCCCGATGTCAATTTCCCCGCTAAATTTAGCGGGGATGTTGGTGTGACACAACCTTGTCATGCCACCTCAGATCATGTGCCGTCAATTTCTGCAAGGTGGTAGCTTGCACCCAACGCATTCTGTGCTCCCCGGTCTTTGTCAGTGGGATCAAGCTTGTGTAATATTTTTACAGTGGAGCTGTTAAGGGCTAGGTTCCCCAGGATCGTGTCCGTGTAGGTCGACACAAACCTACCTGGACAGCTACTGCCATCTATAAGCAACGGCGGCAAGCACACAACCAGTATGGTTTCCGCCGTCGCTCGTAGATAGCGGCAACCTTTCCAGCTATAATAGAAGAATGGATAGTTGGGCGCGTTGGTGGGAATTCATCGTAGGAAACAGCGCGAAAAACAGACGACGACAAAGAAGAAGCACACAGTGTATCGAGTACAGCTCCGCTGGTCTTCCTTCTTCACGAGAGGGGAAAGGCTGTTTTTCTCGGTTGTGTTGTGCTCTTGTTGATAAAGATAAGTTTGGAAGCTGCCGTATTTATGCGATTGCAAGTCAACTAAAAGCTAGTTCACAAATTTGCATTTGTGTGTGACTTGGTGCAGGGATTCGCAAACTCTTTGATCTCGAGGAACGCCCTTCTGCTTTGAATGGTGGCTTCTGGTTTTGGCATTGGTACCATAAAGCAGTACGGATGGATAGATACTAACGGCTGTACCCTTTATAACGGGCGGTAGCTTGCACCACCTAGCCTAGAAACCAAAAGGAACCAAAAGTATGATTGCTTTCTTCGCCCTTCTAAGCCGATTTTCCTTCCCCTGAGCCCTTTTGTAACTATCACCAGGCAGTGTGTGTTGGAGAAAGAAGAGAAGGAAGAAGCGCTCGGGACACGGGACGATGGGGGCAGACCAATAAAGGGATTCGAGCGGAACAGTTCTCCCGGTGTTATCTTCAACATACTGGTGCCGAAACCCGGGAGAAGACCTGACTACGTAACGATCTACGATGGAAAGAGCCAAGAGAACCCGCGCCGTCGCTCGAGCAGCAGTCACCCGGACAATCTCGCAAATGGAGGAAATTCTGGTCAGCCCCGATCCAGCCAAGGACGAATTGCAAAACCATGCAGATTATCTTCAACAAAGGCCAGCAGATTTGAAAGATCTAGATAGGGAAATCGCCGCGCTAATCGACGAGGAAGGACTCGAAAACGAAATCGCCAGTCAGATGGAGTACGAAAAGAACGTCAGCTTTATTATGTCAAAAGCACGTCGCCTTCTGAATGCAGAACCTACCACCCAAGCATCGACCGCAGCGTCCATTCCACGGCAGCATCCTCGAACCGTAGCCCTACCAAAACTCCAAATACCAAGTTTCGATGGAAATCTCAGAGACTGGCAGGGGTTCTGGAATCCCTTCCACGCGACAATACACATCAACCCGGATCTGCCAAAAATTGAAAAGTTCAAGTATCTTCTGTCGTACCTCACCGGCCAAGCCAAGCGCGCAGTTGAATGGATTCGGCTCTCAGAAGAAGAATACGACGTTGCAGTCAAGGTACTAACGGAGCGCTTCGGACGACACAATGTTCTAGTGGATGACCATGTTGACCATCTTCTGGCCTTACCAACCATCAAGAGTTCCGACAACGTCTCCCAGTTGCGACAAATGTATGACAACGTGACCTTCCGAGTAAGCTCCCTTGAGAATTTAGGAGTTCCCCCCGCTCAGTATGCGGTTGTACTCAACAGAGTGCTCATGCAGGCCCTCCCACAAGATCTTGTCATTTTGTACAGGCAAAAGATGAAAGAATCGGGGCAGGGGGAATTGAGAAATCCTGATATGGACCACCCCACTACCTCAGGACCGGAGCAAGTAAAAACCATGATGAACTTTCTACGTATTCAGATGGAAAGTCGAGAGGAATCTCACGCATCTCACACAACAACAAGCCTGAGGAACAATGCACCACCAGGACATGGGGACTACCAGCCAAATGAGCAGCAAAGATTTCCATCAGCGTACATGTTAGCAGCGGGGTCATCGTCCACATCTACTTCGTCGTGTCCATTCTGCGACACGACGGAACACGATCTGCAGGATTGTCAAGCGACACTGCCAACTGAAAACAAGCGCCATCGTCTGAGGATAGCAAGGCGCTGTTTTCGCTGTGGCAAGATTAACCATCTCGCCAGGGAATGCCGCATGCCAAGACATCTTGCCTGCACTCGCTGCAATGGCCGCCACCTCACTATCCTTTGCGATGTTTGGCAGGGAAATCCAACTTCTGCCCAAACAACCAGCGGAACATTCACGTGTCACCCCATGCTAAATAACTCCATCAAACGACAAGCTCACGTGTCAAACGGACCCACGAGCACGTTCAATTCCACAACAATATACTACTTCTACAAACAGCTAAAGCCTGGACCATCGGACACTCGAATAACATCCTGGTCAGGATCCTAATGGACAGTGGCAGCCAAAGAACATTCATACGACGTGACGTGTCAGAAACTTTAGGATGCCCAGTACTCGGCAACGAGGAGATTACCATATTCACATTTGGGAACACTCGCATTCCAAAGCGACACTATTGCCGACGAGTCCTGGTAACCATGTTATGCCAATTTAACGACACACGGATCACACTCGAAGCTTTGGAAATTCCGGAGCTATGCACCATGAGCTCCCCTCCCATCAGCAGTGAGCTTCTAAACAAGCTGCGGATTCACGGGCTCGTAGCTGCCGATGTCCCTCCAAAGGCCAATGAGCGAAGCGAAATCGGCGTTCTCGTTGGTTCGGATAATTATTGGAAGATTGTAACAGGGTGAAATTCTTCGCGTCGACGAGGAACTTACAGGCGTGAACACCATCTTTGGATGGATGCTTCAAGGCACACACACATCGTCAATTTCTGAATCTTCAAGGACAATAACGACCCTCTTTCTGGCATGTGAACCGCTTGAAGACTGCCAGAACCATTTTGATCCATCCGAGATGTGGCGCCTCGATTCCATTGGAATCACCGACTCACCAACAGTACACACTGAAGAGTGTTCGACGCTTTTGGAATTTGAGAGTAACATCGTTAAGGTGAACAACCGTTGCGAAGTTCCTCTCATGATAAGGTCACCTGGCTTGGGATTTGACAACAATAACCGCACCGTGGCAGAATCACGCCTTCGAGCACAATTACGACGATTCAGCCAACACCCAGAAACACTTCTAGAGTACGACAACGCAATCGGGCAGTACTTTCAGGATGGTCACGCAGAACGTGTTTGCCCGTCACAGCCGATGTCAGAAAACGTATATTATCTACCACATCATGCCGTCGTTCGACGGGAAGCAGTCACCACAAAGGTCCGCGTCGTGTTCGATGCATCTTCGAATGCCGCCGGGAAGATCTCGTTAAACAGTGTTCTCGACAAGGGCCCCAAGATCGATACAGATATACTTCGTATGCTTCTAACGTTTCGCAGTGCTCCGGTCATAGCCACAGCGGACATACAGAAGGCGTACCTCCAAATCAGCATTCGTCAACAAGATCGGGACGCGCTTCGTTTCTTGTGGCTAGAGCACCTTCCAACAGATAATCAACCAATTCCAGCCTTTGTTGATTGGCGAATGACCCGAGTACCCTTCGGAGCATCTTCAAGCCCATTTTTGCTAGCAGCCACGCTGAAACATCACTTTAAATCCCTGGAAGACGAATACCTGGAAATGGCAGTTCGCCTCCAAAATTCATTCTACGTCGACGATCTCATTCTTGGGAGCCCAACTGCATCCAATGCGTTAATTGCGTATCACGAAGCAAGAACAATTCTGTCAATGGCAGGCATGGAGCTCCGAAAATGGAATTCTAACTCAGAATCTCTCAGGGATCAATTCCGGCAAGACGGAGTCTCCCACGAAAGCACTGCAACAAAAGGGAACACAGTAAAGGTATTAGGTGTCTCATGGGACACGAAAACAGATGATCTAATTATGAGTATGCAGAATGTTTCTACTTTTCTGACAACAGCACTAACTACGAAGCGCTCGGTACTTACATGCATTTTCGAGGTTGTATGATCCCCTGGGGTACTTGGCACCGTTCACAATTCGTGCAAGACTGTGTTTTCAGACCTTGTGGATACGACGACAACTCTGGGATGAAGATCTCCATGGAAACGAGAAAACAGAATGGAATTCCTGGTGCACAGAATTAACCCATCTTTCATCACTAAGAATTCCTCGATGCGTGCGACCCGCGCAATCCCAGGGCAGCCACAGCGGGGAGCTACACGTATTCACCGATGCAAGTCCTCGAGCATATGGAGCAGCAGTATATGTTAGAGTCTCTTCGTCGCAGGATTTATTCGAAACGCACCTTCTAATCGCCAAGAATAGAGTGGCGCCGGTAAAATCGGTAACTTTACCTAGATTAGAATTGCTCGCATGTCTGATCGGTGCAAGACTTCACAGTTATATTCGAGACATTCCAGGTTTTGATAATCTACAGTCATATTTCTGGACAGATTCTAAGGTTGCACTGAGTTGGATTTGTAGTGACGCAACTAGATGGCAACCCTTTGTTAGGAACAGAGTTACCGAAATTCAGCAATGCACGAAGGAATGTGCATGGGACCACTGCAGAAGCGAAAACAATCCTGCAGATTTATTAACAAGAGGAGTATCGGCCCCTTTTCTATTGCACACGAGCACGTGGTGGACCGGTCCAAAATGGCTCGCACTATCTAAACTAAACTGGCCAACGCGATTCTCAGTCGCCAGTGGTGCACACGAAGTAGACATGCCTGAACAAAACAAGTCCATCCTAGTCAATCCTGTGGCAGTACCACACGCCACTGGCACACCGACGAATTTGTCGTTGATGAATTTGCACAACTACAGCAATATCAAGAGGGTTATTCGAATAACCGCATGGATTCAACGGTTCCTAACAAAGCATCATTGCATCAAGGTTCTAAGGCCGGACCACTAACAGCTGATGAGATTTCTCAAGCAGAAACATATTGGATCCGAAGAGTGCAAGATGAGAGATTTCCAATCGAAGTCGCGGTTCTCAACGAAGGAAAGTAAGTGCCTTGCACCTCAAATGTAGACCGATTTCACCCATTTCTTTCGCCTAACGGTGTTATATGAGTCGGCGGCCGCTTGCAACAGCTGCATGAATCCTACGACCTTAAGCATCCTATTTTGCTTCCAGGACGCCATAGATGCACTGACCTGCTTATTTTGCATACACAGACTCGGCTTCTGCACGCGGGTGTTCAGTGTACACTTACCGAATTACGCGAACGATTTTGGATTATCAAGGGACGCCAGAATGTCAAACGGGCCATCAACACCTGCCTTCTTTGTCGTCGAAGAATGCTAAAGGCTGCAACCGCACCAATGCCGCCACTGCCACGAGAATGCATAATAGAAACTGGCCCATTTGATGTTATCGGAGTGGACTTTTGTGGTCCCATGTACATACGAGCGGCATCACAAACAAAAGCCTACGTTGCTCTTTTCTCCTGCGCAATAACACGAGCGATTCATTTAGAACTAGTCTCCAGCATGTCGACCACAAACTTTCTTATGGCATTCCGACGATTTGTTTCGAGGCGAGGAATACCGTCTATAGTATATTCAGACAACGCCCGCACCTTCCACTACTGCGACGAGCGCTTTCGCATGCTCTCCAGTTCAGAAGTGCAAGACTACTCGAGCGGACTTCAGATTCAATGGAAATTCAACGTTGAAAACGCCCCCTGGTGGGGAGGATGGTGGGAGAGAATCAACAGAACAATCAAGGACGCCTTGAAGAAAACGCTCGGACGCACAAGCCTCACATTTGAAGAACTCACGACTACCCTCTTTGAAGTCGAGGCGGCCGTAAACTGTAGACCCCTCACTCACATTAGCACGGACCCCGATGAGTCGCAACCATTAACACCGTCGCATCTCTTAATAGGCAAACGAGCGGTTAGCCTTCCACCAAAGTTGATACGGTCGTTAAAACAGAAGTTCGGGCGAGTTGGTAGTTCATGACGCACGAGGACACAGCGCACCCGTATCAAACACTAGGACAACGTTCACAGTCACACCAAAAGAAAGAAAGGGACACTTACACAGCGCTGACTTCAACTCTTTGTATATTCCCGCCTTTTTCTCTTCTTTCACGTCTAATGCAGAACCTAGGCCTCATCTTTTTCTTTCTTTGCTGAAGGTTAACTGTAAAAATTTTAAGCTAGAAATTGAAAATTAAAAATTACTGTAGATCAATGATGCAAAGCTAAGTAATCCAGCTCTTTTGTGACAGCGCTATAGATGGATTGCTAATACACCTGCCGTTTTGCCTGGCAATGTTCTCCGCTTCTATTATTTCCCTTGTGAGCTGGTCTCGGCTCCTTGCCAACACCACACACTTGTCAAGTTCCGCTGTGCACCCACAGTCCCGAATGTGTATGCCAACATGTCCAGAGTTCTTGTTGATGGTGGCCAAGTTGTGTTCTCTAAGGCGGTCGTTCAAACACCTTCCCGTCTGTCCGATATATGTTCTTCCACAGGACAGGGGGAAGGAGTAGACCACATTGTCAGTACATCGAACAAACTTATTTCTGTGATTCGTTGTGCAGGACGTCGGTGTTCTTGAAGGAGTGTTTACCCTCTTGCACAGGCTGTAGAGCTTGTTCGGAGTGGAGAAAATAACGTCCGTGCTTACTTTGTTTGCTATTTTCTTGAGGCCATGAGAAAAATGATGGAGATATGGCACAATCACTGGTCTTTTTGTCCTGTCCCGATGACTTTTCTTAAATCGGTCATCATGCTTAAATTCTCTGAAAAGTCCTTCCGCCACTGATGTTAACAAGGATGGTGGATATCCTGCGCATTTTAATCGCGACACTTGCCCAGCAAAGCTCCTTTGGATGGAATGGAAGCATGACTTCGTAAGAGAGTTCTTAAGGCACAACCGCGCTATGCCTCTCTTTACGAGTTTTGAATGCGCGGAGTTGAATGGCAGCAGTGGCTTCTTTCCCCTTGGCTCGTAAGTCCAGCACGTATGGTACGGTGACGTACAAAGGCGAAGATCTAAGAATCTCAAACATCTTTCACTTGGAAGTTCGTGGGTAATCTCCAATGGGTTCATGCACCTTTTGAAACTGTCGAGAATGTCTGGTACCAAGACTGTCAGATTTTGGTCATCGGTGGCGAGGACAATTAAATAATCATCGACATATCTGAATACTTTTTTAACTTTTGACGCGTCGAGAGTTTGGTTTAAATTCCTGTCAAGGTGTGCAAGATACAGGTCACTGAGGATAGGTGCAATGCACGAACCAATACACACCCCTCTCTTCTGCAGATACGTATGTCCATCCCAGGTGGCGAAGGTAGATTTTAGATAGATGTCAATTAAGTTTAAGAATTTGCTTTGGGAAAGGCCTGACGCATTCTGAAAGGCAATAGTGCCATATGTGTCTATGCAGTCCTCAATACACCTTAGGAGATGGGGTTGGGGCAAGGAATAGTAGAGATCCTTAATATCGATGGAGAATGCTCTTAGATCTTGGTCGCTATTTTGATCGAAGAAGCTGATGACTTCATAAGAGCTATGAATCAAGTAAGGATCATCAATATTAAGTAAGGATCATCAAAATAGCGACCAAGATCTAAGAGCATTCTCCATCGATATTAAGGATCTCTACTATTCCTTGCCCCAACCCCATCTCCTAAGGTGTATTGAGGACTGCGTAGACACATATGGCACTATTGCCTTTCAGAATGCGTCAGGCCTTTCCCAAAGCAAATTCTTAAACTTAATTGACATCTATCTAAAATCTACCTTCGCCACCTGGGATGGACATACGTATCTGCAGAAGAGAGGGGTGTGTATTGGTTCGTGCATTGCACCTATCCTCAGTGACCTGTATCTTGCACACCTTGACAGGAATTTAAACCAAACTCTCGACGCGTCAAAAGTTAAAAAAGTATTCAGATATGTCGATGATTATTTAATTGTCCTCGCCACCGATGACCAAAATCTGACAGTCTTGGTACCAGACATTCTCGACAGTTTCAAAAGGTGCATGAACCCATTGGAGATTACCCACGAACTTCCAAGTGAAAGATGTTTGAGATTCTTAGATCTTCGCCTTTGTACGTCACCGTACCATACGTGCTGGACTTACGAGCCAAGGGGAAAGAAGCCACTGCTGCCATTCAACTCCGCGCATTCAAAACTCGTAAAGAGAGGCATAGCGCGGTTGTGCCTTAAGAACTCTCTTACGAAGTCATGCTTCCATTCCATCCAAAGGAGCTTTGCTGGGCAAGTGTCGCGATTAAAATGCGCAGGATATCCACCATCCTTGTTAACATCAGTGGCGGAAGGACTTTTCAGAGAATTTAAGCATGATGACCGATTTAAGAAAAGTCATCGGGACAGGACAAAAAGACCAGTGATTGTGCCATATCTCCATCATTTTTCTCATGGCCTCAAGAAAATAGCAAACAAAGTAAGCACGGACGTTATTTTCTCCACTCCGAACAAGCTCTACAGCCTGTGCAAGAGGGTAAACACTCCTTCAAGAACACCGACGTCCTGCACAACGAATCACAGAAATAAGTTTGTTCGATGTACTGACAATGTGGTCTACTCCTTCCCCCTGTCCTGTGGAAGAACATATATCGGACAGACGGGAAGGTGTTTGAACGACCGCCTTAGAGAACACAACTTGGCCACCATCAACAAGAACTCTGGACATGTTGGCATACACATTCGGGACTGTGGGTGCACAGCGGAACTTGACAAGTGTGTGGTGTTGGCAAGGAGCCGAGACCAGCTCACAAGGGAAATAATAGAAGCGGAGAACATTGCCAGGCAAAACGGCAGGTGTATTAGCAATCCATCTATAGCGCTGTCACAAAAGGAGCTGGATTACTTAGCTTTGCATCATTGATCTACAGTAATTTTTAATTTTCAATTTCTAGCTTAAAATTTTTACAGTTAACCTTCAGCAAAGAAAGAAAAAGATGAGGCCTAGGTTCTGCGTTAGACGTGAAAGAAGAGAAAAAGGCGGGAATATACAAAGAGTTGAAGTCAGCGCTGTGTAAGTGTCCCTTTCTTTCTTTTGGTGTGACTGTGAACGTTGTCCTAGTGTTTGATACGGGTGCGCTGTGTCCTCGTGCGTCTTGATACGGTCGGTACTAACCTCTACAGCCCGAGAATTGAGACGAAGAGTGATGTACCGTCAGCGACTCATAACGCAACTGTGGAAGCGGTGGAAACGTGAATATCTTCTTCTCCTTACATCGGCTCACCAAAGCCCTTCCGAGGAAGCATCAAGAATACAAGGAGGAGACATCATCATTGTAGAAGACGACCAGACGCCGCCCCTAATGTGGAAACTTGGCAGAGTGACTCAGACGTTTCCAGGCAGAGACGGGATAACTAGAGCATGCGACATCCGTCTGGCAAACAAGCGGGTCATTCGCAGGCCCATTCAACGTCTGTATTTGCTTGAAACTTAGACGCACCTTGAAACCCCCATTTCTTGCCGTCGGGGCGGGAATGTGTTGGAGAAAGAAGAGAAGGAAGAAGCGCTCGGGACACGGGACGATGGGGGCAGACCGATAAAGGGATTCGAGCGGAACGGTTCTCCCGGTTTTATCTTCAACAGTGTGGTATATTGCCGGGGTGACCGTTGAGGGGATTGGGCAAAAAAAAAAAAAAAAAGATAGAGAAGACTACAGACCAGTGTTGCCAATTTAGCGGTTTTCTGAGTTGTCTAGAATCGCAGTTTTGTGGTTGGCGGGACTTTTAGAGGGTTTCGAGTCACGTTAGCTCATTTTTTGCCAGCCTAAAATGTCCTCCAGTTTACATTTGTCAATCGTAAATAGCCTAATTTCTGTACTAAGTTAGAGTAATTTGGTCATTGTTTTTGTTCAATCTCAACAAAACTGTTGTAAGTGAAAATGTTGCTTGCGACGCCATCGAGATATTTCGGGGGCAACATCGAAACATGGCGTTAAAACGGTCGTTCTTGGCCAGCGCCTTAAATTTAACAGTATTTAGCGTTTTTTTTTTTTTTATCATTATTTTTTCCGTTGGCGACAGTGGTACAGACTTTAACCAATGCACATAGCTTTTGTTTGGCTTACAGTCGGGTGTTGACGAGTGGCTGCTAAAATAGTGCTTAAAGAAATGCTGAGCCGTAATTTGGAGCTCACAAGACGAGGCTGGAGTGATAGGTGGGACGTTGCAAAACCTCGAAACATCGCTCGAGCAGCGACATCTCTATCGGTTGGCCATATTTTTGGAAAATAAGTGCACGGTTGAACACGGCCGACGAGATATTGCACGTCGCGATTCTCATTCCCTCTCCTCTTCGCTTCGTCCCCTCGAGCAGGTGAGCCAAAGCGAAGAGGGGAGAAGCGGGGCCACTTTTCCTCATTCTCAACTGTTCCAGGAGAACCTCAATGTCTCATTCCTCGCTTGATTGCTCCCTTCTTTTCCAAAAATACGGCCGTCCGTTGGGTATCGATGTAGGCGTGATGTTTTGGAGATGCAGCCAATGCTTCTGTGGCCTTATTTTGTGAAATCCGAATTTCGGTTCAGTATCTCTTAAAGGGGTGCTTCGTCATTTTCTTCATGGTCTCCGATTTGCCTGAAAATTTTCTAAACACACCAACAATAGTCCCTGAAATAGTACCCAGATATTAGGCCGAAAAAAATTTTTTTCGCCTGAGTTATTGAATCTACAATTTCTGTCCTCGCCATGTTTTTAAAACAAAGTCTTTTGGAAAAAGTGACTCCAGTGAAAGGCTCTTCCAAAGAGTGGATTCACTCTTTGGACTGTACGATTGGTTCCCAACTGAATACATGCAGTGTCATGGTGTCAAATGAATGCTTTAGGAGCTTGCCCCAACACCCCGCACAGCAGCATGAAACAAATGCTCGGAATAAATTTTTGACTGCCTGCTCGACTGGCAAGCCTGCCTGCCACTGACGTCATGGCACTGAAAAGCACGGCTATATTTGAATGCTTGTTTTGGCATAATTTTCATTTGCTGATTTCACAATAACTGTTCTGAATTTCGCAATACGAAATAGCATACCGGAAAGAGTAAACCCCGGGGATTAAAAAAATGTAGTCAGTAGAGTAGCTGGAAAAATTGCCAGAGTACCCCATTAAACTGGATTATCACTTTACTTGGGGCAGGGACAGGACCCAGTTTGAGAACCAATGACTTGGTGCATAGTGCCCGCTTGTGACTGTTTACATCTGGCACATTAGCACCAATGGCGTAGGGACTGTGCCAATTGAGAACAATTCCTGGCCGCACTGCCAACTGACGCCATCTGTCGCGTAGCCTTAGAACACTTCCGATTTACGTACATATTTCACTTAAGCATCATTCTTTTATCATGGGCTCGAAATGAGTCTGACACAGTTATAAGCGACCATTTTTCATAAATAGTGCATAGACTTGATCTATGCACTAAGTCTTATTTATATGCAGATGGGAGTATATTCCGGGTCTACTCGATAAATGGCGCCAGTGTTCCAGTTTGTTCTCTCCTCGTGAGCAGTCATAAATAAGCACAGAGGACTCGGCCACACCCCCGTCAGACGGGCACGTTAAGGACCTTCGGAACAAACTCCTTTAAAAGATATACCTACGAACCAGCGCACGCCGACGGGCGCGAAATCGTGAGTCGATCTGCTGACGCTTTAAAAGGAGTTGGTTCTGCCGCCCTTTAACGCACCCGTCCGACGGGGGTTTCGGATTCGTTTGCCCAATGTGTCGCGTCGACGTCCTCTTTGAAAATTTCTGCCGCCACGGTTGCCGACGGAACGAGAACATCAGGGCACGTCGTTCAGATGCCCGGCGTCCCTTCCTCTGTGCTTGGGCTGTGCGTGCATGCTTGAGGTGCACCTCGTGCCTCGACTTCCAGCACCGACCGCCAGGATTGCGACGTCCGACGGCGTGACACGCCCTCCTCTGCGACGTCCGTTGTTGCCGCTTTGGGACAACTTTTGACGCATGGGCGGGACGGGACACTAAACAGACCGGTCGGGGAGATGGTCGAGGCGCCATACTGTAACTGGACACATTTTGCCTTCAGGGACGCCAACAGGACACGCATAACTGGAACAGTTCTCCGTCGCCGTCGTGGACCAATCACCAGGCGTACGGCGGCCGTCCCGCCACCCGGGATCCCCCCCTGGCTCCGCCCACTGCCCGGGACCCGCCCCTGGCTCCGCCTCAGGGCGACGGCGGCGACCGCAGGAGGCCGACAGCAGCGAGCGTCGAGACCGTGCAGAACGCGAGGCCGCCTCCGCCCCGCGAGCGCAACTTCCAAGAGGCGACGATGCGGCCGGCGCAGCAGAGGCGCGTGGCCTCTGGGCAGAAGGTGCTGGCAAAGTACTGGGAGGACGGAAAGGTCAGTCCAGCAGCGTTCTTTGTTCTCTCGGCTCCCTATGGTGTAGCCGAACTTCTATTTCGTAAACTGATGTGGAAGTTAAGAGCGGAAGGATGACAAACAAGGAGTCTGATTAAGACGGGTCCTCCACGAACACGCGAAAGGTTACAAACACGGGAAAGACTGGTCCTCCACAAACTCACGAAAGACACAGGTCCTCCGCAAATGCACAAAAGGCTACGCGAGTGCTACACTTTCTCGTGAAATGAATATTTTCCGAGACTGTTGAAGGGCTGGTGATATAATTTGAGTATGACCGAGTGCTTTGTGCCCACCTGTGACCGGTCAATGAGATGTATATGTACACATCGCGACACTGTTAGCGCGAACACAACATCGGCACATTTTCGCATTTTGCTTGTAAATAGTATTAGCGAGCACGAAATTTTATTGCTTACATTATAGAACCAAATGAGCTCCTTTTGTAGCTATAACAACTTGGATGACATCCCTTGGTTTCAAAGAAAAAAACTGGAAAAACCGGCGATCGCTTGTTCGCGCTAACAGTGTCGCGCTCTGTACCTGGCCCACATCGTCATACCATATTTTTATAAGTAATTTGGTTATGATACTATTTTTAATGGTTTTGTTTTTGAAGGTCAGGGTTAATTTGATGAAATGAATTTAAGGGGACATGCACCAGAGGAGAATATTTTTTAAAATTATTTACTATATAGAAAATAAATTTTTACAGTTTGTGGCGCTTCATCTTCTCTTTATAAATCTGCTGTTAGATTTCATATACCGTAATATCGCGAGTCATTGCCCACCCCCCTGCTGCCTAAAATTCATAAAAAAAAGTGGGGTGGACCATGTCTCGGAGGGTAAGCGCAAAAATTTTAGAAAAAGCTAAATAAACACCCATTTTTATATGTATCTAGCATGCCTGCACAAGAGATACATTAAACTAAAAACTCGAATTACTTTTATTGTTTTATGCAAGAAATGCTCACAAAAGAATGTTTTACTATCGCAAAGTGTGTTGCCTGAATATGCGCGATGAACACCTTTGATCGGCATACAGCGCGAACGTTGGTTCCGCGAAAGCACCTTTCTAACCACTATGTTCTCTTCGCTAAAAAAATTGACCGCATCTCCACGTGGTGAATGATGTTGCTTGGGGCGAAGCTCTGGTGGTGCTTGTCTGCGTAGACGCCGAGCCGCAGCATGCCGAGCCTTTTCATTCATGTCAGTAGGAGAATGTGTGGTTTTCTTCTTTTTCTTTTTTTAAGCAGACAGATGGGATGGCATCTCACAACCCCCTACTCTTTTTTTTCTTCTTTTTCTTTGAGCCTTTTTATTCATGTCAGTAGGAGAATGTGTGGTTTTCTTCTTTTTCTTTTTTTAAGCAGACAGATGGGATGGCATCTCAGAACCCCCTACTCTTTTTTTTTCTTCTTTTTCTTTGAGCCTTTTCATTCATGTCAGTAGGAGAATGTGTGGTTTTCTTCTTTTTCTTTTTTTAAGCAGACAGATGGGATGGCATCTCACAACCCCCTACTCTTTTTTTTCTTCTTTTTCTTTGAGCCTTTTTATTCATGTCAGTAGGAGAATGTGTGGTTTTCTTCTTTTTCTTTTTTTAAGCAGACAGATGGGATGGCATCTCAGAACCCCCTACTCTTTTTTTTTTCTTCTTTTCTTTGAGACTTTTATTCATGTCAGTAGGAGAATGTGTGGTTTTCTTCTTTTTCTTTTTTTAAGCAGACAGATGGGATGGCATCTCACAACCCCCTACTCTTTTTTTCTTCTTTTTCTTTGAGCCTTTTATTCATGTCAGTAGGAGAATGTGTGGTTTTCTTCTTTTTCTTTTTTTAAGCAGACAGATGGGATGGCATCTCAGAACCCCCTACTCTTTTTTTCTTCTTTCTTTCTTTGAGCCTTTTTATTCATGTCAGTAGGAGAATGTGTGGTTTTCTTCTTTTTCTTTTTTTAAGCAGACAGATGGGATGGCATCTCAGAACCCCCTACTCTTTTTTTTCTTTTTTTTCTTTTTTCATAATTTTTTTCCTATTTTTTTTTCCAATTTGTTTTTGCCCTACGCGAGCACGTGAGCATGTGCTCACGTGCTCGTGAGCACGTGATCTCTTGAGCAGAAGCACGAGCACCCGACGCCGGCCTACGGCGGACGGACATACGGACATGGCTAGCCCCTAAGGAGCTTCGCCCCTAAAAGAAGAAAAAAAGTCAACAAAATTATAGAGAAATTAACCAGGCACAACGAGCGAGCGAGCGAACTGACAAAAGTGACGAAGAGCGGCGCTGGGGAAGCGGGGAAAGCTGGTGATCGCGTCGGCAAATACTTTGGCGTCGGCCCAAGTCGGGCACCTTATCAATCGCAAGGAAGAGGCTCTTGCGCCACTTTCTTGTTTGGTGCATACATGCGTGTGTCCGTTCGCGGTGTGCTATCAACGCAAGTTGAGGCACCGTTGTTGCATGGCACGGACGGCATCGCGAACACGGAGCTCAGAATGGGACGCTTTACAAACGTCTGTGTGCAGCATTCCAGCAAATCTTTATTTATCTGTTGGCTTTGTCTTAAAGGGGCGGTGCAACGATATTCAATTGGAATGTTTTTCACGTTACACAAGCTTACTGGCACTAGTGGGACTCAAGGATACTCGCACGCAACGCCACTGACCAAGAAACTCCTTTGTCGCGCTGTAATTTCGAGGACAAAACCGAGTGTTTTCATTCAATCTCTCCTTCGCAAAACCTGATGACGTAGCTGGGCGGTAGCAGTACCGCCGAGTGACGATATTTGAATGCGGCTCATAGATTGGATCCGAGCATGGCGTGGACACTCGCTTTGGGCTCGTGATAATCGATAGCTCGAGAAGCATTCGGGTAGTGGCCCGTGTCCAATCGCTGCAACGACGACAACAGCCGAACCATAACAATGTCTGGAACTCAGCGCGTGTCCTGTGCTTTGCCAACCCCAGCACGTGGCTATGATCAACATTGGTGGCATATAATCGGCTCCAGATCACGTGGCCGCTTGTTCTGGCTGCGAGTTGAGGGGGTGAATTCTGCTCGTTTTTCTTAATTTTTTTTCTGCGGCTTCGATTGCTTGTGGTGAAAAACAAACGGGTATTTCACAGGTCATTAACGTCAGGGATCCGTTCTAAGCGGTGTTTGCGCGAAATACAAAAATCGTTGCATCGCCCCTTTAAGGGGGGACATAAGCCTAAATTTTAAATTTTTTTGAAAAAATTCATTTTTTAATTTTGAGGTTTTCAGTTTTAGAAACTAATTATATACCCTCACACCAAATTTGACAGCCATACGCCAAATAGTTACGTTGATATAAAATATTTTCAAGACATTGTGAGGCAGTAACAAAGTAAAGGAGTTCAATGTTTGAATGCATTTTTCTCAGTTCCACTTTTTGCTGCAAATTTCGTACGAAGGTATCTTTTGTTCAAAGGTGAAAGTATTCTGATACCGCAATCAAGATGTTTCTTAACTGAAATTTACTGGGGAATCGGGCTATCTACTTTATTTTGTTTTAAGTTGAAGTCCTCAGTGATAAAAAACTAAGTTTTCAAAAATTGACATAGGACAGATATGCATCTCATATTTTGAAGTAATAACTCTTCCTGAAATATTTTCATTTAAGTTATTAAAACTAGATAGCCCGAGGTCCTACATCCCCCACTTTATATTCAAGCAGTCAAAATGGTGCTTAATAGCTTCATTTGCATATCATAGATTTCTTAATGAAGAGTGACACATCATCTTATGCAGGTATGTAAATTTGTCCTAGAGAGCTGAAAGTTTGCACAGTACACCTACACCTGAAGCCAAATCTCCCCTGCAAATTTCATTTCGATCACTTGAGTAGTTCAGAAGTTTGACCTCTATCCAGTGTCTCCCCTTAAACATTGCACAACCGTGGTCGCTGCGTTCCGGGACAAGGAGCGGGTTCGCGGTGACCTTGCTTTGGTGTAGATGGACTTTGATTTTACACTCTGCGGTTGCGGTTAGATTCCAGGATATGAGGCGCTCGCTGACCTCGCAATCCCTGACTGTGTTACTGCTTGTGTTATTCTTCGAAATTTTTTTTTTGTCTATAGACCAACACGCGGCCTTTACGTCACGCCTCTGCGGTGGCGCTGTCGACGGCACTGCGCATGCGCAAACTCTTCACTTCAGGCGAATTCGGTTTCTGCGCACGCGCAGTGCCCACACCTCGTGTGGGAAAATGCGAGCTTGTTTGTAAACAGCGTGTCGGTCTATACAAATTTTTTTGTAAGCAAAACAAAGTTTTGTTTTGTTATCTCCGTCCTTTTCCTCTTGCACGCATGTACTGCGACTTCGGGGTCGCGTAGAGGTCCTGTCCAAACAGGATACGACAAAAATCGTCAGGCGACACGACTCCGGCAAATCGTTCGGCGCTCTGCTTTGCCTGCTTTTTTTTTGCCGGGGGGGAAGTTCACCCCGTCCCCCTGTCTTTTATGCAAGCCTTGACCTGCTCATCACATGGGTCCGGAGGGCCACTCACACGCTCTGTTGGCTGTCGGTCAATTTCTCAAGGCCTTTGTCGCTTTTGAAGTCCCGAAAACGGGAAAGGGAAGACTCGAGGGTGAGGGGGCAAGCCAGGCAAGCGCGCATCATGTCGTCTTTTAACAGTTCTGTGGATTGGATCGGATTCCAGCGGTTCTTATGTTCTCAACATACCTCGTATAGACAAACAAAATCGGTTGGTTAGGAGTTTAATAAAATGAAATATATATTCTTGCATTCTCAGTGTTTATACATATAACTAGAAGTCTCACTGTTGCGCACTGCACTTCAATATTATTTTTTTCGAGCTACGTTTAGACGGATGGGAGCGAGGAAAACAAACAGCTTGCAAATGAAGCACACATCCAAATACATGACTATAGTTCGTGGCAGGTTAAGAGTTCAGGAGAAGCTCCTCCCACCTTTTTCCACCTCAGCAGAGTAAACCCTAGAAAAGAGGTCGCCTTCTCTCCAGTGTTCGCTCTGCGAATCTGGGAATGAGTGGTACGAGTTTCCCTGGGAACTTTTAACCTCTCACCGACCATAGGAGAATTACATCCTATAATGCCCCCGTTTGTTTTAGGCAGTGCACCCAGAGCACCAAATCCTCCCCTAGCGGTGGGGGGGCACCCTGCATTCGGGAGAACGCATGCGTATCGTGTCATCCACACTTTTGCGCTCCGCCAAAGGGGAGGGCAGCCTCCGGCGTGCCGAGATACTGGAATTCGCCAAGACTGCAGAGACAGAGACGACTGTGGCCGCCGTCTCAACGAGTCTCCATGACGATACATGGCAGCAGCCTCCCCCCCCCAACTCAAAAGGAATACCCCGAGGCTTCGCACGTCCAGTCGTTCCAATTACGCAAAGCCTGTCGGCATCGAAGCTATTCGATTTTCAAGGAGCAAGATGTATTCCCCAGTAAAATACTTTATATTTCCATTGAGTCCCCCCCCCCCCCCTCCCCTTTGCATTTGCGCTTATTCACGACTCCAGCAAAACGGACGGCACCTATCGGAAAAACACTGAACTGGACAGAACAGGTCCTTTCGCAATTTCTGCTCATCTCTTGTGGCTTCCAGTGATTGCACCTTGTCGGTTATTTGCGCGATAGAACCGTTGTCCCGGTGACTCTTGTCGTAACTGTAGTATCAGCTTTTTGCCCAGGTTGCTCTGAACACTACCTACGTAGTATTCGCATGAATCAGACATTCGGCAGTTATCAACGTTCATCAGTAGGCAGTCCTTTCATCGCTTCCTTGAAGAAAGTCAAGCCTCTGGAAGCTCGCTTACGCCAATGCATCGCCGCAGGTTTGAAACGTGGAGGATAAAAATCGGGACAAACCATTTTGAGTCCATTGCTTGCTCGCTGATGCGCCAGCATTGTGCGCTGGGTTGGCACATGGCATGGCACAACCTGTTTTGGAATGCCATATTTGCCCGAAGGTGGCATCCCCTAGAGGTCTCTGCAGTCACAAATAGACCTTACCTAAAAGAGCTCTCCGGCCGCCGCCATTTTACGACTTGGGCGACCCCTATCAGCCGTAAATTTCTGCCACCTGCCCGAACTGAAGAAGCCCGGCTGGCGCGACTCCTGACCTGCATTGTGCATTCGGAGGTCGCCCGCCTTTCTAGTTTTTACTTGCTCGTTCGAGATGCTTACCCTTTTTTTGTGTTATCTTCCGCTGTGAGAACCAGAAAATACCAGGGCTCGTAGACTGCTCGGCCTTCGCGGTAAACGAACGAAGAGAGCGAACGTAAAACAGCTTGCGACAGGAGGCCGTTTGACGTCTTTCGAGAATTATTTCCGTTGAGATGATCTCCGAAAGGCCTTTCCGGCTGCATTTCGGTTTTTGCGAAAAATATCCGATCAGGTTCAGGAGTAGGGGACAGAACAGACACGCTTGTTCCTTTGGTGCTGTGCAAAAAAGGCATCTCTCTTCAAAATGTGCCCGAAGACAAGCCGGATTCCATCCGATCGTCATGAAGTGACTGTCGTTGACACTGTATTGGGTATGCTGTGTTATTTGAGATCTCTTTCGAATAAACCCCGTTCAGATAACGCGGCACCGTGGAGTACATACAACATGTTGTTCGATTGACGAGACTGGTTGAATTTCATATTGTGAGCGGGGAATACCCGTGTTTTTCGGATATCTTGTGTGGTCAAATATTTTCGACGGTTGAGACCTTTGTGGATTGATACAGCTGAGTGTATGGCGTCGTAAAAGAAAAATGATTCAACACTTTCTCAAAGGCCTCGAGAAATTCCACTTGCCAGAAAACACAAAGGAGGCAATAAAACACGGCAATTAAGTCGCCACCAGTGTCTGGAAATATGCCTATGCAGTCTGCCACAGCCCACTGACGAGAAAACCCACAGCCCAGCGTGTTGGGGCAACACTGATGTACACTCTTAAAACCAGGGATGTGCGCTGTGAATCGCTTCGTCCGAGACTGTTGCTCGAAAAGCCTATTGTGGATGGTTTTCTTGTCCTCTAAAATTTACACAGATGTGACCTTTTCCTTTTGTCATTAGACACTAGGAGAGGAAGAGGAACATGGGGGAACCCAGTTTTAGAATCAATGGTGCTAGGTATGTTGTTTAGTCGTAAGCAGGGGTGTAGCCAAGGGGCGGGGGGGGGGGGGGGGGGGCTTGAGCCCCCCCCCCCCCAAATCCAGCCGACCCTATAATATACACTTGCATTTTGACCCCCCCCCCCCCCCCCCTCTCCACACCCTAAGTCATTGACATCCCAGCAACCTGAGCGCCCCCCTCCCGAAAAAAATTCCTGGCTACACCACTGGCCCTAAGGAGTGTAACTCTTACAGATGGCATCCATCGTAATGTAATCAACTGCTATGTTTATTACACCACACATTCTTTTTGTTGCTACATCTAAACGACTAGCAACCATATGGCATGCAGTACTGTATTAGTCACGCATTAAAAATGACTTCAGCTGACACGACAGAAGCCACCTACAAATGGGCATCACTAACCCCACCATGATCTCGGCAGGTTGCATTTTCCACTCTTACCGGAGTCTAAAAGATGACACGACCTGCTGGTTTTGTAATGGGTTTACTTCATGTCACGGTTAAGTATCATTTACAAACATAAAAACCTTTCACGTGATGAAAAAAGAAAAGAAAAAAGGTCACCGTGTAACAAAGTAAATTCCAGTACCACACAATGTTGGGTTGCAGTTTGTGAGTTGATGAAGGTATTTATGTACACTGTTTTACACACAGTCTGGCGTTTCCTTGTATTACCTTACTGATACAAGCACTGACGCACGTCTTTGTGACACTCATTAAAACTGACCTTTGAAACACAAGGGCAGTGTTTAAGCGCAGCTCAGCTTGCTGTTTTTTTCACCACTGAAGTTGATGTGTAGAAAACAAAGGTTCATGCTTCCTTCACTGACGCATGCTCCTTTAGTTTACATGCAAAATGTTGTATGATGGATGTTGCAGTCACTAACACACAAAAGATGGAAAATTGGCCGTTTTGTTTGTAGTTACTGAAGTCATCTGTGGGTTAACCCTCACGTCACTCCAATGCTGATGGCATCCGACGCTTTGGGGGCTTAGCGAAGTGTCAGTAATTTCAATTTGGAAGTTTAGGGACATCACAGTTCAGGTTTCGCCCACTAGCTGCATTTTGGGTTCGAGGGTTCCAACGCCCCTCTTCGATTTTCGTGGTGGTGCCACCTCAATGGTTATGTCTTCCTGCTCCTGGTTGTTGTTCTCGATCCTGACGGTGGGCTCCACCGGCTCGTCGCGCTTCTCACGCTCTTTCTGTGCCTTGGGGCCGTTGGCCAAGCTCGCAATCTGCTCCTCGACAGTCTTCACCATGGCAGAGTTTGGCCTGTTTCTCATGGCCAGTTTGTTGCTTGGCGTCTTCTGGCGCCGGTGCGGCATGGCATACTTGAGCTTCTCCCAGAACCAGCGTTCTCCCCAGACCAGGTATGTCTTGGTCGTCAGCAGAAACTTGAGCTCCTTGTCAAGTGTCTCTTTGGCCGGGAGCTCACCGCGGACGATCACGATGAGCCGATCGACTCGATCCTCAAGCATCTGGTAATAGGCCGTGTGGAATTCGACCTGGAACCAGACGCTCTCGAGGAAGTCCTTGGACACTACGAGGATTGTCCTCCGACTGTTTTGCACCGAGTTGACAATGTTCCAACTGATGTTGTAGCCCGGAAGCCAGTCGCGTTCGTGGATGCACAGCTTGAACATTTCCTCGTTGCTTTCGAGGCTGTTAAGAAGACCCATGGCGATGTCGCGGTCGGCACTGCTGTAAGACACAAATGCGTCGTATGTCTTGTCTTCGTCTAGGTCTTCCTCGCTGAAGACGCAGACGAACACATTGTGGAAGTGGATGTACACGTATGCAATGATAGTCTGCCGGTTCCGGTAGTAAAGCACAGACACAACCACAAGGAGCACGGCAAGCACAACACAGATTGCAGTCACGGCAGCAAGCTGCTTCCTCTGCGCGGAGTCGTCCACGGGGCAGTATGCAGAGTCTGGGATCTCGTTGATGAAGTAGAGGAAGTGAGTGTCGTTGAAGCGCACTCCATCCCCACAGGCGATGTCTGGGTAGTCTTTGACCATGTAGACATGTCCACGGAGCCAGGTCTTGAATGAGAAAGTCGAGCAGTCGCAGATCCATGGGTTGCCACTCAGTGACAGGCTGAGCGTGCTGGAGCTGTTTGAGAGCATACCCATGAGTTGTGGGGTCAAGGAGCGCAAACGGTTATTGGTGAGGGACAGGATCTGCAGCCTTCGGGGCATTGTCTTGAGGTCCAGATTAGTAAGGAGGTTCTCGTCGAGATAGACCTCTGTAAGATTTTCCCACCTGGGTGCACTAAGTTTGACAAGGGAAGAGATTGAGTTGCTCTGGAGGTAAAGAATGTTGGTGTTAGGAGGGGAGGTGGGTGGCAGGTCGGTGAGGTTTGTCCCCCTGCAATCCAGATGCGTTGTGAGGTCTTTCCGCCGGAAGAAGCAGGAGCAGCCTTTTGGACAGTTCTCTTTGATGGAGCAGATGAGCTGTCCTGGCTCTACCGTGAGGAGGCTCTTTCCACTGAGACTGCTCGGGTCGTGGCACTTGTAAGACGCTGCATTTTTAAACAGGGCAATTTCCTTTTGGTTGCTATCCGACAGGTACCTGATGAAGTCGTAGATGTGACAATTGCAGTCAAACGGGTTGTCTTCGAGGTGGTAGTAGTGCTCGGAGCTTGTGTCGGTGTAGGCTTTTTCTTTGGTTTCGAACTTCTTGAGTATTTCTAATTCGGTCACCTGCACCGCTTTTATCTTGTTGGAGCGAAGGGACACCTCCGTGTTATCAGAGATCAGGTTCGGGACCCTGAAGTAGCTGATGTTGTTGTGGTCTAGGTTGAGCTTCTCCAAAGCCAGGTAAATGTCCCAGTTGATGTCTGGAAATGCTAGAAGGTTGTTCCTTGACAGGTCAACACGCTTTAGCCGTTTGTTCAGGCCAAATGGAGAAGAGCCTTGGAGGACTGTGAGCTTATTGTTGGCAAGTTTTAGGTCTTCCAGCTTCTGTAGTCTCTGGAATGTATCCTGCTCGATGTTTTCAATGAAATTGTGCTCAAAACTGATTACTTTTAAACTGATGAGATTGTCAAAGACACCTGCCTTGAGGTTGACAAAATTGTTCTTGTAGAAGATGAGTGTCTCAAGCACAAACTGTTTCTCAAATACCGTGAGAGGGAATTCGGTCAAGTCGTTGTAGCTGAAATCCAGGGTCAACAGTTTGGTGTTCTCTCTGAAGATGTTAGCAGGAAGTGATGTCAACCTGTTGTTCGTCAGTCGCACTGTCTTTAGATTGGTTGCATAGGCAAAGAACTTCTCCGGGATGCTGGTGAAGTTGCAGTCGGCAAGTGTGAGATTCTCCAGTCTGTTGAGGCCTGTTAGCAGCCGCTCTGGAGGGGACCCAAGCTTGTTGAGCATGCTGAGATTCAACTCCCCCAACTGACGGTTGTTTTTGAAAAGGACGTCAGGCAGGGAAAGGAAAGGGTTCCCACCAAGCTTTAGGTTCTCCAGATTGGTCAAGCCTGACAGGTCGTCAGCAGTGATATTCCTCAAGCGGTTTGCCAGAAGGTCAAGATTCTTCAGTGACGTCATATTGGCAAAGACACCTTCCGGCAGTGCCGTCAAGTTGTTTTTGTACAGATAGATGCTTACGAGCTTGTCAAGCCCTTGAAATTGACTAGGATAAAGGCTGCTTAATGCATTGCTGCCAAGCTGGATGCTAGTGGCATTCTTCAGCGGCCAAAACAGCTTTTCTGGAAGACCTTCAAGTCCATTGCTGTTGAGCTCCAAGTTCACTATGGTCGTCAGGTTCACGAACGTATCTTCCGGAATCTGCCGCAGCTCTTTGCTGCCGGTGACAGTGAGCCTCTTGAGTGTGTCCAGTCCTCGGAAGATCTCGCCGTCTAGCTTGTCGCCCACTTGGCAGCCCACGAGTCGAAGCGACGTCACCTTAAGACCGTCTAAGACGTCCGCGAAGGAACCGTTTGGCATGGGGCAGTAGTGAAACGCGAACCGTTCCACTTCACCAATGCTCAGGTTCTTGAAGAGTCCAGGAAAGTACGGGGCCCCGGAGTCGCACTGCACCCGGACGATGTCGTTGATGGCGTACTCTATGACAAACGCCTGCTGCGGGCCCATCTTGTCCACGGCGTCGTAGCAAGACAGGTGCCAGCCGCCGACGTCGTCGTGGCCGAACCGCGAGTCGCACTCGCACCTGTGGCCGGGAATAGTCGGCACAGGGTCGCAGGGCAGCGACGTCCCCACCGGGACCAGAAGCGCGAGGGTGACGAAGAAAGTCCAACGGCCCTGCCAGACCCCGGCCGCCCGCCGGCCATGGTGCATGTTGGGGCCACCTGCGGAGAAGAGAGCAATTGCAATGTCGGACAAAGCACCCTCATTCAATTTAGTAGAGCAACAGGCGGCGTGCGATCCAGGTACTATCATCGTCTCCCTCTCCCAGCCTCAATGATTATGATGATGATGTCAGTCCCGCACGCTTTTTCATATGAAATGACAATACTGCCCGAATCAAACATAATCCGTAGATCAAAACAAACACCACATTGCATTCCGCCTTGAGTGGCCGTGTGTCCAGTCAGGGCAGCCGGAATGAATTACGTCAGTCCCTCTTGGCCAATGGAAGCAGAAGCCAGGAGTAGTTTCGCACGTTGGCGCGAAGTATTCGAAAGGGAGCTGAAGCACGATGCCTGCATTTTCGACAGTCGCGAACGTCAAGCGCCGGGACCCACTTTTTTTTTTTTAGAGTCCAAGGATACGCCGAAGGTGCGCGACCTTGTCAGCACGTCGGTGTTGGTAGCGCTGTCGGGAAAGCTACGTCTCCTACCGCTGGAGCTACTGATTGTCTGCGAACAGGAAACGGCGTCTGGTCCCCATCGCGAAAAGATGAGCCACCGAAGGGGAGTAAAGAAAAGAAAGAAAGATGAACCTTGATGATTTGAGTTGCGACGGCACCCGTTCGGGCACCGCCCTTGAGGGCGTCCCTCGACGATTCGCGGGCTCGGTGCCAGCGTGTTCTGTGTAAGACGATTGCTGCCTCGTCTGACAAGCGAGGCAGCAATCGTGGTTGTGCCCCTCTCTCTGTGCAATCGGGATATGCGGCGTGAGGCCGGCCTATCGGGGACCTTGACTTTGGTGGGGGAAAAAAGCTGACCAGACGGTCGCCGCGAGCCCGTTGGCGGGAACCTTATAGGCACGTGGACTGTGGGGCGCCGTCTTGCAGACATTGTAACCGTCAGCCAATGGAAGGCGCAGTACGCTAGGGGAGGCCCCTATCTTCTTACTCTGGAAGAGATTGCGGCCGAAAAGATTAGGGTCCCTGCCCTCTTCGCGCTACACAGAAGATGACACACCGCAGAAGGTGAACAACAGTGTTCATTGGGCGTGCTTCCGAAAAAGGGGAAACTTTGCCGTGTTTACCCCGTTGCCTAGACGAGCGAAATGGAGACGCGTGCGGTATTTTCGACCCAGGGGCTCTTTCGTTGTCTATGTAGCCAATCAATCAGCTCTAAAAGAGCATTGTCACACTGCGCTGGTCATCTTTGTTCGTTTGTTATCATCAAGTAAACCAATCACCCACAGTAAATGTGGCAGAATTCTTCGATTTTTTTTTTTTTTTTGCCGTGAATGTTTGGTATGTGGAGAGCAAGTCGTCTGCTTCTTGCGCAGGAATTGCAGTGACGTCAGAACGACGCCGAGCTCTGATTGGCTTTGATTGAAAGGATAGTGGGTAGACCTCAATGCTAGATGCCTTGAGGCCTGTACTCACTATGTTTTTCAATCGGCCAATAAGAGCTCAGCGTTCTGACATCGTCGCAACCCCTGTGCAAGAAGCAGACGAACTTGCGCCCCGCATAGCTGGTGTCAGCGAACGCGCAAATACGTCGAATGCCTCGCTGTTTCGGCCGACGATGTGCCTACTGCGCTGCGTGTCGGCGGCTGGTCACCTTGCAACGAGTGCGTCGAAGGCGGTGAAACCTGTGGGCCTTATCGTTGATTTTGCCGCCGGCGCGTTTTTTCGGCCCCCCCTTTGTGTCTGTGACCGATTATCGGCCGGGAAAAAACTTGTGACCGGCGATAATATGTAGATTACGCGAGCGCTTCGCCAAAAAAGAAGTCTCCACTTACGTCCTCGTCGTGGGCTTACAAATGTTTCTGCAAGGGCGACGTTTGCATAAACGGGCGTATTTGTGAAGCGTGGGTCCACCGATAGTAGCGAAATCTGACACCCCCACCCCCGCGGCGACTATCTCGCCGGACGATGGTTTCTGGACGTTAGGCAAAGAACCGGCTCCTCGAGATTTGTTTTGGGCGAGCTTCGTCGCTTGCTTCCGTTTTCCGATGGAGCCGACCAAGCGGTGCATCGTCGCGGCGCTGGTCGTCTGTGCGTTTGCCGTGACCGGTTAAACCATGACGATGCACTTTTGAAGCCGCTTGATTACTTCCATCGTTTCATGAGTGACGGACGGTGGAACTTTATGTTAACCGATGGGCCACTCGGAGAAAGTATAATAATATTAATAATAATAGTTTCTTCATAAGTTCGCCTCAAGGTACAAAAATCCGCCTCACAAAAGCACTTGCGTGCTTGTGCACAGTACGGGCAAAACATTCAGATACGCATGTTTGTAAAAAAAATGTAAAAACAAGCAAACATAACAATAAATACTGGATTTAGTATGTGCTCGCCATTCATTCTTGAACAATAGTTATAAGCTGGAGCTTAATAGTACAATTAGAATCCTACAAACATTTTCTTCAAACGTCTATCCCGTAGTAGAAAAAGAAAGAAAGAAATAAAGCTATGTTCATTACAACTTAAACAGCACGTGCAAAGTATAGCGTAAAGGAAACGGTAAGAAAATCGTAGAAGTGATCGATACACTAAAATAGTAGCAAACAACAAAAGGGCAGTCATGATTCCCACAAACGACAGAAGCGAGCACGAGCAATCGCGAGGGAGAACGCGCGATGGCAATCAACAAACTAACACGTTTAGTCAAGTTATCCACGTGATAATCTGTAGGGAATTTTGTGATATTGTACTAAGGAAGTGTGAAGAATGGCATTAAGATTTCAATTCCGTGTTTATCTGGCACTAGGCAGAAGAGACGTAATGAATGAAAAATGTCGCGCTGTGTACGCCATTTCCCCATTTCCTTTTTTTACGGAACTTAAGGAGTGGAGAGAGTGCAGATTTTCAGGAAGTTGGTTGGAGTGTGCGGGCACATAAAATTGACGGATCCTAGCTCCATAGTTAATACGTATTTTCGGATTCTGCAATTTCTCTGTTTTTCTCAGTTGCCTTTGACTGTGTTTATTTTGTACTCAGAAATGAAATAACGATTCGTTAAAATAAAAATAAAAAATTGCGCAGTTTATTTCCTGTCAATAAGTTAAGTTCTGCCAGCTGCTCTTCAAACACCAGGTTTTCAGGCTGAGTTCCGTACGCGATGTTCCGCACCATCCTTTTTATTAGGGTATTTATTCTTTGTTTTTTTTTGTTTTGTTTTTTTAAGAGTGAACAGGATGCATAGATAGTAATTCCATATTTAAGTTTTGATTCTGCTAACATTTGGAAAATTATTCGTCTTAGACTAATATCCGCGGAATTCTGTAATCTGTATAAGTAGGATGATATTATTCGTAAATGCTTAATTAGATACTGTTCATGTAAATCCCACGACAAATGCTCGTCGAAATACATACCCCGATACTTTGTCTCTGCTGCATATGAAAGTGGTGAGCAGCCGCATTGAGTGCATCGACTTGTATGCAAAGCGATTAATTTTATAAGGTTAATATGTTTTTCGTGCTTTGAAAGCACATTAGCTGCGTTTAGAAAACCATCTCATTACCTCATTGATGTCATTCTGCATAATTTTAACTGCTGTCATAATTTTCATTTGCCACAACTAATGCTGTATCGTCAGCAAATTGATAAAAGTTAGATTTTAGGGGGCAATAAGGCTGGATCGTTCACATAAATGTTAAGGAAGCATAAGGTTTAAGAGAGATCTTTGAGGCACACCGCAAGTTGTGTGCATAGCGTCACTCGACAGTTTCCCATCCTAGCTTGTTGTGTCTGGTTGGAAAAGTTATCTTTAAATAAATCAAGGAAATGCCCCCGCAACATCTAAGGTTTTCAAGTTTACGTAGTAAGATGGAATGGTCAATCGTATCAAATGCTTTTGTCAAGTCAAGAAATATTCCAAGCTCTACATTATTAGAATATCTTTCTTTTTTTTTTTCATTCTTGAAATTTGTTATGTTTTCAAGTAAAAGAGTGTTGCTTGATTTAATTTAAGACAAAACCCCGAGACTGCGGAAAAGACGAAGGACAACACACCACGCACAGTCTCAAACACAGCTCACACAAACACAGCTTTGTGTGTTGTGCTGTCCTTCGTCTTTAACCCCAGTCTCGGGGTTTTGTCTTAAATGTTGTTATACCTTGACCAGCTCGTTTGCGCCCAAACTTTTTGTTCGTACTTAATTGTTTGCCGAAAACCATACGGAGTATTGCTAATTGGTGAATATTTCTCACAAAACGAGGTCGTGACTTCGAAAACAAATTTTTCCATGATCTGCGAGATGACAGCCCAGAGCCCGATGGGCCTGTAGTTGCTTAACTCCTTTTTGCTTCATTTGTTTTTGTAATAAATAAGCCAGATTATTACGACTTTAAGCTTATCGGGTAGAATTCCTGTCTCCAAAATTTCGTTTATTATTGCCAGTAAAACGTGTCTTAATCTGTTAAAGTTAATTTGTATGTCTCTTGGTCTTAGTTGATCATATCCCGCCGGTTTTACGATTGACATACTGTTAATTATATCTTTTTAGATCCGCATCTGTCATTTATGGTAGTTATGCAGAGTTTTGTGAACTCGACAGCAATTTTACATTTTATGTGGTATTTTTTACTGGCCCAAGCAAATCTTATACGATTTGAGCAAAGTTGTCCAAAGTTCTTCGTACATTCGTCAACGCCCTCTTTGGGTGGTTTTCCTATTATTTGATTTAGAATATTCCACACAGTGCTTCGTCTATATATTCCATATAGAGAAAGCACTGTGCGATTGCCGTCCTTCTGTGAAAATCGGTGATTACCCCTATGTTCAACTTCTAAGTGACAAATCGCTTTTAAGAAAGACTCTTCGTGGGATTTTGCGCGTTGTTATTCATCCTCGCGAGCCTGGTTTGGTTGGTGCACAAACCGCGCCTAAACACTCGTGTTTTTTTAGGCTTTTTTTTTTCTTTTTTTTGGTACGAACGAGTAATTGATTTGTAGTCATCGTCTGTCTCTCTTCCGTTGCGTCGGAGAAACCCTTGTTCCTGCGTAGACTAGGGTTTTTGCCAGGGGAATTGTCTATGGGGAGTTAACGGAGTCATCTTCCGATGACTCCGTTAACGATACCCGATACCCAAAAGGCCGACGCCTTTTGCGCCTGCGTCGCACCTTTATGGGGTATTGTTATTAGGGAGTTTTAGGGAACCGTTTTTGCACATCCGATACGGTACGATGGGTCCTCCGGTACGCACTGCGCATGTGCGAGCCTTCTGCGGTAGCGCATGCGCATTGCGTACTGGAGGGTCCATCGTACGGTATGGGATGTGCAAAACCGGTTCCCTAAAACTATCTACTGAAGGTATCGGAACGATCTACTGAAGCATTCTATTAAGTTGGTTCTCGTAATACGGTAGTAGAAGAGCTACGCGGGGGATTGATCTTTTTTTTTTTTGTTAAAAGAATAAATAGCGAGTAGATAAAAAAAAATTGTTTACTGAGGAAGCTTGTGGACGCTTTGCGGCAGCTGTGCATGTTCGCCGCTAATAAGCGAACTTTACTTCATCATTACCGCAGCAGGGCGGGTTATTGCCATTTTCGATTCTACCGTGTCCTTGTCCCCAGCATCGGCGTTTGTGGGGAGGCTCGTCAACACCCGCCTAAGTGACTCGGCCTCTGAGTAAGACAAGAGAAGGTCAGCAATGGCGGCTGTGACCTGGCGCTAGTGCAAAGCTTCCATATAATTTTCTGAATACGGAAGGATATATATACTGCCTTCCGTATCTTTACTTACAAAAACAAAAAAAAAAAGAAAGGCCCCGGGATTTTTTTTTTTTTTTTTTTCGATTAACACGTTTGGTCAATTTTGCGGTATAATTTGTCAGAGGAAATAAGCTCCCCGTCGTTCGGTGTGCGTTAGCGGGAGATGTCGAAGAAACTGTTTAATAACTCTTCCTGACCGCGACCGTTCATCATGGCTCCATATATATATATATATATATATATATATATATTCCTTTTCTTCTCTCTCTCTGATGTCACATGAGCGCGGTGGCGCTGCTGTCGGCGCATGCTCAGAAGCAGGAAGCTTTTCTGAACTCTTCGTGCGTACAATGCGTACGACGAGTGCAACATCTGTAACGCAATTTCCCCGTTAAATTTAGCGGAACTACCGCGCTATACCCGTTTCACTTCCGTTACACACTTCCGCATTGCGTAAAAAGTAAAACAAAATTTCGCCTGACTTAGACATCTAGTCGAATGCAAAGAAGCACACGATTAGATTTTTCTTTTAACGAGCGCCATATTTTTGTCCGAATTTAGCGGGGACTAGATGACGTCACGTCATTTTGTGACGTCATGCGATCAGACCAGCACGAGCGAGAAGGGCCGATTGGCGGAGAGGGGCTCGGTGTGCGCGTTCAAACGCTCCGTCCGCACACTCGGGGGTGTGCGTCCAAAGCTTCGAGGTGGAGCGCATGCACCCGGTTCTTTGTCTATCCGTGGTTCTAGTTTAACGAGCGCTCCGCGCGGTGGCCACATCGGAGCGGTTCAATAATGTATACAATCGCGGAAGGCCGAATTCTGGAGCATGGGCTCGTATCATGGGAACGCGGTAGCCGGATTCCGCCGAATGTGGGCTGCCGTCGTCCTCGGCGACGTCGTGTAGCTAGCTAGCTAGCTGCAGCCCAGTGACCTTCGCCCGTCAAGTCACGCGTGCTGGGGACGTGAGGAATGCGGCGGAAACTGCTGCTGAGCAGGAGCCGCGCGCGCTGTTTGCCCGTACTTGTCGCTACCGAAAAGATCCGAGCGAAGAAATTTCCGAGCTCGCGAGGTGCTTTCATTTTGTCTCCTCAAAAAAGCTTGGCGCACGTTCAAAGGGGGATCGGTAGTTAAGTGTGGCTGCGTGCCGCAGTTCGGAACGCGCCGAGCGCCAGCTCGCGCTGCAGAACCCTGAGGTCCCGGGTTCCGTCCTCCTCACCCCTGTCCCCTTTTCGATCTGGATGAGCGTCGTACCGGCGTGCGGTCGTGTATCACACTGCTGCGTGATTTACGTTAAAAGACGCCAGGCTAGCAGTCACTGCCTAAATATCCCGCCTACGTGCGAAACACCAGACGCCCATTGGGAGGGGGGTGGGGTACTTATTTTCCGCTGTCTAAGCGTACTACTTACAATACAATTTATGTTCGTTAAAGCGCACAGATGTGTACACCCCCGAAAGAAAATCAGTGTGTCTATTATTTTCCGTAGAGCACGCAGAAGGGTCATTCACTGTGACCTACGAGCGAGCTTAGTGCACGACAAGGTCAGAAGGATGTTTTCACCGAAGGATCGGGCGTAAGATGTGAGCACTGAAGACCGGTTCACACATTCGCGTTTGAGTGTGATCGACTGCGTTACACCGCCCGTGGCCGCTTACGACGAGAGAGATCACACTGGCGCCATCTCTCGGGTGGTCCCGCAACACTTTCGATATGCGTATATATCTTATCTACATATATATATATATATATATTTGATCTCGAAATTTAGCCAGAGCTAACGCACTGGCTAAATTTCTCATCTACAGCTGTCTAAACGACACACAACACCATCTTGGAGTAATCCTCTGCTACCAGATTTTTTTTTTTTTTCGGTGCTGGTGGAGAAAAAAAGTTTGTTTTGGGCACTAAAAAAAACCCAAAAAAAACCACACCGCTGTCGGAAGTTTATTTATTTATTTATGTCGAGTGAGTCGAAGACGAAACGTATCAAGGTGTCAGCTCGAGCGTCGAGTGTCAGCTCGAGGAGTTCCTGGCGTGCCAAAGTAGCCCGGCGTGTCGTCTGGGGCCACAGATCATGGATGAGCAAACTTGCTCGTTTTCGGGCGCGTTATTTTAACTTTTTGCGGAGTGCGGGGTGCACGCGGTGGAGATGGAGTTGGAACGAATAAGCGTCGAGGAACTTTTGAAAGTACTAAAATTACCCGTAACCCGTTACCACCCCCCCCCCCCCCCTCGCCTTCCTAATCTCGCCCCTTGTTTCTACGAGTTTAAATCAGTGTTGGACAAAATACTCGATAAAAGTATTTAAGTTAAGTTACTAAATACTTGCTTCATAAAGTATTTAAAATACTACTCAAGTTACTTTCACTGTAAAGTATCTTGAGTAGATTACAAATACTTAGAAATGTATTTCAGTTACTTTTGAAGATACTTCCACATTGCTTAATTTGTATCGACGTCATTGACAACGACAATTATGCAGCTCCGCAAATCTGGGTTACCGGAATGGTTTATTAGCACGCAACAACACAAAATGGAGAAAAAAAAGTATCGTACGGCTATTTTATGCACTCCGCTATAAAGAGCAAAATATTGTCACGATTGATAAAAAATGAGGCAGCGAATAACTGAAGAAACTAAACGTTTAATGGGGCGAACTTGTTCCCAAAACAAAATAGAGAAAGGCTAGCGTTGCAGGCGTAGATGTCGGCGAAACAGCAGGATCGACCGCATGGGGCGAGACTGACTCCAGACCGCCACTCGGAGCACCTTTTGTACCCGCGTGGGTTTCTGAAACATTCGGCGTAGAAAGTTCGGCGCGTAGAACATTCGTAACTCGATCAGACGACAAAATTCTCGAACTTACCAGAATGTCAATTTGAAGGAATAAATAAAAAAGAGTCCGCTTTCTGGTATCGAACCCGGAGCCTCCGCGCGAGTGCCTCCGCGCGAACACAAAGCGCGGTAACCATTCGGCCACGCGCTCGCTGGGCAGCGAGCGTGGCAATAGTATCACTGATAGATGTTACAAAACATTTCTGGGACAACAAGAGGTCGCTTTAGCCATTGGGGAGGAGATCAGACCGTGGCGCCCCAAGCGGTTAACTTTAGAACTAGATAGATGGGGACAACAAATATAATGGCAGTGTTCGGCTGGAGTTCGTGTTCTCCGGTGAGGGGGAGCGGGGGCACTTTTGTTACCACTCCGGCCTGCTTGAACAATGCAGCATGCACTGTGCCCAGCTCAGCACAGAAGCCCAAGTGGGTCAAGTTCGCATCCTCTGACGACTGCTTTCGGGGGAGATCCGGCACTTAACGTCACTTCACTAATTGTTGGTATTTTTTCATTACACTGTGCTCTATTAAAAAAAGATGACACGAACATGCCCACAAGGCCTGTGGTCATGTGCACAGGCCTTGTGTTAGGTAAACACCGAGGTGTGGGGGTGACAAACGGGTCAGAGCGCTTCGCCAATAGTGACATCGCTGAATATCACATCCTGCGGCGCACCTTAGAATCCATATTCCCTATACGGGGAGTTCACTATAAACGAACTTGGGACACGGATATGAGCAAATGAATAACAAAGAGAACCCACATAATAGCCAAGGCAGTGGTCGCACCTTCTTCAAGTAGGTTGCGTTCAGAAAAGCTCTCAACGTCGGGGGACGCTTTGTTGGCATTTTGAGAGGCCATCCAGCTCCTAGTTCGTTTCCTGTACTGTTCTCTGCTTATCAATGTTCGCGAGAGCAATAAGTGCCGGACCGACAACACAAAGAAACGAAAAAAAAAACCTCGACGTTTTGCCTTAGCAGGATCAAATATACAAAAAGCGAAACAAAAATGTATACTTTCTTGTGTGTGTCCACTTCTCATTTTCTTCTATTTGTAATTTTCTTGATACTCAAGTCTGCATTGTTCTCGTAGGTCGTTTCCCGGTCTGCTTGCGCCTCAGGGTGGCATCTTTAGTTCCGTAAAACCACACCTTTTGTAAGAGGATTGTTTGGGGGGAAACTCGATAGAAACAAAAGGCGCCTTTGGGAACGCGAGGGGAGAACCTTCATTGTACGAACTTTGGGCTGAAATATGAGTCACAGTCGGCAAAAAAGCGTAATTTTCACGAGCTGAGTTAAAGTCACCGTAGGTAATCGGAGCTAGCAACAGGATTCGGTTGCTCGAAAGAATGTTCACGTTTGCTCGTGCCACGCCCACGCCACTTCATACCGAAAAACCCAGAAAATGGCGGAATGTCAAAAATGTATTTAAGATAATGAGTACAAGATACTCGAAATTGTAATTAAAATAGAGTATTAAATACTCTCCATCAAAGGTATTTGTAAGATACCAAGATACTCCAAAAAGTATTTAAGATACAGTATCTTGAGTAGAGTATTTGAGATAGGCACAAGTCTGGTTTAAATACACCAAAATTGGTGTATTTAGAAGACGAGTATAGCTTTTGTGATTCTGTGATTCTAATTCAATAATGGACGGTACGAAAATGTTTTCGAACCTGCAGAAAAATCTGGCAAGCTAAAAATCTGAAATGATAAAAAAAAAAGGCAACGCTTAGCTTTTTTGAGTTTCCTGTCACGTAATCGAGTAATATCATTGAACACTTTTTAACCAAAGGTAATTGTAATCGACTAGTTTCGTTTATAGTAACGTGTTTAAGACTGGTGTATAGGGGGCGCGCCTTGTATCAACTTTTTTTTTTTTGCGGAGCTTGGTGTTTACTTTTGTGTCTCATTTGACTTTATTGTTCAGTGTGTCAACTAGCACACCGTAAAATATTTGTGTAGAAGGGTTAGATAAACTAACCTGGAATAATTTTAAAGACTCGCGACTTCGGAGCTGTCGTAGGATATGTGGATTAATTTGTTCAGTATTTTTATGTATATAATGTTAGAACGTTCGATGTGCGTGTCTGTGTGTGTGTGTTTCGGGATGTACTAGTGTTGACAGAGGTTTCTATAATACGCGAGTGATGGCCGTTCTGTAATTCCAGCGCCACATGCTCTTCGAGAGAAAGCAGAATTTGCGATTCCTCTCGGAGAGTGATTGTTCTTCCAGTTTGTGATCAGACCGCCACTTGGTCGTCTGCTAGGCGTGAAAGCAGACGACGCCACAGCGCTTGCCGATGTACTTTCGGAAGGGAATGTAGCTTTGGGTGGGCATCACCAACAAACAAACAAGAAACCTCTATTATGTAGGGTTGCTGTTCAGAGAGGATTTGTGGGTCAGGATAGCTGGAGGGATGCGATATGACGATTTTGGGCGTATTCGTAGGTTGACCGCATCCTGCTCTCTCTCGGCCCTGCAGCACGGCCCACGTCGGGTATTCAGCGACCCCATACAAAGCCGCCCGACGCGGTTCGTTCACACCGCTTCAACGCGTCCGTTCGGTCGCGCTTGTTGTTCGGGATCATCGACTCCGCGGAATGTGCGGCTTCCGCCGTCGTGACGTGACCACCGCCCGAGTTTTCCGAGGGAGCTTTTTAGTTATTATTATTATTTTTTTTTTCTAACAACCTTTCGCTCCGTTGTGCGCGTGCGCAACAAAGGACTGACCTAGAAAAAGAAATACGTAATGTGTACCTATCTCAAGGGTTACTACTTCCTGCCGCGCCAACTGTGTATGTATAGTTCATACAAGTGTACGTGAGCGAGCGTGTGCTCAAACATACGTTTGGGAAATAGGCTTGCTTCTGGCAAACCGGTGTGACAGCCGTATGTGTGTGTGCGTGTAATTTGTCCTTCTTTTTTTGGGGGGGGGGGGGGGGGGGGGTTGTTGCGGGGTGGCAGTCTCCAAACGCGTCTAGTTCCTGCGTGCGTATTTTCGAGCGATGCGATTGACGAAAATTGCGAACGATGTATGCGCTATGGTATTCCCTCGACTTTGTTGTTTCGGCGGGTGGTCGTGTGTAGGTTGTGGCTCGCTAAATTTAGCTGGAAAATTCCTGCTCGAAGAGCGGGGATTTGCAGTACCACAGCGCTCTTCGTAACCCGCTAGATGATCGGGATCTTTAGAGACGAGGCTTGCGGCGCGTTTTTAAATTATTTTAAAGCTGACATTTCTTAAATAAATTGGAATGCACAACTTAAACGCGGAAGATGTCAATCTAGCGTACAATTTTTTTTTTTTTTTTTTTTTTAAAGGGGGGGTGCAACGATTTCCGGACTTCGGTCAAAGATTTGTGGAAGTTGCCCTCTGACACTTCTGAAGTAAAGAACAGAAAACCGATTTCGCCTGCGTGTCCTAGTTGTTGCGTAAAAAAAAGATAAATATTGGCATTTCGGGCACCCCTCAACTCACTCCCAGTCTTCAGCGTCACACCTGGTCGCACTCCGAGTGACGTCATTCGGAGTGCCGTGTAGGTTCCCGTGTGCTATCTCGGAGGACGCTTCCTCTCCCTCTCTCTGCTGACATTAGCGGGCGTTATGCTGCAGCTTAGAGCCGAGCGAGCTCACGTAATCTTTTCGCCGTAGTTCCTTCGGCTGCCACTTGGGGCTGCAGGTGGGCGAAAAAGCTCGACTTTTGCTTTGCGATTGTGCAGCGGAATCGCGACATTTTTAATGAAGGAGGTGTTTTCTTTATCCTCCGGGACACGATAAAGAACTTAAAAATCACAAGATGCAAATTCTTTTAATCATAAAATCGTTGCACCGCCCCTTGAAAGAAGTTACCGCTGTCTGCATGCGTCATTTCCCGTTTACAACTTTGAAAGTATCCGGAAAGATCTGTAAGCCACATGGATAAAGCCTGAATTGCTGCAGAGAATTAACAATATATATATATATATATATATATATATATATATATATATCAGAAATTTTTTGAAACAATGGGATCCGTCTCAGCTCTTACATTTTAAAGTATATTGAAATCAATTAACAAAATTACTGCAAAACGCTAAGGCAAATCATACCAGTTTTTTTTTTTTAGGCGCAATTAAGGCGAACGGACGTTACCTGGAGAAAATTAAACTCTGTCTTAAATTGCGGTTCAAATCGGCATCCTGGGTTCGCGAAGCAGTCACTTTCATTGACTGCTTCGCGAACCCAGTCGGTGACAGTACGACAACAGACGCGTTTTGCAATTACTTGGAATATAGAAATAACCATCCCATTTTTCTTGAGCCTGTCACAAATTCTGAGGTAGATATATATATAAATATATATAAATACATATATATATATATATATATATATAATATATATATATATATATATATATATGGGTGATCTGCATTCCCCCGTATTGAGAGGAAGTAAGCGCTGTGCCGCACTTGTGGATACGGACTTCAAAGTAAATTTTTTTAAGTACACTACTCCAAATTTTATTAATGTTTATGGTTGGATATTGAGGAAACTGCTAAGGATAAATATAAAAACTTACATAGGCCAAATTTCTGCTCAGCAGAGCGCCTGTGCGAAGTCCCGTTCAAACCGCTCATAGCACGAGATTCAAGTCTTAATAGCGGCCATACAAACAATATATTACAATTTCTGTTGGTAGTTTCTGATAGACTACTATATCAACTAATTGTGAATAAAAAATAAAATAAATAAAAAGTGTTTTTTTTTTAGAAAATTGACTCCAAACTTGCTAGTTTTTCGAAATTTTCGTTTTTCAGGCAGATGTAGCGCATTATATACTTATCGCAAACTATTGAAAGTATAATCAAAATAAAGTGCTTAATTGGAGCCTTACGGTGATATAAAGATCATAAAAATATGTTGATTAGGTCACACAGCACAGCTTGCTGAACTTCGTCAAATATCGTCGCAGAGAGGTGGTTTGACGAATAAAACAAAAATCATTAAAAATGGTATGACCTAGACGCTTAATTAGCATGAAAAAGCCTATGTCTAGAGTGTTCCCAAAAAGTTATATTGATGTAGCGTAAAAAGTATGGAAAAGGGATGGAGTGAAATATGGCACCTCCGATAAGCTGGAAAAACGTCAGTTTCCACCTTGACCGCTTCAACGGTCCATAACTTGAGAACAAAAAATCCGACGACATTGCCGTTTGCGTCTTCTTTTATTATAGGAATTTCCCCAAAACATATATTTTTTTCGTCAAAATTAAAAATTCGACCCTAAATCCGTGCCTGAGTTGAGATGAAATCACCCATATATATATATACACACGTATATTTTATGCAAATCAGAAATAGTAGCAGTTGGAACTGACAATTTGCGAATTCGACCAATTAAGTACATTCTTGACTTAATAACACTGTGTCTGTGTCACATTTTTAATCTTTCTTTAACAACTGGCGTGTTTCCTGAAATGATGCAGAAAGCGAAAGTGATAGTTTTGCATAAGAAGCGAGATGAAAATATTCTCAGCAACTATCGGCCCGTCTCTATCCTCCCGTTGTTATCAAAAGGCTTGGAAAAAAATCATACTGGCTTGTTTACTGATAAACATAATATGCTGACATCCGCACAGTTTGGTTTTAGGAAATGCCGGTCGACTGAGTTAGCGCTATTGGAACAAAAAGAATACCATCTTAAACACTTTCGAGGAAATTAAGGCTGGTTTTAGGAGTATTCGTTGATTTCACAAAAGCTTTTGATTTTATCAATCATAACATTTTACTTCAAAAACAAGAATTTCATGGTATCCGTGGGTTACCTTTCGAGCTTCTAAAATTCTACTTGCGAAATCGTAGCCAATATGTATGTTTCTATCGGCCAATATTCTTCTAACGCCGAATCTATTCGCTCATGTGTTCCTCGGAGGTGTATTCTTGGTGTTCCTCAGGGGAGTATCCTTGGTCCTTACTCAGGTGTTCCTCAGGGAAGTATTCTTGGTCAATACCTTTTTAATATTTACATAAATGATATTGTAAACATAGGCACTGCAAAATTCGTTATATATGCTGATAACAGTAACTTATTTCTTTCGTCTAAAAATAGTGATGATCTTGTCACAATTGCCAATGCTACTCTGACCAAACTAGGAACTTGGGCAAGAGACAATATCTTAAAATTAATACTGATAAAACTAAAGCTAATATTTTTCGGCCACAAAACAAGTGTGTTACTTAAAACAAGAGTATCGTGCTTGGCTCAACCCCGATTGACATCGTTAGTAATTTTAAAGCCTCGGAGTTAGTTTTTTCCCCCGAACAAATGTCGTGGGACAGCCGAATTAATCACCTACTTATAAAATTGTCAAGGGCTATAGGACTTATATTTCGTAGTGGTAAAACACTCCCAGTCAGTGCGAAGCTATTAATTTACAATTTATTTTTTTCTCACCTCAACTACTCCAACCTCGTCTGGGTTAAAACAACGTTTAGGAACTTGCAAAAATAATTTTTGTTGCAGAAAAAAAATGATAAGAATAATATCTAAGGTGCCTTATGATTTTCACACAGATAGTCTGTTTGAGAAATTTGAAGCGCTAAAAATACATAACCTCTACGAATGCAGATTATTCCTGAGTTTACAAACTAGAAATAAGAAAACACTATAAATCACTTTCAAACCTTGCAGTATTGATACTAAATCAACCCGTCTACTTTACTAGACACATGGAACATTGGATGGTCGCACCTTGTCGTACTGAATATGGTACTCAAACGCTGCATTATGCTGTACCTAAACTGTTAAACTTTCTTATAGTAAAAGAACTTAGCTTAGACACTATTTCCTACGAAGCCCTGCGTTCGTTTTTTCTATACTAGCGACGTCGGCAACTCACTTTCAACCTTTTGTGTATGCTTGTGCTGTCTGTTATAGATAAGGTGTATTCGTCCCGGGTTTTTCTGATTTCTTGTTTGAAATAACAGTGCACGTGTTTTGATATGGTTACTGTGTAACAATATTCTTTTTTACTGCTAAGCCGATGTATGGTGCTAAGGTCTAGTCAAGCCTCAATGGAGGCTTTTACCCCTTTGCTCCATCATTAAACATGGAAATAAACTTATTATTATTACTATTATTATTATTTGCAGTGGCCGCGTTTTCGTTGCAGGCAGCGTAGCGGAAAGAGCGGCTTACGAAAACTTAAGTATACATTTGCCCTCTAACTTTAGCGCTAATCGTGCATCGCTAAATTCTGTGGGAATCGAGTGTCATGGTAACAGCGTCAAATAATGTTATCGGGACATAATTCCGCTGAATCTAAATATCCGTGTACCGTAACTGTCTGCAGCCGATACCACCTAGAAGACAAGGCCTGCGCATGACGTCATCATTGGTGGATGACGTCATTCGCAGGAGCACGATGAGTTCGTGGCTGCGAATTTGGTGACCTCGATCTCTATCTCCGTGGAGGACAATAGCCTCTGCGCGAGGACTCCTTCCTCCTTTTTAAACAAAGTCGTTATTTCCTTTGCTTCCGTTTTTTTTTTTTTTCTGATTTGTTGGGGGAAAGATGTTAGATTACTCTTCTATGCAGGACTTGAAATGGACGGCTTACGTTACGCGGACTTTGGACTTGCGGGCACCACAGCAGGTGTTGAGTCCCGAAAGCTGCGCCTCCCGAATTGTTACTGGCTGCAAGAGACGGCGCGGCCGCAAATTCCTCTCGAACATCTGCTGGTTTTCCTCAGAATTGCGTCCGAAGTCGATTAGCCGGGAAGGCCGCGGGTTATCCGACAGCGTCAGCGACCAAGGACGTTTGTGAGCCGAAGGAACCGGATAGGTTGGGACGGGGCAGCGCAGGAAGAAGGTCGTAGGGCTCGGACTTTGTGAAGCGAGTCTGGGCAACATCACAAGCACGACTCAAGTCGTAACTTCCTTCCAAAGGTTAGCGGAAGTGGACTTGTCTACGATTACGGAGAGAGCTTTAAACTACGGCCGCCATCTCGTTGCTCGCGTGCGTAGATTGTCCGATGGCCAGGTCATGCTAGGGCCATCCCCCAACAAATTTTTTTTTCCGCCCACGGTGACCAGTCCAGCTCTCGAAGCGTGGCTCTATTACTCTTTTGGACACCGTATTGACGATAAAGAAGGCAATAATCAACGATCAAAATGACTTCTGGACAATGCCAGAGATCCCGCGAAAGCGAGGTCGCCGATCTCTTGATCAGAAACGTTCCAGAGCCAATCCCCTAGTAGATATTTTGACTTTTTTGAGCCGTATTGAATCTCTTGACTTATATTGGGCCTTTTTACCCATATTGTATATTTTGACTCGGCTGTCAAGTCGCACTTGGATATCTTGATTCGTAGGATCTCTTGGCCAGAAACGTTACGGAGCCAGTCCGTTGCGGAGTTGACTTTTAGCCAGCCATAGATATTTTGACTCGCTGGGCCTCTTGGCCCATATTGGATCCTTTGACTCGGATGTCACGCGACTGTCGGGTCTCTTGACCAGACGCGTTACGAGGGTGAGGCACTAAAGTAAAGTACAGCTTTCCAAGCGCGTCTTATTTTACGTTCCGAATGGTTCTCGCTCTGAGTCACGCGCCGCGAGACAAAGGAACAGGAAGAGGGCCGGCGTGCTGCGGGGGAGAGTCAACCTTCTTCCTTACGCTCGGTGTGGGCAGGTCGGCCCATTAGCTTCGGTCGCGCGGTCCGTTGCATGCCGGAGGATGTGGCACGGTGCGTGCAAATGTCCGTGGAGCTTCCGGCCAATTCTGTTTTGTGTTATCGGTACGGAAGAATAGCGCACGGCGGAGAACTACAACGGACGGAAGAACGACTTTTTTTTTTTTTTCTTCTTCTTCTTCAAGTTATTGCAACGGTTGTTTGATTCTTCAGCATAAAAATGGAACGGTCAAGCCAGACTAGGCGGTAAAAGCCAGCATGAACTCGCAGTGAATGCTGCCGCGCTCCAAGAGGAATCGGACTAGGGGATGCGTGATTGTGTCGACTGTAGGAATGAAACGGTCTGCAAACGTTTTGGCTCATGAACTTCTCTGTAATTTCTATGATGTTCATCTCCATTTAAAGGCTAGGTTTCTGCTCTGTGTCCCTGGTCTTTTGCCTGTTGCTGCTTATGATGGTTCGCAGCGTGCAACGCGCGCAGTGTTGCATGGAGGGATTTTGAAAGTGGCCTGTTGTGCTGAAGCACGTTTCAAGAAAGCTTTTAAACAAAAAAAAAAAAAGCTGAAAAGGTTAAGGATTTGACCCGAACGTGTGAATAGACGCGAGAACAACCGAAAAACCAACCGCTCGGGTATGACGTCATACCCAGCGGTTTTGACTGCATTGCGCGTGCCGCTTGTGAGGGAGCGCGTGCAGCGTTTTTGACTGCTCGGGTAAGAGTCAGACTTGCGAAAGGCACGGAAATGTTGAGATCTCTGTATATATAGTACGTCACGGTTCTCTCCTTCCACCAACAACTCGTTAAACTTGTGTTTGTGTCTTGTCGGCGAACAGAGCCTTCCTTTCAACCTCCATTGCGGGCCTGTCTCACACCCGCAAGCGCGCTAATTACCGGCCTTGGTGGACACTGTGAGGCGGAACAGTTTCCGCTTGACTGTGCGTGTGTCTTTGAGGGAGAGTGAGGTCACGAGGGTGTCGAAGGGCGGCGAGTGTGGATAGTGTTTGGAGACATCTTTGAGATGTCACTGCGCCAAGGAGTTTTGTAACGATCTCCGCGTTTGAGTAATGGTCACCACCTCGCTTTGCGGCACGTGTTCGTGCACGCCATCGGTAACCTCATGGAGCTGACGCACCGCTACGTTTGACGGTTCATTGATGGCGCGTGGGCTTCTTTCTATATGCAGGGAGCTCGTAAGGGGTCATTGGGAACAACTTTTTCTTGGCAATACAGTCAAGAGTACCTGCGTTCCCATTTTGAGGGCGGATTAACGTTGTTCGCGCAGTTTTCGTCCTCTACTCGGAAATGCCAAGAAATGTTTTTCCAGACGAGGACCGTGGTGTTGGGACAACCGCGCAGGACGTCGCCTGCCAGAAAGAACTGCCATAACGGCTAGGGTACGCTACGATAAAGGGTACCCCGAAGGGAAGTGGTCGTCGTACCGTTTGGTGTAAAGCCGGCCGAACAGTGCACGTGTCTTTTAGCTTGGAGCCAAGTCATCCGTTACGCCTGGCTTGCCATCCGAAAAGACCGATGCCCCGTTTTTTTTTTTTTTTTTTTAGATTCTGGAACGCGAATTTTGGAGACACGCTCGAGTGACTGTGCTCTTTGTCTGCTCCGCTTGTCTGGAAAACGGTAGTACCGATGACTGTCAGAGCGCGCGCGAAAAGGCTCGATATGCACCTCGACCTGGAAATGGGACTCTTGACGGCCGCCCGCCCGCTGTAGCGCGCCGGTCAAGAATGCAGTCAAGGCTTTTGTTCGGCGTGGGCGCGGCGGTGCGAGCACGTACAGACAGACACGCGCCCACGGCTGCTCCGGTGAATGTTCGGATGGCGTACAGGCCCTAAAACCTATCGGGTCTGTTAAAGCTGCGGGGTTTATATGGTGGGCCGCCGAAGGCGTTTGGCGAGGAACGGGACAGACACAAAATAGCGCTAAACTCTCAAAATGTACCTTCGTGGTGAAGGCACTGTTATTCGCGTGGTACTCGACGTCTACGAATCTAATCTATGGTTGGCGGTGTCAGTCGGCCGTTCAGTCGGCTCTCTTTTCTCTGGCAGCTTCAGAAACACAGGCCGTGCCGTGGCCAGAGCCTCTCATTGGCGCTTCTCAGCCGATTCGATAGCGACACGAGGTGATGAGGACGGCCAAGAACGAATCACGCGGTAAGAATAGCGAGCGTAATAAGCCACGCCCTTGGTTTCTTGAGCTGTCGGTGACCGTAGTGATTTCACAAGGAGGATTCAAAAAGTAGGTTGGATTACCTCGGAGTAGCTGACGCGTTTCGAAGGTGCTGCCGCCGCTCGTACTGACCTGCGAGTTGCGTGTATGCGGCGGTCGTTCTGACAGATATGCGGCGGTCGTTCTGACAGATTGTTGTTGTCGCTGGGGTGGCCGAGGCCACGTCGCGTGAACGGTGAAAGGCTCTTTCGAAAGCGTCGTTGAAACGTATTCCAGTGAAAGCTTCGTTTTTTTTTTTCTTCCTTTTGTAGTAACGAAAGAAAAGCCCGATCCGAACAAAAGGTAAGGAGAGGAAACGGCGTGGTGTGTGTGTGGCTTGGCTGGAAAGGCGCCGTCGCGCACATCAAGTGGCCTTGCTGGTCTGTTGAGCAACGACCACCACCACGCGTTCGCCAGTCGTTTCTCGGTCCGGTGACGTTTCGTCGTTTCGTGTGAACGTTTCGTAATATGACACTTCGTGACCACAGCCGTCGCGTTGACGAATACGACGCCGTCGAGGCGGAAAAATTAGCCCATCGTTATCGTCGCGACCCCGTGGTCTAGCGGCGCTTTTGCACTGTCAAGACTCATCTTCAGAACGGGATGTCTCTTACACTGACACCGCGTCTCGTTTACTTCTGGGAACACGTTAACAGGATATGTACAGGATCCAAGCGCGTAGTAAGACGAACTGGAAATGGAACTTTTGAAACCTAGAGGTCTTCTCAGAAGACTCCGAAGCTTCAAGAAGGTAAATAAAACTTCCAAAAGCCTAGGGCCTTTCTGAGAAGGCTTGGAAGACTCGCGGTTCTAGGGGGATTATTTTCAAGTCCCGGAATCGTAGGGATGGACAGATAAAAAAAGTTTTATTCAACGCTTACCGTGCTGTACGATTAGGAGACTCCTAGTGATATCCCCATAGAACGATGGACTATGGTCGACTCGTCGACGCGGTCGCTTCGAACATCTTGGCACACATCCTCGGCAGGTACGGCACTTCACTGCGCGAGAGACGCTTGCTGGGGGGCTCCGTATCCGGGTTCTGACGATGTGATTGCCAGGCTCACTGCGAGAAGAGACACGACCTGTCCCGTTGACGGCACCTCGCCATCTCGCTTTTCTGGGATCTCCGCTGTCTCCGCGCGGATGAGGTACGCAGCAATGAACGCACGCACAAACTGAGAGGAGACTTCGCGGGCAAGCAGACAGGTCTACTACGTGCCTGTGTCGTCGTCCAGGAGAGGCTGAAGACTGAAGCCAACCGTGAAGGGATTTGGAAAACGGGGTTTACAGAAAGAAGGGTAGGGGGAAACGCAGCAGCAGCAGCAGCGGCAACTCCAATGGGGGTGGTCGTGCTCCGTCGGGGATTTAGGAGTCGTGTCTCTTACGCACGCACGCACGCACGCACTCGGGACGGCCTGGGAAGTGCATGCCGCTGGAATGGGGTTTGAACTGGTTGGGCCGGTTTATTTCTTGTGTTTTTTTTTGCTTTTTGTGGGGTATGAGAGGGGGTGGTTTGTGTTGAGGAGGAGGCGGTCGGTGGTCGTCGTGCGTCACTCGTTCCAGTTAGCAGCCTTTGGGTTCTTTCTCTCTCTCCGGTGCTTGTGATGGTGGATGCCGCAGCCGGGAAAGGAGTCCTCAGGGCGGCCGATCATCCTCCAGGCGGCCTTCTTTCTTTCTCCGTGGGACGAGTAGTGCACGGAGAAACCAGATAAACTCTCCCACGAGTTTCGGGTCGCATCGTGTGCGTGAGGCGTTGGTGCCGGATCATGTATGTGACGAGCAAAAAAAAAAAGCAAGAAAATCGTGAGGGTGTTGTAGCTTGCGAGGGCGCCGACGAAAACAGTTGCCGGCCCGGCTTCTGGCGAAGAATCAAGGGCCGCGCGCCCTTTTCAAGTTCGTAAACATTTTCGTCGTCGATGACGTCACTTTGTGGACGAGTCTTTTGTGGATGGTGGGACGTTGTTGTCTTCTTTCGTTGCCTACAGCGAAATGAAGTCCAACTTGGAGTCCGGGCGGTCGGGAAGCATCGGCTGCTTTCAGTGTTCAGGGATGAGCTCTCTCGCTTGCCGCGGTTGGAAGTCATCACGCTGTCATACGGGCCACTGCCGTGTCGACCTTACTAATCGGCTCACGGTTCGGTACTACTTGACGCATCGCGGCGTGGAGAACGTCGAGCGAAAGCTCGGGCTGCAGTACCCTTTCGGGTTCAAACCCCACCCCTGCCCGTTTCGATCTGGATGGGCACCGTACCGGCATCTGTTCGTTTAATTACTACTGCGTGGTTCACGTTAAAGACCCCAGGCTAGCAGGGGTACTGCACTGGCTAAATTTCTCATCTGCAGCCTGTTACAATGTCGTCACAAACATGCATGCTGTGTAAACATCTAACGTCTGTTTTTTTTTTTTCTTTTCCAAGCGAATGATTCCTTTTAATGAAGAAAAATGAGTGTTAGAAAGCCGCTAAAAAGAAAAAAAGAAAGTGGCAGCTACCTTGATCTTGAAGTCCTACGATGCATTAAATGCAGTAATCAGGAGGGATATTGTTTCAATTGTTTGTAAGACATTAAACATTAATTCCGGAAGGGAAGTTTCTCTATTTTTATCAATTTTGGGGAAACTGAATTGATTTCTCACGTGACCAGGGAGGGGTGAGGGAGGGTACTGTAGGAGTGGGCACGAATTGAGAAATTTCCCTGTGAGGGAAAAGGCCGAGGGGGAGGAAGGGCACCATAGGAGAATGACGGAGAAGGGGGGATAGGGGGAAGAGAGGAGTGTCATAGGGAGGGGGAATCGGCTAACTTTAGCGGGGAAACTGAATTGTTGTGTGGGTCACGTGACGTCGGTTTCGCCCGCTAAATTTAGTGGGGAAATTGAACTTTGCGAAAAAACTGAATTGGTGTTAAGGTCACAAGACGCAAAGTTTTCCGCTAATTTTAGCGGGAAAATTGAAGTGCCGTATAGGTCACGTGACACCAATTTCCCCACTCGTGACGTTTATTTCCCCGGTAAATTTAGCGCGCGAAATTCACGGACGGACGGACGGACGGACATAATTTTTGGATGGAGGGTATCGTGAAAAAAGCCCTTCATGCTTTAAAATGAATAATAATAATTGACTGAGACGAGCTCCAATCCGCGTCTCCCGATTACCGGTCAGAGTAATCGGTGGAGAGCGCGCATGCCTGGACCAGCAACCAGGAAGTCCGGATGCGCGGATCCCGCGCTCGGTCAATTACAGGTATGTCTCATTAAAGGGGCGATGCAACGATTTTTGTACTTTGCGCAAATACCGCTTAGAACGGATCCCTGACCTTAAAAAACCGTGAAACACCGGTTCGTTTTTTACCACACGGAATCAAATTCGCAAGAAAAAAAAAAAGAAAAAAAAAAAGCAGCGTGTTTTTTACTTGCAGCTGTTGGTTATCACGAGCCCAAATGGAGTGCCCACGCAATGCTCGGGTCCAGGTGGTCTAGCGCACACCAGCTCGGAGCACGTGGAGCGAAAGCTCGCGCTGCAGAACCCAGGATCCTGGGTTCAATCCCCACCCCTGCCCGTCTCGATCTGGATGAGCATCGTACCGGCGTGCGGTCGTGTATCACTACTGCGTGATGCACGTTAAAGATCCCAGGCTAGCGGTTGTACTGCACTGGCTAAATTGCTCATCTACAGCTGGGAGACTCGTCGCCCGTTGAGGCAGACCAAGTTCTAGGCTGTATAAACACACACACAACCCAATTTTTATGAGCCGCATGCAAATATCGTCACTGGGTGGTACTGCGAACGCCCAGCTACGTCATCAAGTTTTGCGAAGGAGCAATCGAATGAAAACGCTCGCTTTTGTTCTTGAAATTACACCGGCAACAAATGCGTTTCTTGGCCAGTGGCGTTGCGTGCGGGTATCCTTGAGACCCACTATACTCTGTTTCATACTTAGCGTGCAACGCTGTCAAAGCTACTGGCGCGAGCGTGGGCTTGATCTCGTTCATCATTTGCACGCGTTCTCGCGCAAACAGAACCATAGATGAAGCCACGCTTCTCGCGCCAGTAGCTTTGACAGCGTTGCACGCTAAGTATGAAACAGAGTATAGTGCCAGTAAGCTCGTGTAAAGGCTGGTTCACACATCTGCGTTGGTTGCGTTCGCATGCAACCGAAACGACCGTAACGACAAAGTCACCGGGACAAGCGTTCGCCGAACACAGCTTGGCAAGTGATGCAAGGGGAAGCTTCGCGAAGCAATCCATGAGCCACGGTTGTTGCGGTGTTTTTGTCGTTACGGTCGTTTCGGTTGCATGCGAACGTAATCGTTGCAAGTGTGTGAACCAGCCTTTAAAGCGAAACACATTCCAATAGACCGATCTGACCAAGCGTTCCACGCATGCGTGACGCCGCCATAACTGTAGTTCGTAGGAGGGAGACGCCAGTTCACGAGACAGCTCATGCCGCCTCGTGCTCTGCTCGCGCAGGCCTCCAGCAGGGTGGCCGCGCGTGCAGAAAGACTACAGCTCCCACGATGCATGTCGGCAGCGGTGGCGTACTCAAACTATAGCTGGTGAGATCGGTCTATTGAATATCGTTGCACCGCCCCTTTAATATACCATGATATGGACATGGATGCCCGTTGATATCGACGGGTATCCATATCAACGAATTTCGTTATTATGGATGACTCGCATTATGAACGATTTGTTCGGGGGAACGGAGTCGAAAAACGGTTTATATACAGTATACTTTACGAGATTTAGTTATTCCGTTAATAGAGAGTTTAGTAGATTATTCCGACACCCTCGATAACGATGCGATGCATGTGCAAAGGTGGCGGCGGAATGTCGGATATCCTTATCGAAGTCATCGGAACGAGCTACCAAAACCATTCGCAACTTGCAGCGATGGTGGTATACCGCGGTGTGGGTATCGCGCTCCCTCTATAGCTCAAGGGCGAGCAGCTTCAGAATGAAAGCGCTCGCTTACGCCTTTTGCGGACGTGGAGGTATGATGTCGCTCGTATTTCACAAAATTAGAATTACTTACGCGTCGCAGACCCATCATCGAGACGGCAGCCAGTTTCGTAGGCCGTGAAAGTGGCGAATTGCTGGGAAGTGGTACACCCGACACGTATTGCATCCCTTCTCCGCTTAGGGTCGGCAGCTTGTTTGGGGAATTCTGCCCATGCACGTAATACTTCGAACTTTCATTCGAATTTTGCGTTCGAGAAAGTTCGAAAAAAAAAATCGAACCCGGTCGAAACTCGCATTTCGGCGGGTTCGCGACGTCCCTTTTTGCAACTCCAGAGGAGGCGACGCCACCCAGCGGAAAAGACGCGAAGGAGACAAGCGGGGAACTACCGTCTATCCAAGTATACAGCGGATACTGACTCGGCCTGGCGGCCGAAACGTGAAACAGCGGAAAGGGGATTAACTTAGTAAACGCACGCCATTCGAGTTTGAAATAGTCTACATGTACTACAGTGTGCTCAACTGTTCAATATAACGTGGGAGCGGTGGCCGAAACTGATATGAGAGCTGTCTAGCGATTAAATCAATGGTGCGGCAGGGAATAAGGCGGCCCTTCTTGCGATTGTCGCCACTCCCCGATACAATTATCGCATGACCTCCTCGTTTCCTTCTTTATCACCCACTCTTTAAATTTTTACTTGTTTGTTTTGTTTTTGTCACTCTCCACTCTGTTTAGTCACACCTACGCATTTACCATGCGGGGCTACCATATCGCGGTGATCTTGCAGTTTCTCTGATAAAGACCACCTTCTTTAAACAATAAAAAACATAATCGAAGAGAGAGAGAGGAAGAGGGGGGGGGGGGGCAAACCTTTGTCTAGAGCAATAAAAGAAACTCGAACTACTTTCAATCTATCCGAGTCAAAAGCAGTCCAACTGTACGTAAGGTAGTAAGCAGTAGCTCAAGACTAGCAAACCGCTACTTGTCTTTCGATCTAGAACGCGTTCCATTTCTCTTTTTGGGGAAGTGGTCGTGTGACCGGGGAGGGTGGCCCGGGGGGGGGGGGGGGGGGGGGGGGTGCAGGGGAGGGAGCCGCGAGCCACAGCTTTAACATGCGAAGAGCCGCAGCTTGGCCGCCCCTGATCTAAACCAACACATTTTAACTGGAGCCGCCGTATTTAACTGGGTCTCTGAATCAGCTCCGGTCTTCGATAGGACCAACACGGCAGCATAACTTCTGCCTTGCGAAAACTATTATTTTTTAGACGAACATTGAAGTTAGGCACTTAAGATTCTCGACTCTTAGCTTAAAAAATCCTCATTCTTCTAATTTAAAAAAAAAAATCCTCATTCTTTCAATTTTAGAGTATGCTCACATCATTTGGGATTCATTCTCACAAATAGGCATTAACCGCATGGAACGGATACAGAACAAGAGCGCGTCATGCTTCTCAATGCATATCGGTATCTCAGCTTACCCAACGGGTTGGGTTTGTTTCAGTTCAAGAAAGAAACCGTACATGCAGACTTTGATTAAGGGTCAGTATAAAATTAGCGTGGGTGAAAACGTAACTTTTTCTACCGGCTACGCCACCCGACAGAGGCACCCGCCTTTATCCTACCAGCCAGGAATCCACAGTTTTACGTTCTCTTTTCTTTTCTTTTTTCCCCCTCGGAAACTTATAGAATGGAATGGGCTTTCTTACGGAATCACTAACCAAGATACTGCTAGCGCATTTGTTTCTGCTCTGTGTTCCAAGTGATAGTATATCTATTTGTGTTTTTACATCGTTTACTTTTGTATCTATTTCCACCCTGCCACGAAACCTCCGGTGGAATCAGCAGTATTTGAAAATAGAAAAATGAAATAATATAGAAGGCTGTGGAAGATCGCCAGGTTTATCAGCCCGATTAGCGGCAGTATCGCTTCATTCTAGGAACAACTATACAGCGTTTACATGGTCCGCGTTAAACTATCCGATGAAGAGCGCCATGAGCGTCTGACGAATGGAAACTCGGAGTATCGTTAAACGTTTGTGGTGCTATGGACGTTTCACATATGCAACTCAATTGCCTTGCAATTTGCCATAACTTTTTTTTTTTAAAGTAATGGCTAATTACTTTTTGTTTCAAGTAATCAAGCAATCTAGTTTAATAATTTTTAAAGTAAAAGCAATTGTCATTGTAATCGATTACGAGACTGGCATCATGGATAGAAGTATAACTCCGCTCAAAAGAAGAACCGAAAATGAATTACTGATATTGATTTACGGATAGATAAGTACGAGCCCTGCGAAAATATTACACTAATAGAAAAACGCGATCCTCTCTAAACCGGTATTAAAAATGGTGTCACCAGCTTCTCAGCGGGCATTCAGCAGAGGGTTGGCTGTTTGTCGAGCAACGTTGTACCCCGATGTCGTATTCGTACTCAAGAAGGTTATTTGTTGGTACTTTAATTTCTTTCGCCGCATTCTTCTGACGCGTTTTTCAGCCGTCCCGGCGAACGATTTCTGCTCGTTATGTCATGTTTTAGCAGCCGTCGTTTTTGTAAGTGCTCTTTAGCGATCGCGCACGAAGATTATTGACTCCCTGCTCGCTAAAGCGCGTTGTGGTACCGAAGGTGGCACTCCCTGGTGGCCATAGTTTAGTCCGTTTCTGCTCAGCGCGAGCGGTTAGCTTTCACAACGCTTCTGCAACGTGCATCGCACACTATCAAGATTGTGTACGTTCTTCTCAGAAGCTAAGTGGGGACTCGTTCTGAGCCTGCGTGGTGGGCCCGCTGCGTTCATCGCGGCGAACTCGCTTTTCGGCCGACAACTTTATGAATTTGTAATAATATTTGCTACATCTGTTTGATATCCGAAGCAATACAGAAAAAAAAAACAGCCGTAGCATCTTACCAGACTGATCGGAACTGCTTTTGCGGCCAGTCATACGTTTTGCGGTACCGCGGTAGGAACTTGGCGTCGCGCGATGGCCAGTTTTGCCATGGCTTGGCTGAGCCGTTGCGCTAAGTCGAGTTTATTATACAACGAACGAAACATGCAACTCACTAAATTTGTGACGGCTGGCGTTTCGCTCTGGCATAGTTCTCCCGGAGACAGCGGTCGTCGTCGGGTGCTTCATTAACGGCGTCGGGTGGCGTATACAGCGTGCCCTTCACATTGAATTATCGTCTGCGCGCTTATCCCTATCTGCCACGAACATTCTCGAAACGCCTATCTCTGGTCACGTTGTGTCCCGACGCGTTGAGTGCGCCTAATATTTGGCGAGATGGAAGATCTAATGGGGAGGAGATCCAGATTATCCGCCCGCGTATACCGGCTAAAATGAGAACTAAACCCGTGGGTCAGAGGGAAGCTCTAATGGTAATGATATCCGTACGTTGCGCCCCTAGCGGCCAAAGATGAGAACAAAACCCGGGGGTGAGATGGGAGCTCTAGTGCAGAGGAGATCCAAACGTTACGCCCTTAGCGACTAAAATGAGAACTAAACCCGTGGTTTGGTGGCTGAGATGGGAGCTATAATGGGGAGGAATACGACCGTGCGCCCATAGCGGCTACAATGAGAACTAAACCCGTGGGGACAGGCAGAGGCCTTGCGTTGGGTTAGCTCCGTGCTCTGCGGAAAACAAGCTGGACGAAGCGCCCCCTATACGTGGCTTGCATTGACGTCACATCAGCCGCCACTGCTGCTACGGACACCGCTGCGGTGCCAGTAACTTCTGCAGCATACATTTGGCACCATCCAATTCCATCTTTACGTCAAGCCTTGTCGAGAAGAACAATTTCGACGGTGCAAGATGTACACTCTTAAAAAAAAAGCTAGTAGTATTTACTAGGTAAGAGCTAGTAACCGCTTGTCACAAATGTTACTAGGTACCTAGTAACCTTAGGTAGTAACGGTTACTAGCCTCAAAGTAGAATCCATGTATTTTACTACCTCTAGCTAGTAACTAGCGCAACCTCCCGACGGAAGAGCGGAAACGCAACTAGTCACCTGATTTCCGGTAGAAAAAAAAAAAGTGTGTGGTTATGCCATTTACCACCAGAAGGCAGCCGCAACAGAAATTGTAACTGGAAATGAGTAATCCAGGTGGCGCTAGTCAACGTCCAATTAAATGTACACAAAAAAAGACGTTCATTATTTATAATTTATTTCAAGTCTTCCTCATTCGCAAGTAGATACATATAAACATGCACACCCACATTTTTTATCACACAATCGACACAGTGCATTGAACACAAACACACGATCACTCTTTTCTATTTACCATTTGAGTGCGCAAACTTGTCGTGTATCGGCACGTCAGTTCTTCGCAGTCGCTAGGTCAGTTGCGCGACGAGGCAAACCGCATGAAAGCGACGGGAACAAGCGGCCAAGGCAATGAGCGACATTTCCTAGAAATTAACAAAACCGAGCGACGCGACGGGTGACCGTGAGAAATCGCCGTCGCTCGTCGCTGTCTCCGTCGATAGTCTCGTCGCTCGCTAAATCGATTACATGCGGTTCAGCTTTTAAAACGAACGTGGTCGCCGTCGGCGAGAGAGTGCTTTCTTGCCGTCTCCCGCGGCGAACGAAGGCTGAAATTGACGGGGAGTACGACCGCAGCTGCATTCCTTTCGCGTGCTGCACTACAAAAATGCGTACAAAATTAATACCGCGTGCAGCTCGCATCTTAATGTTTGTAGTACACTGACGACTGCTCGCGTTTTTGGGGAAGATATAAGCAAATTCAGAAAGACTCGTAGAATGCCAAAACAGTTTTTTTTTTTTCCATTAGTCCTAAAGCTACATATACAATTTAAGACGCACATCAACGGTTGTGACAGTGCACTGTCACGACCGAAGACAGCTCGATCAGAATCATTCAACCACTGAGAACACACAAACCGTGAAGAAGTTCTCAGTGTCAAGTAGGAGGAGGCAGAGAAAAGCTTCTTGGACGACGAAACCCAATCCAGTGACAGCGGTACCGGCTCGTTAGAACTATCCTCAGAGCAGTCCAGGTTCACGCAGACACTCGCCCCGTCGAGCGCACGAACGTTAACTATGCACTCCAACACGGGTACACGAGAACTGCACAAGACACAAGGCAAAAACGGCAGGTTGACATCGGAGAAATTTGCGTCTTGTGAACTCCGACTGGCCCCAACATGCTTGTCGTACAATGTTGCCAATCGTCTCTTGTGAAAGAAAAACATTAGTTTTTAAAAATACAGAAATAAAAAATATAATAAAACGGAATGAACTTTTTTATTTCTTTTCAGAAATGTTTTTAGTATGTGCTACGTGGCTATTTTCATCCCAGTTAAAACCAAAATGAAAATATAAACGCTCACAAACGAATGCAAACGAGAAGGAAGGTAAGTAAGCCGCATGGCCATTGCAACAACAATGGCTGCTGCGCTCGCTGCAGCGCTGGCTTTCACGTCGGGCTGGTACGGAGGCTGCGATCGTTATAAAGTCAGCTCCAACCCTTAAACATGCCCCCTCAAACAATATTTGACGCTACCATTGCGTGTGGATACCTCCCCCTGCGATCGGAAACAAGTACGTCGCTAACGCTGGCAATCGGGTATGAAGCAAGCGCCGCCATTTTCTCCGCGCCTTTGCGGTAGTAAATAGCTAGTAAAAAGGTAGTAACGGTCAGAAAAGGGTAGTAACGGCTGCATTTGCTAACTTTTTACTACCTATCGCCCGTTTGAGGTAGTAAATAGTTAGTGAAAGGTAGTAACGGTCAGAAAGGGGTAGTAACTGCTGCAGTTACTAGCTTTTTACTAGCTTTTTTCTAAGAGTGTATGCTGCAGAAGGTACAGGCAGAGGAATGGTACGGAGTAATGGCGGCTGCTACGGTGCCATATGCCGCCCCCTATAGCTAGATCCCCTTGCCAAAAGACAAAAGCCCTTCTGCCCTGAAAATACTCGTACCAAATACTTTACCGGAGGAAACATCGTCTTCCGCAAAAATTCAATGGCCGTGGCGCCGACAGCTTTTGCGTAGTTGGAACGGCTGGACGCGCGTAGTCTCGGTGTTTTCCCCTTTGAATTGGCAGGGGTGGCTGCCACCATCAAGACCCTCCTGCCGTTCTCATTTTGTCATTGACTATACACTCCGTGCTACGCGACCGGCGCACCGCCGCGCTGCCGTTACCGAAGGTAGGCAGTGAGAAACCCAGCGAAACGAAACCACGCCGCGTACATTGATACGCATAGAAGTCGGAGCTGTGCGGTTGCGCTGGGTCGACAGCATGAACTGCTGCGGTGTTCCAATAGTTATGCGTCGTGTCTCTTTTGGACGGACAAAGTTTCGTCGTTTTTCAACTCGCTGATGTTTTGTGGGACAGCGACAACGATGGACCCGTGCCGTACGACGCGGTAAATTGGGTCTCTCGATCATGTCTGCCACTATGTCGGCACGGCTGACATATTACACTGCCGCTTTCCGCTCTGCGTTTGTTTTTGTACCCGTAACGCCTACATATGCTAGCGCCGACGGGACGAACTGAAATACCGTTGGAGGAATGTCCTCCAAAGACGTTTCGTTCGCATCGTTACGTGTCGATGATATTTCCGGACCAGTATGGCATATGCAGTCTGTACTTCATTAAGAAAGATTTGGACGGTACAAAAATTGACAAATATGAATCTAAGGAAAACTACAATGGAACTTGGAGTCATTGGACAATCGGCGTTTGAGTATATGGCGGTTTATGTGGTGTGCTTTTTTTTTTTTTTTTGATCAGCCTCCTTTCGGACGTGGAAATCGCCTTTCTTCACATATGGGGTTGCCGGTAGGCAGTAGGTGTCTGCAAAACAAAGTGCAGAAATTGTTTTTAATCAAATTAATTAAAAATACTACTACATCCCAATAGTTTAAAAAAGTCCCGTAAATCAGTTTTTTTTTCCCCTTACGTTTAAACCAAATATATATATACCGGCATCTTTTTGTTTAATTCGAACAGATTTATTACAAAAAAAAAAATGACCGCATCTCCACGTGGTGAATGATGTTGATTGGGGCGAAGCTCTGGTGGTGCTGATGATACTGATTTTATTGTTCATGGGTAGTGCTGATGGTGGCTGATTTTTTTTTTTATTGCTCTAGGTAGTGCTGAGTTCCGGGTTGCTTTTCGACTTCATTATTACTGCTTTTTGGTCGGTGAAATGCAGAGCCATGCATGCAAAGTTTAACGCGATTATATGCGCATTTGACCGCAGCGCCCTCTCCTGTATAGACGTTGAACGGCTACATGCAACTTTTCATCCATGACATCCCCAGCTCTTGAGTTACTACCACATCTCAGAGCCCCCTACTCGTCCCGCACTCGTGGCCGAGTGGTTAAGGTGATGGACTAGAAATCCATTGGGGTCACCCCGCACAGGTTCGAATCCTGTCGACTGCGCAAACATTTTTTTCTTTTCTTTATGAGCACGGACGCCGGACGGACGAACGGACAAGGCTAGACCCTAAGGAGCTTCGTCCCTAATATCCGTAAAAGATGCACTTATTCGGTTTGTGCAGGTGAGTTATACGGCCAGGGGATATTATGTGGGTGGCTAATCTTTGCGATAAGTTGGCTAATTAATTAAAATTCGTTCATTACTTTTTTAATTAGCTAAAATAGACATATGTTTCCAATTAGAAACTTACTGAGCGTCATCGGAAACCACTGAATCAGCAATTTTCAGGAAGTCTTTGATCGCGTGAGAAGCGCAGAGCAGGTATACAACAAGGCTAGCGGTTGCGGAACGTGATGATAATCTAATCATCCGCGTTCCACATGCGGGATCGGTGACCGAGTGGGCAAGTGCACACCCCCTTGAGCACGTGGAGCGAAAGCTCGCGCTGCAGAAGCCAGGATCCTGGGCTCAATCCCCACCCCTGCCCGTTTCGATCCAAATGAGCATCGTACCGGCCTGCGGTCGTGTATCACTACTGCGTGGTGTACGTTAAAGACCCCAGGCTAGGGGTTGTACTGCATTGGCTAAATTTCTCATCTACAGCTGGAAGACTCGCCGCCCGTTGAGGCAGACCAAGTTCTAGGCTGTAGGAACGTACACACAACCCAATCTTCGGATTGTTAGCGGGACTAGTGACGTCGCTCCACACTTCGTACTCTGCCGTTGCCGCGACAGCTTATGCAACCGATATTTACCGTGAAACGCATGCGGGGAGTGCTACGTGCTTATTATCGTTCGCGCGCGCCTTATAATCTATCACGTGGTTATGACGCTTGTGGTTTTCTTATTGAAACAAGTGTCAAGACCACATGATAAATGACAAGGCTTACGCTAACGGTGATAAGGCGCGCGCGTAAGGTTTTTGTCGACGGACACGAAAAAAATACCATCTGCGTGTCATATACAGCTTCGCTTTAAAAGCATTTTATGCTTAAAAAAAAATTAAAGTTGTCACGATCATGGTAATAACCCCGGGAAGGACAGAGTCCTTCCCGGGTTTATCCAAGTCAATGCACACACACACACCCGATGACATGCTAGTAGATTTCACCACCCTTATCGCAATGCACACCACCCTTAATGTGTCGTGCATGAAATTCTAACTTTTTACTGCACATAACAAAACAGACAGGGCGCACTTGCACAATTTTCATTTTAGGCGCTCAATCGTCTCCACTTTGATGATTTCTCTGGTCAAGGCATTGCCGCTTCTTTCAAGGCCTGAGCATTTATAAAAATCAGCAGCACACCCACAATCACGACAGTAAATATCCGGGACACGTGGGTATTCACTGTCGTGATTGTGGGTCTGCTGCGGATTTGGGAGCGTGCTCAGTCCTTCGAAGAAGCGGCAGGGCCCTGACCAGAGAAATCATCGAAGCGGAGAGGATTGCGTATCTAAGGGAACATTGTGCAAGTGGTCCATGTGTGTTGTTATCTAGTAAAGAGTTACAACTTCTTTCCATGACGACAGCGACCGCGATAAGGGTGCTAGAATCTATAGTGTCATTGGGAGTGTGTGTATTTTCTTGGTTTGTCGTGGAATATAAGGTTGCGCCTTGACGATTATACTTCAGTTGTAAGTTCAGCGATTGTGTCTCATTTTTTTCTGTCCTGTCTTTGTGCGCTGTACGTTTTAATCATCATGCCTTATCAGCAAGTCAAAGCTCCCATTTTGGACAATAGTACAAGGATTTTTTTTTTTTTTTAGATAGTTCGCTGTGTGATAAAGATTCTATGAATAACAGAGTATATTAACCTTGATTTACATATGACACAAGCCTCTTTGTGAGCTAATTACAGCAGGCATTTATCAATGTGTGCCTTGTATATGGCCACTTTTACGTTCGGATTAGGCGCCAAGTGCAGACTACCTAAGCAAAAACACGTTTATTTTTTACCCCAAATTCGCCCCTGCGGACTGTATTCGCCGTCTGCGGACTAGAGTCCTGAAAATAGGGGAAATATATTTAGGACCCGCTACGTGGTGAGGATAGCATGGAGTGCTACGTTTCGTCATTCGGAAGTCGGTTGCTTGCGTCGACAGTTGCACCCGGCGACCTTTCGAGTCATATGTGAAGGCTGTTTCAGATGCTGCGATTCTCGTCCGAAATCGGTGCGATTTTCAGTAAATGTGCGATTAAAATCGCAGTCGCACTGTCGCAGCGACTCTGCGACTGGTTTCCACCAAGTTGGTATTTTGTCGCAGAGTCGGTGCTATCGCTTTCTCGTCAACCAGCCGTTCATTAGCCAGCTTTCGTCCCCGATAGCTGCGTATTCGAAAATAAATTTAGACACCTAAAAGCTTTTGGCTTGATGCTTAACTATTAGAAATTTCTAGTTACGTATTGTATTCTTAGAACATTTGTGTTTATTAGGACGTTTTTGTTGCATTTTAGACAAAGTCAAACGCGTCGCGTCCGTGTCCACTGCAACTAAATTGTCACTGGATCCGGCCGCACCGACAGAAATCGCGCGGTTGTTGGAGCATGTGAAACCGAACGTTGCGATCGCACTCGCTGCGTCGGCTGTCGCACCGATTTTTTTTTTTTCTCGCACAGTCGCTGCATGTGAAACAGGCTTTAGTCCAGCTGCTTGGCTCTCTTGATCGCCGCCTCCTCGTGTCGCTGAACAAAGGCGTCGAGTTGCGGATAGCGTGGTCCAGGGTTCGATTCCCGCTGCGGCGCTTTGGTAGAGCTCGTAGTTTAATTAAGTATAATGAATTAACTATGCCTTTGTACGCTTAACTATACGTTGCTTTCTATGGGTTATGCATATATGCTTTATGTTGCCCTGACCTGCGCGTAACGGCTTTTCTTTCTTTTTTTTTTTTGTTTCACCTGACCGTAACGCTTTTCGCCTGAAATCCAGTCCGTTAACACATTCTCTTTTAAAAGAAACGATGTAACGACTTGTACCCATTTCGTTTCTCTTTTTTTTGTGTGTGTGATTTTTTGTTTTGTTTTACTTCGTAGAAAGTGAAGAAAACACAAAGCTTGGCGCAGCGTGCGCTATTTTCGTCATGGAGCGAGTAAGCTAGGGGCGCCCACCGTGGTGCGTCCGCTTTTACTCACATCTGTTATTATCACGTGTGAACTATAGACGCCTCGACTGTTACAGTAAGCGTGAGCGTAGAGAGTATACACAGGTATAGCGTATATACGTCGTGAGTTGCGTGCCCTTGTCGGTTTGCTCGTCCGCTTTAACCCTGTTCTTCGCGGAAAAAAAGCGGAAAATGTGCGGCGAGAAATGCGAAAACACGATTTTGTGTTTGTTTACCTTCGTCGGGGGCCGTCCTTTGTGACACAGAATATAAACAGGTGACACCCAGAAGGTGAAGAGCAGCGAGAAAAAAAAAAAAAAAAAAAAAGACCGCCACGTACGTTCCAAACCATCCGAACCAAAAACAATAAAAAAAGAAGAAAAAACTACGTTTGTGTTTAGACAGCGTAACGTTGTTCTGCCTTTGAGGTTAGGGCGGCACTGGTTTACGCTCTAGATGAGAAATTTAGCTGGTGGAGTACCACTGCTAGCGTGGTGGTCTTTAACGTACCCATTACGCAGTAAGTATAGTGATACACGACCGCACGCCGGTACGATGCTCATCCAGGTCGAAGCGGGCAGGGCTGGGGGATTGAGCTTATGCGCCGAGAAACTAAGGGAGAGGGGGAGACGAGAGCGGGCGGGGACATCAGAACGGTGATCTTTGGTTCGAATGATGAGTATAGGTTGGCCTAAAGCTCGTTGCCTTTGTTTCTACTGCCATAGCCCCCTATATACTGACAAAGTCTGGCAGATGGCCACGAGAAGCGGCCGCCGAAATGGAAAAAGGTGGAGCGGCAGACAACGGTAGAGAGGAGAGCCACGTGACTGGCGCCCCGCTGCGGCGAGACGCCGAAACACACTTCTCCAGAGCGAACAAGTGCGTTTCGGGTCTTCGCCGCTGCAAAAGCTATGCGCTGACATCCACGAGGTTCCCCGAGAAATGGCTCTTTGATGATCTGTGCTACCAGATCCTCGTGCTCCAAATCTGCGACCGGGCACTCTATGCCTATGGCTCCGTCGTCGAACTGCCAGGCTTTGTGAGTATAGAGGAGGCTATGCCACTGCACTCGTCGAACGCGTCCGAATGCGAAGCCGAACGCTAGCGTTCCGTTTTCTCAAGGCCGAACCACATAAAACGTATTTTTAAGTCCCCCCCCCCCCCCCCCCCCCCCCCCCTTCCCGGGTTGGTACGCCCATGATTCTGAGCGATGCGAATCTGCCCTTCTTGTCACAAGTGCAGCTGGGGAACGCGAGGGGTTTTCCTCGTGCCTCGAGTGGGTTCTTTCTTTTGACGTTTGCGTCGAAACCTGTAGCGTCAGACGGAGACGTGAGCGCAAAGCAAAGTTTTACGGCAGTGCCCGGGGCTCGCACGAGTTTTACCGTCCGTCAACTTGAAAGCCATGAACTTCCGCGCTTCAACGCGGTTCTCAGCCTGCTAACACCAATGCACCGCAAGACCTTCACTAGCGAGATAGTTTATGCCGCTGCCTCAAAAACTGCCAGCCCGAATCTCTGGGAAAAAGAAATACCGATGTGGGAGGCGCAGCTAATGTAACGGTGTTTGATGGGGCGTGGCACAAGAGGGGTCAGAAAAAAAAAATCGCAACATGCAGTGAGGGACGACTTTTAGTGAATCTGGATGATACCTGCACACCTTATGACTTTGTTCTGTCTTGATTTTATGTAATTGCAACCGATTTTTGAAGAGTATAGATATTTTGAACTTTCAAATGTTTTTTTTTTTCTCGTTTTGCAACTTTGGGTCGCCTTTGCAGTTTGTGCGCTCAGTTTTTGGTACTTAGAATCTTCCCTTCGTAATGAGTTTTTTTTTTTTTGTATGTATATCTTAACGGTACGTGAGTGGAGATATATATTTGGAATTGAAATATCTTGATTATGTTTTTTGCTAATTTTAACTAACTTCCAAGGGCTTCTAAAAAGAAAAGGCTTTATGAAGTATTTTTTTTTTGGATTAGAAGATTGTACACAGCGTTTGGCAAAATACTGGCATTACGCGTAACAGGGAGTGAGCAAAATGGTCTATTGCGCCGTGCTCCTCATTAAACATTAGCGTGTCTAAATTTGTGTATAAAAAAAAACCTTTTCGTGCAGTTGTTTCTGGCTCTGAACACAAAACTATAGAAGCTATATATTAAAACTAAGAATCGCTCTAAAACTAGAAGGCAAGTCTTTATAAGTAGGTAGAGCGTCAGTATTATAAATTAAAGATAAAAGAAAAGTGTGTCTCAGTTTCATCTTCCCTCTGAAAGGTTTTTCACTCGCATGCATCCATCTATCGGTGATGTGGTTCTGTAGACTGTCTATTACGAATTAACGAAAGGTCAGGTCTCATGCCCAGTTTGGGGAACTCCCTTTTGAGGAATCGCTCGCGACGCCAGTTTGTCATTTTGAATTTGCGAAATATTTACGAAAATAGACACGAGTCGCAGTTTAAGTAATCATCAACAACTCGAGTTGATGAAAAAAACCAAAAAAAAAAAAAAACTATCTTAATCCTAGCAGCTAAATCGGGCGGACGCAGAATGCGCAGTGTATTTCGAGCTTATTGAATATTTGAGTTTCGAATTGCTGTACAGGTGCGGGCGATATGGTGAAAGTTTACCACGAGTTCACTAATAAACTTCAGACTGCAGTAAAAAGGCTTTCCTTTTTTTTTTCTTTCTACTTTTTTTTCTTCTAATTTTGGTTATTCTGGTACTACCCCAGTCAGAGGGTTATTTACGTCGGGGTTAATTATTGGACAGCGGAGGTCTGTTGCCGTGCCTGCCAAAGCAGCAAAAAAAAAAAAGAAAAAACAAAACGTAAAAAAAAGTTTAGGTAATACTTTATTTACACAAGGTGTCGTACGACCTTAATAAAATAGGAATTAAGTACGATGCCAATGTTATTTTCTCCGCCCCACGCAAGCTGGCAAAAGTTTGTCCTATAATGGTTAGACAGAAACGTGTTCAATGTTCGAGGAAGCACGTCACTCGGTGAACAGCTTGTGCTTTTAATGTTGCTTATGAGGTTCCGCGTGCACGTGCGGGCGGGCTGTACATTGGACAGACTGGGCGGTATTTTAATGAAAGGGCGCAAGGACATCGTCTAGTTGTTCCCACGGTGTAAGATAACAGTTGTTCCTAACAAATCGGGGGGGGGGGGGGGGGGGGGGGGGACGACAAGGACGACGACACACATACCTTGTAGTAAGTACACTGCATACGGTGCGGGTGTTATCCTCGTTTAAAATTGACGAAATTTGTTAATAGAGCAATGAGATTGACAGGGCAATAGTTGAAGCGTATTTGATAAAAAAAATCCTCGGGTGAACTGCGTCAGCACGCCTTCGATTTTACCAAGTGAGGAGGAAGTTTTCTTTTCTAGATGGTTTTTGTGTGGACACGTTGTTGGGGCGATACGAATGTTTGAAGCATCGTTCACGTGTTGTTTGTGTTCATGTGATAGCTTTGATCACGAGGGGTTGGCAAGATAGGCGAGAGTGTTTACTTATATGCACGCTGGTTTCACTGCCTCGATTCAATCAGTTGAAAGTTAGCGCCAGTTTTGTACTCTTCCTCGTCCGTGTTTTTTGCGCTTCAAAGTACTCAAGTACAACCTCAACGTTTTTGTTTTTTTCGGTGCTTAAAAGCTGGGAGGCTCGCGGTTATTTCCTCGTATAACACCGAACTGGCGCAGTTACCGTCCTGTGTCAGAAAAAAAAAAAAAAAGAAACGTAAGACTAAGTAAAACACACACGCACAAACACAAAAAAGCAAAGATCATATCCGCGTAATTAAAATTGCGGTATAGCACGAAAAAAGTCCAGAACTTACGTTTTTCGCTTTCGGAATCTCCCCGATTCAAGACGATCGACTCGCTTTGAAGCTTGTTCCTCCTAGTGTGAGCTAGCTTGGGGCATCGACTTTCGTTATTCGTGTTTCTTTTCTCTGTGTGTGTATGTGTTTTTCCTACTTTCCGTTACCTTTTTTTTTTTTTTTTCACCACTGAAGGTTAAAGGCCCGGGGATTCCTCTCTTTGTTTAAAAGTCGTAGCGACGATGTGATTTGTCCGACACCGCTCAAAGGAAAAGGCCTGCGCGCTGGATTTGTGACGTTACGTACCAGAGGCCGCGTTACGCTACACGGGTTGGAGACACAGATTGGAGACCACCAGTCGAACGTTGACGCAGCACTCACGTCTAATCCGTGACGGTCGGGCTGGCCTTCCGTAGATGACGTAGAATGTCGAGCGCTGCGCGGCCTTGTCACATACGAGGAGCTGGTTTGTCCCGCGACCTCTCGGCGACGTTTCTGTGTCTTGGCCAATTGAGGTTGCTTAACATCCTCGCCATACACTTAGTATCTTGTAATACAAAGCGTGAAAAAAATTTGATGTCAGGTGTTATCAGTGTGATCGGTGACGTTCGGGGAAAGTTTTGTTGCAGCTGATTTGCTGCGGTAGTTTTCCCGGTGATCAAAAGACGGGCACAAACGACCGCTATTTGTTTTCATGATTTTTTTTTAAAGCATGGGATGCTTTTGAAGCATGGTATGCTGATACCAGTTTTGTCCGACCGTCCGTCCGTCCGTGCGTACACCACTAAAATGAATGTAATGTGAACTGACTTCATGTGGCATAAAGTCACTCGACGTCATGGTTTCATGTGACCACCACGACAAAGCGACGGTGACCTGACGTCGCGCGCAATTTCCCCTCTAAATTTGGCGGCTGCGAAGTTGACATCCCGTGACCTCGAACCCAACAAACTTTACCCGCTAAATTTGGCGGAAAATATTTCCGTCTTTTGACCCGACGCCATGTGAGGTCATATGACGTCGTGTCGCGTATCGTCGTGATGCCACTTGACACCGCCGTGTCTGGCGAGACGTCGCGCTCTCACGTGACGTCACTACACGCAAGGATCCGCTATAGGGAACTTCGCCGATCACGTATTCCTGCGTAAGAAATAAAAAAAAAAGATAAATAACATACGCCTTTTGAGGGGATCGGTGATTGTACGGAACTTTAGTTTCTGGCCGGTTCTCTCGCTCGCCGTGGATGTGACATCAGACACCCGTTGCCGTTCACGAAGGTTACACGCGCAGAGACGCGTAGGTATACTTCTATATACGACTTCGGGGAAACACTCAGAATTTTCCCTCCCAAAAAGAGGTTTGCAGAGCTGGGAACTGTGTCCGCACCAAAAAGGCCCCTGACCTGGTATTATACGGTCTCTGAAAGAACCGGTCGCCTCCTCGTATTCCTCCGAGTCCCACGATAGGCCGGCTCGATACTTTGGTAAAATGCGCACGTGCCGCCCTGGTTCCCTGACCCACCCGTCCGGGGTTCTACAGCGATATTCTTCGCTGTATAGCGAAATGTCGTTGTGTCCGGATATTTCGTTATATACGTACGCTTAATAGCCAGATGTTCGGATAACACAGCGCGTTTTGAAGACGCGGATCCTCGCTCGTTTAAGTTGTCGTTTACGCTCGCGTAGTTTCGCGTAAGTCTGCCGATCCGTTTATCTTCCTTAAACTTTGCTTACGTTTTCTCGTCGCTTGCCCGATTACGGGAGTCACGGCCGAGATCTAGATTCTTTTTTTCTTTTACACGAACGCGTATGCATTATCGGTTACCCCGATCTGCTCCGCATCTTTGGGTTTCTCCCATTTCCCCGTTTCAACTTACGATGGACCGCAACGTACGCTACGTGACTGATCTCTCATAGGTATGTAGTTCTTAAGTGTGGGCAGCGCCTCTGGTGAGCAAAGTCGCATATTTCTCGGTCGCGTTTCCATTGTGCGTCATTAAACTTTTTTTTTTTTTTTTACGTTGTTTGCAGATGATAAGGTGGCACAAGTTTATTGGTGGATATATATTTGTGAAAGAAGATAACGGAGAACAAAGAAGCTTCAACAAAAGCATTCGTATCGTTCTGATACGAGGACTTCGTTTCACCTCAAGTCCAGACGCAGCTGATGGGGGAGAAATGAGACACCGTTAAAAACGCGGGGTTCGTCACGTTTCTGGACGTGTTCTATATCATCGCTGAAGCAGTCATGAACAGAAAATCGCGACTCGTCGCCGCCGGAAAATTTGGATCCCGGACTGATCCAGGTTTTCCGCCAGCGACGAAGTCGCGATTTTCGCCACCCGGCTCCAAAGTCCACTTTCCGCCTGCGCGGATATCCGCCCGCGAATCCGCCAGTGTAAACGCGCCATTAAGCTGAAACGACGGTACGCGCATAGACCTTTCTAATAGTCGCCTTCTGGGCGCTGCCATGTTTGGCTCCTGGGCAGCGAAAGGCGGTCTGCGGCGTGCGCAGTAGCTCTCTTCTGCGAAATAGGAGACGCCGCGCATGCGTCCACAGCCCAGTGACTCAGCATTTTTTTGTTCGCATGGTTTTATGAGCGCTGGAAAAGTCTAAAAAAACGCGAGTTGTTTCTTTTTAGACTTTTTGGTGTTGCGCTTGGGCAGGTACTGACAGATCGCTTGTAAACGACCGAGGCGAGCATTACATGGTCGCGCGCGACTTACTGGCGCGCCCCCCGACCGAGAGAAACGGGCCTACTGTGTCTTTCCGCGCGTGCGTGCGTGCGTGCGCGCGTGCGCGCGTGTGCGTGTGCGTGTGCGCGTGCGCGTGTGCGTGTGCGCGTGTGCGTGCGCGTGTGTGTGCGTGTGTGTGTGCGTGCGTGCGTGCGTGCGTGTGTGTGTGTGTGGTGTGTGTGTGTGTGTGTGTGTGTGTGTGTGTCGTCCTTTGCGTATCCAGCAATTTTGAGACTGTGTTATTATGTCTAAAGTCACTGGATCCTGGGGAAGTAACGCCCCGTATGGCCGCCATCTTGCTCCGTGAAATGGACAATTTCTCCTTGACCCCTCCGTTCTTGGTGAGCTGATCTAAATTCGCTGATGACGGGTAGCTTTATGGAGACTTTTCTTGTATACCGAGATTTTGCTATCCACACACCGGCAAAACATGCGTACATCTTCGTACCACCACCACATGCTGTGTCGATGCTTGGAGGCAGTGAAAAATAAGTTTACTGTTTTAAAATACGCAAGAAGAACAATATAATTGTAAGATCCGTGGAGATGGGCATGGCTGATAAGTTGATTGCATACACAGTGCCAAAGACGCTTATATTGGCGAGGAACGCTTCCAGTACGATGATGCTCCATGGTGATATTGGCGCGACTGGTTTAGAACGACCCTGTGGAAGCTTCGAAGATTTTAATGGACCGAGATTGCGATTTCCATGGCAACGTAGAGAGATTAGCCAATCGCCTTGCGAGGTTTTGGTCTTCTGTATGTTAGTATCCGTTTGTGCCCGGCTAGCAGGTAGGGAAGGCAATGGCGCTACTTTCCCAGGATCTAGTGACTGATATGTCGAGGCCTCTATACTCCGCTTTACTTTCAGGTTCGACTGCAGTATAGACGTTTTCTATTTCCTGTCGGTCTCAGTCACGTGAGTTCTCCGGTATCTGGTATGCTGGACGAAAAAAAACATAATACACTCTAAAAAAAGCCTGTACGTCTACTTTCCCGCACAACACTCGGAGAGCCAATCACCTGCGACTTGCATAGGCAGCTCAGTGAATGACGATGCCGTGTGACATTAAGGGCCGGTTGCACCAACGCCGCTTAGCGCAAAGCGGAGCTTAGCCGGGAACCTAAGCTAAGTTTCGGTTTCGTTCGGTTGCACCAAAATCGCTTATCGCTAAACCTAGCACTAAACTACGCTTATCGTAAGCGCTCAACATTGGGCGCTTTGCTTTTGGTTATTTCTTAATCCTGGATTTAAAACATGGCGGCTGGTTTGGGGCGGTCGACGCGGTGGACGAAATTGGTTGTACAAAGTGTTTTAGGCTATAGCAGCGTGAGAGTCTCGACAGAATGGCCTTCGATTGTGACAAGGATGCAAAATATTGTCGCGTGAAGTGTTTATCGACCCCTGTTTTCAAGCTGGATCTCCACTCTCAGTGCGTGTTAGCCCTAACCGAGATACGTGGAGCTGTGGGGCTCACGTCTGTCTTCACGTTGGTTATTCTGTCAACGAGCTTATTCGTATGTATACCTTACTGATTTTCGCGTAACTGTAACGTATTGTTATTTACCAGCTTGTTTATTTCTACTTGCAACGCATATCCTTCAATCCGATGAGCGCGTTGAATAGTGGCAGTACATGATCTCGGCGATCAGCTGATTGTCGACCCTTCTGCCGTTTGCATCAGATTGCGGCGCTTTTAGATTATAAAACAGCGAAAAGTCAATTTCTTTTGTTTTCTGAGTTTCGAGACAATCTTCAGTGAATTTTCCTTGTCTCGCGAGTAGAATCTTGGCTTCAGAAAACTGTATCGTTCCATAACCGTAACTTTTCTGGTGATCGCGCTTTTTAGGAATATTTTGCTTTATATCTTTGATTCGTGGCGACGACAACTTCTATTCGTGGCGACGACAACTCGACGACTTCTATTCGACGATTTCCGGGCATTTTCGCAGCTGCCGTGGCGAGTTCGTCACTGTTTTGAACTTCATCGGTCTCAGGCATGACTTGATTTTAGTAGTCATCTTACCTGCCTACTTTATTCTCGATGATGTTTTGTCTTCAGCGATGTAGCGAGTAGAGCGTCCTTCTCGCGTTCGGTGAGATTTGGGGCCCCCGATGGCTCCGTTATCTCAAAATGTGAGCACGAAAACTACTGTCACTGTCAAAATATTCTGTTATCAACCGATAATAAACACACAATCACAGATGTAAAGAGCATTTGTGTTTATTTAAAGCGTTGACTCCTGTTTTTGAAAGTTAAGCGAAAAAAAATGATTGAATTTGGAGACCTCTAATTCGTTACTCACCGAAGAAATACAGCGAAAAGCAGACGCCGACGACGGCTACTACAGCAGGTTTTTTGTTTACATCACGAGATTCCTCTCCGCCAATCGTATTCGTCCCTCTGAGCGTTCTCTAGTTCGCTCTGTTTGTCTCTACATTCCCTAGGCAAATCCAGCGTTTAGCTAGGGGCGCGTCTGTAAAGCCGGGTTAACGTTGGTGCAACCGGAATTTAAACCCGTGCTTAACCGAGCTCGGTTTATGGCGCTAAGCCGACTTAGGAAAGAGCCGCTTTGGGTTAAGGTAAGCGACGTTGGTGCAACCGGCCCTAAGCAATGCAAAACGTCACGCTTGCATTGCTTAATGTCACAACTCGGACTGCGGTTTTTAGTCTAAACACATGTTTCGGCATCGTCATTCGCTGAGCTGCCTCCGTAAGTTGCGGTGATTGGCTCTCCGTGTGTTGTGCGGGAAAGTAGACGCACGGGCTTTTTTAGACTGTAAAACATTTCAACCCGGAATAGGCGAGAAAACATAGGCGAGGCAAAACCAAGAATGTGTGACACAATCGCGCATATTTCATAAGCACCTTCCAGCGGCGTGGGAAGATCAAAACGATGTTTTACCGCATACCGGAAGTGACGCAATTCATGATGGCTGCGCAGTCAAGCGGCGCCGGAGGTGCATCGTCAGGGCGCTCGTCTGCTTTGCGCATTTCCTGTCGCCGGCTAAAGCAATCACTCACGGTAAACGCGCCGCCATTGTGCGTTTTTTTTTCTTCCGTGTGTGATTGGCTTGGCCGTGGACCGTGACGATGCACGTTTGGGACTGCTTGATTGGCTGTCGGACTCTTTTTTGTGTGTAAAACCCAGTGTGCTGCGGAGCGCATATACCCATACAAACATGGTCTATGGTCGTCTATGGAAAATTATTTGGCAGGCCAGGCACGTAGCCAGGATTTTGTTTCGGGAGGGGGGGGGCCCGCCCATGACAAAATGCTGTATGAGGAGGAGGGGGGAGAGGAGGTCCCAGCAAAATGGAAGATTTCGGGGGGGGGGGGGGGCCCGGGCCCATGGGCCTCCCCCTGGATACGTGCCAGTGGCAGGCTATCACCCTCTATGGCCCTCTATGGTCGGCCATAGAAATCCATAAAGACAGCTACAGCCAGCTATAGAAAAATCTATGGCCCTGTGTCTAAAGACTGGGAACCAATAAATTTTCTTTACCCGCCTATAGAAAATTCTATGGCCACAAGACTGAAGACCAATAAATTGTCTTTAACCGTCTATAGAAAATTTTATGGCCCCGGGTCTAAACACAGGGAACCAATAAAATTTCTTTAGATGCCTTTAGAAAATTATATGGCCCCATGTGTAAAGACAGCGAACCAATAAGTGTTCTTTACCGGCCTATAGAAAATTTTTTGGCCCCGAGTTTAAAGACTGCAAACCAATAAATTGTCTTTATGCGTCTATAGAAAAATTTATGGCCCCGAGTCTAAAGACTAAGAACCAATAAATTTTCTTTCCACGCCTATAGAAAATCACTACCGGCGCTTACTTTTTAGTAAAAACACTCCCCGTTAGAAAATTAAATCAATACTGAATTTTTGTAATGCCAGTGACAAACCATGACCCAAGATATGCTCTCTGCTGTCGCAACGAGTCGTGAAAACCAGTAATATTGTTTGTTTGAAAAATTCATTAAAATACTTGTGCAACAATTGAAATGAATTATTACCCCCCAAAAGTGAAAATAAATTATACTGTACTGCATGTCATCCCTGCATTGTCAAAGTGATTCATCAAACTTATTAAAAAGATAATTAATAAATTTTAGTTAATTAGCCTAATGATCTACATTTGCTTTTTTCAGGGTTTTGAATTAAGAGATGGGGGCTATTCCAAGAGACAATTCAAATAATGTATTAAGTACGAGTAATATTTGCTCCGCCTCTCCGTGTTTTTGCGACAAATAATGGGTCACCGGCAAAGTCGGATTCAAAAATTAGACTGCCATATATACAGCGAGTGCGAACATAGCATACATAGAAAAGCCCGGTGGCGCTGCGTTGTCGTGGGGTAGTGTTCTGCTTGTGTTCTGTGTATTCTTTGTGTTCAGAGATGTGTATGTATATCTACCATGTAGCGCTCACAAGTCGGGGGAACTTAAAGAAAAAAAAATTGTTTTTTTTTAGAGTTTGCTGGCTAAGGAGGGCCATAGGGTAAGCCAGAGAGAAGTCTTTAGCCAACCATTAGACAAGCTAAAGAGCGCTATGGCTGCACAGCGATAGGGCCGTAAACGAAGCTAAAGAGGCCCTAAAGGCGGACCATAAAAATGCTAAAGACTGCCATAGAAAATTCTTTAGCTAATTGGGCCAAATAGCTAAAGCCGACCATACAAAGAATTTTCTATAGCCGACCATAGGACATTTTTGTATGGGGCAAGCTCGTCTGCTTGTTTTTGCGGGGATTGTGGTGACGTCACGAACGGCGCAAAGTTCTTATTGGCTCCGGTTGAAAGGCTAGTCGATAGACCTCGAGGCAGCTTTGCTTCGAGGTGTACCCGCTGTCCTTTCGATCGGAGCCAATCGGAGCTCGGCGTCTTCCTGACGTCACCGTAACCCGTGCTCAAGAAGCAGACGAACTTGCGCTCCGCATATGGCGTTTCTGCAGTCCGTCGTATGCAGGTGAAACGAAGTATGGGGCCGATTTCCCGATGCGACGTCGACGTCGTTGCCCTCTTGCCAATAACTTGCTCGCTTCTGAAACTTGCTGCGAGATACTTTGTGGCTCGGGGACGGGAAAACACGGGCGTGCGTCGTGATATCTTCGGGGCGATCAGACATTGGCGAGTCTTTAGAGAGTGTCGTTCGCGGGCTTGTGGTTTCTCCATTAAATGTCATATACTTCCTTGTGTGTTTTCTCTCTCTCTCTCTCTCTCTATCTCTCTCTTTCTTTTATCTTGAAATGGGGTTTGGGTAATCCCGCGCGGCTATAAGTCTCGGATGACGGGTGAGGTGTGTTGCCGCTATATACTCCGATGTCGCGGTAGTTTTGTGAGACTGATTATCGGCGTTTTCAGCGAATTTGTTTTCCCGATGAGCTTTTGTGTTTGACTTCGCGAACCCGCCTTTGGGTAATTATTTCAGGTTTTCCGCGTCTTGGAAGCGCTCGGAAATGGCTATACTCAGAAGTCGTTAACGCTACTTCAGAGTGCGCCCTATGCTAAGGAACGAGTTTTGTGCTTTCACTAAACGCCGAATTGAATTAATCCTCTACTTTCATAACCTACAAACACGCGTTAATTTTTGCTTTACGCAATGGCACTCGCGGATGAAATAATAATAATATTGGAAACAAACGAGCAGCGAAATCGGTACCACGTAGAAAACAAGGCCCCCGCCCCCCACCAAACGTCATCGTTAGGGGCTCATATATGTTATCGGCTCATAGACTGCACGTTGTTAGGGTTCGGTTCCTGTCACCGCAGTGATTTCACACGAGCCACTACCCGAATGCTCGTCGACGAGCCTATAAGCCGAGTGCTCACGCACTGCTTTGTGTCCAATCATATAGCCGCATGTGAATACAATATAGTCATCGTAAGGAAATACCCGTGATTGACAGCGAAGCGATTATTACACGTCATCGAGTTTACCCCGAAAAACGTACGTTTTTGGTTTTGAAGGTGCACCGCAGCAAAGCTTCGTGGTCAGTGCCGTTCCGTGCGAGTATACTTAGGTCACACTATAGGGACAGTAAGCTTGTGAAATGCGAGAAACGCTTTGTTCCAATGATTGTTGTTTGACCCCTGAAACACAAGCCCGTACCCGATGTAGTAGTTTCGCTGCCTCCCTGTTTTTCTTTGTTGATTGACGTTTACATCAAAATTTCCATCCTTGTCATTAAAGGACTTCAATCAACAATCAATTGGTTTCAAACCTGTTATACCGTTTGGCGGTGCAGGTAGAGAGACACATTTTATTTTTATTCATTTTAGCTCTCACTCCGAAAATGAAAATGAAATGACCCCTCATGCCGCTGTCTGCGGCAGTCTGCGGACACTTCGGCTAGGCGGCGCAAGTTACCGCCCGTTACGAAAGGTACAACCCTTAACATTCATCCATCCACTGTCTGGGGCGTGTTTTCTTCCTTGCCTACCGGTCCTGTCACATTACTCATATACAAAAAAAAATAAAAAAAGCTGTTTGCAGACATGTTGGAAACATAGGTAGGAAGTATGGTTCCTGGACGCGTCTCCGACTGGTGGGTTTACCGCGTTCAAAAAAGTGGTCCCTCCATTTCCGCCTGATGACGTCATACAAGTGTCACGCTGCCGCCAGTCGCGATCCTGGCGGCGTGCCAACAGCCGTGGTGCATGTGGCAGACGCCTGTCCTGACGCAGGTCGCTTTTCCAGTTCGTCAGCCCACTGAAGCTTCAGCACCCAGAGGTAGGGACGCCGTTTCGACAGCGACACTCGCGTTCGCTTGTGCTACTCGCAGCCTTCTCGTTAGGATTTCTACGACCAACCGCCAGGATCGCGACATGCAACAGCATGACAGTTCGGCGTCTGTGACGTCATTTGTGGCCACTTCGGGACTACTTTTGATGTGTGGGGGCAGCACAGGACGCTAAACCCACCAGTCGAAGACGCGCTCCAGGCACCATAATAGGAAGCAAACATGTGTGCTTCGAAGATGCCCGAGGCCTGTCCGCTGATGATTCTGGCATCATCTGTGCAGCGATTACCGTCTGATGTATGACTATGAGCAGTGTGACTCTTATTTGCGTCGGACGCCAAATGTTAAAGGTATTTTTAGTTTTTTTTCTTTGGAGGGCGGCTTGCGCGGTACGCTCTAAATGTACACACTGAGGGTATGCTTTAGTCTTCCGCGAGAAACATGCAGTGTGCTTGTACTCTCAACAGCCAAAAAAACACCTTTAACTATCCTAAAAATTAAAAAAAAAAGAAAATTGCCGTAATTTTTTTTTAGATTTTCTGCGCGGTTTCTTTTTATTTTTTTATTGAAGTTCTTTTTCGCGAGGAGAGAGACTTTCTTGAAACATTACATTTCGTGCCCCTGTTAATCCCTGAGCAGACACGCTGGGTTCAAGACATTCGTAAGCCATGGACGCTACAATTACTAGACAGACATGAACGTGAACATTCCAGGCATGGAAACAAAGCCGTCGGTCAATACACAGGTTCCAAGGGGATTTACGACGACAACATTCGCCTGTATACCGACGGATAAACCGAGGATTGACATCAGCATTTGTGATACCCCGTTTAAACCATTGGTCATCCTTTCCGTTGTCCCATCGCATTTCTTCGACTACCGCAGAATTGCGCGCTTTACTAACGACTGCAATGTACAAAAAAAAAAAAAAAACACAAAAAACAGAGAATTTCTGGGTAATGGGTACCGACTCAAAGACAGCACTACAATCCATTAAGACCCTGAACACTCGCAAAAAAAAAAAAAAAAAATGTCTCTTGTGTACTGAATCTGTGAAGAACTTGGGGATGCAATAGAATTTGAAAATGTGGTGCTCTTTCAAAGGGGTTCCTGGATATAAGGAGTATTCACTGGGTGCCATATTTGTGGGTGATGTCTAGTGCGCATGCTCTGAACGAGCCCATATTAGTAGGCTGCTAAGACCGGCAATCTTGATGGTGTGGAATGCACGTTGCAAAAGAACCGGGGAAGCTCGCCATCAGCACGCGCTCAGCAGTCGTGCACACACCTATGGCCACCAGTGAATACTTCCTATAGCGGTGTTTCAGGAAATACCCAAGCGGGCACGCACGCGCATACAACTAACAACGATCCAACTCGCACCTTTTTACAGAAAGCGATGCCAAGCGCTACATTCGTTGTCTGCGAAACAGAGTGTCCTACGTCACGTGGCTCAAGAGCATCTCCGAAGAGAGCTTTCCAATTGATCCGAACCTTCGGTGTCCAGTCCGTACTTACTTGAGTGGACCTATTGAGACATTAATTCATCGCCTACCACATCAATTCATCGCCTACATCATAATGGATTGTCCGAAATACGACCAGTGGCGAACTCGTTTGCGAGTATGCGTATGCGTATAGCATACGAGGAAAAAAAAAGGACGAGTCAAAGCGGATTCCTAAGCGTAAATGTCATTATAGTTCTTAATTGCCGCACTTTTTAACGCGCCGAGGAGCTCTATGTCGGTACATTTTGCAGCCGCTGCAACAGTATATTTACCGGTGTGCGACGGCATTCAGTGTTGTAGTTTGGCGAGTCTGTCCGCGATTAAAATAAAATAAAACGGCGCAAAAAAAAAAAAAAGAAAGAGGACACAGGGAGAAGAGAGCGCCTTGTCTTCTACTTGTGCGTGTATCATTCTTTTTGCTTTGTTTTGTTTATATACTGGGCATTTAGCGCTATACAGGCGTCCGGTCGGAGTTAGGTCCCTCCCTTTTGTGTGTATAGCATGCGTTTCGTGGTTTCGTATGGCGGACGATTCGTTTGCTGCACAAACGCAGTCGGACGCACTTTAAAAGCAACTATTAGACGCAATTGCCACCCCGTGTCATTAGTGTGGTTCAAAATGCTTCGATTAAAAACCAAACAAACCCACAAAAAAAAAAAAAAAAGAAGAAAACCAGAAGTTATGGCTCGAGTGAAATTCGTCCTCACCTCACTTGGCGCCATCTAGTGGTTGTTGCGCCAATTTTCCGAGTCCGCCATTGCTTTGTGCGCGCGCTTTGCGCGTGTATTGGTCACGAGGCCTCCGTCAGCGTTCGGCGTGAGCCAGCTCGGATCCACTCACGTGCTTCCTGCCCCAAAAAATGGCGATCGCCAATGTTGCTTCATTGGAGTTTTAAAAGGGTTTTTTTTCTTGCGCAATTATTAATAATATTAGTAGTAGTAGTAGTAGTAGTAGCAGCGATGTGGGGCGTGGACTATAATAATATGTTCACGTTTCTCGCCTTGTGATTGGTCCTTCGGAGATCGTATCTAAAATGACCATTCACAGCAGTTCATACTGTCCTTCATCAATCGGCATATTTTTGGCGTGCCTGGTAATTCTACACGACCCAGCTAATTCTGTGTTCGCGGGAATCGAACCTGCCGAGCAATTGATGCTAACAAAAGATTGCACAGAAGTGGAAAGACAAAGCAGACAATGTCGTTCGATGGACACGCCAACGCATAAATCTTATCGCGTAATATTTGCAGCGGTATACGATTGAACATCAAGTGTGGATGCACACAATGGACCTTTTGTAGAAATACGCGGTGCGCATGCGCGGAGTATTTCATGCGCCTGGGTTCGAGAGTATCTAGTTCCAAACAATCCGCCATCTTGCATTTCTCGCCTTTGAGCGGTTTCGTTGTGTCGACCTCGGGGCGGAAGATTACGCACGATGGGGACAAAGGTGAGCTTGGGGGAGCCGTATCTATAGGTCACATCGCCTCAATGGTTGAACAGGATGTAGCTGACGTTTTGGGTGTGGAACGGGTGGGAGAGGCCTTGGGCGCGCGTTGTTTTCCAGTCACCTAGTCTCGAACCGATTCGCGTGTTTAGGTGGCAGCACATATTCGCCAAGAGGTCCATTGTGCTCCAAAAGTTCCTATTGCTGCTCCAAAATGACTCGGTTCGACTGACGTGTCCAGCGATAAACGTTGCTGTACTGAACTCTACAGCTGGGAATGTCCTTCACCCAGCGAGCACAATCAGGTTCGTGTGGTTGAACCTTCTAGAAACGGGTACGGACCGAATGTAAACCCGGAGGTTGCAAACACGGGGAGGCACATAACCCATTACCCGCTGTCCTCAATGAAGGCGCAGTTCTCGAAGATTCACCAGCTCTTCCTGAAGCACAACACTGCCGTTCCTTCGAGCGCGTCGGTAGAACGACTCTTCAGCGTCGCCGGAGATGTATTTTCAAGGAAGCGGGGAAACATAACTGATGAAAACTTCTACAGGCAGCTGCTGCTGAAGGGCAATGACTACTAAAAAGAAAACAATAAACCATGAAACAAAAACAGTTGTGTATTCGGTCGTCAAAGTAACGTGGAAAGTAACTCGTTACTTTTGAGGTAACTCACGCGTTCCTTTTGAGAATCGGTAACGAGTAACGTATTTAGTTACTTTTTGAGCGAGTAACGAGTAACGGTATTTAGTTACTTTTTTTGGGTAACGTGTACATGTCTGGCGTGTATCATTCTTTTGCTTTGTTTTGTTTATATACTGGGCATTTAGCGCTATACAGGCGTCCGGTCGGAGTTAGGTCCCTCCCTTTTGTGTGTATAGCATGCGTTTCGTGGTTTCGTATGGCGGACGATTCGTTTGCTGCACAAACGCAGTCGGACGCACTTTAAAAGCAACTATTAGACGCAATTGCCACCCCGTGTCATTAGTGTGGTTCAAAATGCTTCGATTAAAACCAAACAAACCCACAAAAAAAAAAAAAAGAAGAAAACCAGAAGTTATGGCTCGAGTGAAATTCGTCCTCACCTCACTTGGCGCCATCTAGTGGTTGTTGCGCCAATTTTCCGAGTCCGCCATTGCTTTGGGCGCGCGCTTTGCGCGTGTATTGGTCACGAGGCCTCCGTCAGCGTTCGGCGTGAGCAGACTTGTGCCCGTTACTTCAAAAAAGTAATTAATTACAGTTACAATTACTTGGCCTAAAAAGTAATAGATTAACGTTACAAATTACTCCCCGTAAGAAGTAATCAATTAATTACTTCGTTACTTTACTCGATTACTTTTGCGTTACTTCAAAGGAACACAAGAAAAGACACACTATCTACTGCGTGTTTGAAGGGAAAAACTTTGGGCCCGTCAAAATTAAAACAAAAATAAACGTATTCATTACTTTCTACCCAATATTTTAGGTTAATAATTTTAGGAGAACGAATTTATAAAGTTTTAAAAAACTGGAACAGGTGCTCAAGATAAACGAGCCTTGCGCTGTCCAACCGGGACAGAACTAAATCCCATGATCATGCGACGAATGCAGTTGGGCGGTGGAGGCGGGCACACCATTCGAGTTAATCCGAGTTTGGCGTCGGCGAGCTTCGAAACACGATTTCCCTGAAGATATGGTTTTTCTATGTTTGCTGCATGTTGCCTAAATAGGGGCTGGTTTACCTACTAAAAATGACTGGCTGTGAGACCAAGATGCGGTACTTGCGTCTGGGTACATTTCAAAGACTCCTCCTTGATGAAGGTTGTTATCCGACCGAATGGGGCCCACTTGACCTTCTTCCTTGATTACCACACGTTTCAGAACCAAGACGTCACACAAAATATTAATGCACAATCTTTCAGCTGAACTGACTTTCCCGTCTAGAAATGATTAAAAAAAGCCCAATTTTCAGTGAACAGCACCCTTCCATGTCTTCCACGCGTTAACAGGCGGCTTCACAACTCCAGTGTCCAAGTGAGTCACCGTTTATTCTCAGAAAACTCGGGCTGTGTTTCCTTTTCCTAAAATTTCGGTCTAAGTTCCCGCAGGCCCAATCCACTGACGAGAACCCTAGCATTTTCGGGCTCAGCTTGGATGTCCCAAGCCGTTTTGTTGTGCTCCCCGACCAGCAATCCCTGCTGTCGAAGGTTATTGTTTAAAGTGGCAGCAGGGTTCATTCTAGTTGTTTCTTTGTTCCAATGAACTGCCGCCATCGCTCCCTCATGTTTTTGCCCTACGCATCCGCTAGTGTGAAGTCAAGCGACAGAAGCCACATAGCTGGTTGGCCCAGCCAGTATTCAACTTTCACAGCGCGTCAAGGATGAGCAGGGTCGAGGTCTCATTAGAGCTGTCTCTCTGTTTGCGGGTGAGCGTGTGTATAGGCGGAAACATCAATAAACAAAGCACGGTTCGTTTAAAAAAAAATTGTTTTGGGGGAACAAGGCGCGGAGGAGTGGGAGGGAGGAGGTAGGAAAAGGGGGGGGGGGGGGGGGGGGGGGGGACACAGGGAGAAGAGAGCGCCTTGTCTTCTACTTGTGCGTGTATCATTCTTTTTGCTTTGTTTTGTTTATATACTGGGCATTTAGCGCTATACAGGCGCCCGGTCGGAGTTAGGTCCCTCCCTTTTGTGTGTATAGCATGCGTTTCGTGGTTTCGTATGGCGGACGATTCGTTTGCTGCACAAACGCAGTCGGACGCACTTTAAAAGCAACTATTAGACGCAATTGCCACCCCGTGTCATTAGTGTGGTTCAAAATGCTTCGATTAAAAACCAAACAAACCCACAAAAAAAAAAAAAAAAAGAAGAAAACCAGAAGTTATGGCTCGAGTGAAATTCGTCCTCACCTCACTTGGCGCCATCTAGTGGTTGTTGCGCCAATTTTCCGAGTCCGCCATTGCTTTGGGCGCGCGCTTTGCGCGTGTATTGGTCACGAGGCCTCCGTCAGCGTTCGGCGTGAGCCAGCTCGGATCCACTCACGTGCTTCCTGCCCCAAAAAATGGCGATCGCCAATGTTGCTTCATTGGAGTTTTAAAAGGGTTTTTTTTCTTGCGCAATTATTAATAATATTAGTAGTAGTAGTAGTAGTAGTAGTAGCAGCGATGTGGGGCGTGGACTATAATAATATGTTCACGTTTCTCGCCTTGTGATTGGTCCTTCGGAGATCGTATCTAAAATGACCATTCACAGCAGTTCATACTGTCCTTCATCAATCGGCATATTTTTGGCGTGCCTGGTAATTCTACACGACCCAGCTAATTCTGTGTTCGCGGGAATCGAACCTGCCGAGCAATTGATGCTAACAAAAGATTGCACAGAAGTGGAAAGACAAAGCAGACAATGTCGTTCGATGGACACGCCAACGCATAAATCTTATCGCGTAATATTTGCAGCGGTATACGATTGAACATCAAGTGTGGATGCACACAATGGACCTTTTGTAGAAATACGCGGTGCGCATGCGCGGAGTATTTCATGCGCCTGGGTTCGAGAGTATCTAGTTCCAAACAATCCGCCATCTTGCATTTCTCGCCTTTGAGCGGTTTCGTTGTGTCGACCTCGGGGCGGAAGATTACGCACGATGGGGACAAAGGTGAGCTTGGGGGAGCCGTATCTATAGGTCACATCGCCTCAATGGGTGAACAGGATGTAGCTGACGTTTTGGGTGTGGAACGGGTGGGAGAGGCCTTGGGCGCGCGTTGTTTTCCAGTCACCTAGTCTCGAACCGATTCGCGTGTTTAGGTGGCAGCACATATTCGCCAAGAGGTCCATTGTGCTCCAAAAGTTCCTATTGCTGCTCCAAAATGACTCAGACGCATCACCGATGATGTCACCTGACTTCATGTCGTCGCTTGACAGTGTGACGTCATGGTGAGCGCGCAGTGCGATTGTATCTTGTGTGGGTAACAGAGTACGCAGTGCGTCCTCGGCTGTCACCGCAATTAATTTGCCAAAACCGAGACATTTCTTTCTTTCTTTTCTTTTTTTTTTTTTGAGCAGTGTCACCAAAGGATATAAACTTAGTTTGCCTTTAACACTTGCTCCGAAAGTTGGGCGGCCTGGAATTTCAGTCACGTGCGCGCCAACCTCTGATGTCGCGCGGTGGTTGCGAGGGTTGAGAGGGAAAGCGAGAGTTGGGGCTGGGGCGTCGTCGACCGCTGTGCATGCTGCATGCAGCGTTGCCGGGACTCGAAAGGCACGCGCGACTTTCAGCGCCGTCTTTGTCGCATAATTGGGCGAGTCTCGGATGGCGAAGCATGCAGCCCTGTCGAGCAAGTCGGCCTTCTTACTGCATGCGCGAGGCGCCACTCGCACAGACTTCATTTCCTTCGGTCTCGAGAGGAACGTGTTCCTTATATTTGTATCTTGGTTCATCCGTGCAACATCTCAACGCTTTCTCAAATCCAGTCGCTTTTTAGAACAGTGTTGCCACTCCGGATGTTGATATGTGCGCGTCGGCCCCCGTGCGTTCCGTCGCCTGTTGAAGTGGTCGCTCTCTACTGAGTAATCTGCATTTTTGTGTTCTGTACTATTTTTGTATCAGGGTTTCCTAAGCGTGACTATGTGTAGATTTTTGTTTCTTAGAGTGTCTCCGTAGAAGTGCACCAGTCTAAAGGCCATTGGGGTTGGTTTGGGGGACTTTAAAGAGGTAGAGAAAGGAAAAGGAAGTGGCCGCGAGCTCTCTACCCTCTCGCTTCAAATTCGGCCTGCGAGAAGCGCAGTGCTATAGCCTCCTCTATACTCACAAAGCCTGGCAGTTCGACGACGGAGCCATGGAGTGCCCGGTCGCAGATTTGGAGCGCGAGGACCTGGTAGCACAGAGCATTTCTCGGGGAATCTGGACGTCAGCGCACAGCTTTTGCAGCGGCGAGGACCCGAAACATCGTTTTCAAACTCGACGAGAAAAGAAGCGGTAGCGCGAGGAACGCGAGGAGCACGAGCAAACATTCGACCGCTCGGGAGAAGTGTGTTTCGGCGTCTCGCCGCAGAGGGGCGCCCGTCACGTGGCTCTCCTCTCTTCCGCTGTCTGCCGCTCTACCTTTTTTAATTTCGGCGGCCGCTTCTCATGGCGATCTGCCAGGCTTTGTCAGTATACGGACCAAACTCAAGCTTCTGGCGTCACGCGACTGCGGTGGTGCTGCCGTTGGCACTGCGCATGCGCAGAAGCTTTGCCTCACGCGAATCTGGTTTCTGCGCACGCGCAATGCTTACACCCATGCAAACACGGGCTTGTTTGTAAACGCTGTGTTGCTGTATACAGAGCAGCTATGGCAGTGCGTATCGCGCTCATGACGTCAATAGCTCCTGCACGGCCAAGGCTACTGTAGTTGCGAGCACTGCCGCTTGGTGGCGTCAACGCGTGACAATCTTGCCTAGTATAATAAGCTCCGAGGACTGTACACCCTTTGGCCTATATGGCTTGCCCTCAACGTCATTCGCGGCCATGCCGGTATTTTATGTGCCGTGAGCATTCGGTTAACCGTGTTAGTTTCACTCGGCAAAAGTGAGAGCTCGAGCAGCAAGCCAGCAAGTAGAAATAACCGTCGGTACCCGACAATGGCGGCATCTGCAAGCTATGTATATAAGGTATTGACTGGGTACTATATCTGAGCGCGTTATTCACAGCACATCCAGTGGGAGGGGGGGGAGAGGGGAGTGGTATGGTTGGCCTGGCAGAGGTCCTTGCATCCTCGTATCAAGCTCCTATCGTCCGCTCAGAACGGCGATTTTGATGGTGTGGAATGCACGTTGCGGAAGCAATGTGGATTTCTTCGCCACGCTTCCCGATTCCGTTCAAGCCCGAGTAGGCTATGCATTTGCTTGACTATACATCGGCCTCCCGACTATCAGGTGCTATTGAGAAGTCGTTTTATTCGTGTTAAAATTAGTTTTCGTGCGTTTACGAGCGGAAGACCGGTGTTTCTAAGGTGCCCTGACGCAACGTTGTTTCTGGCTAAGCAAAGAAATAAAAGCTACATATTTTGTTTCGGTACCCCTTGAAATTATTATTATTATTATTATTATTATTATTATTAATATTATTATTATTATTATTTACATCTCTCCATACCCCCATTTCATCTTAACGCCGTGGTGACACGGCTAATATACCCCTTACAAAAACTGTTTGCAGACAAGCTCGAGCATATACTAACATGCACTCTTAGAAAAAAGGGTATCGATAGTCCTCCCTTAGGGGAGGAACGGTCTTGTAACCTATGTTCCTTTAGAAAGAGAGAAACTTTCGTCCCTGAAGCAGGGGAGCAAAGTTCCTCCGTCGCCTGCATCTCATTATGGCGGCCCTGAATCGAGCAAATCGAGCTCAATAAGGCTTAACGAGGACGCTACGTCTCTTGTACGGTACGAGAGGAGCAGCAAATAAAAGCGTAACACGAGCTTTCCGCGAACTGTGTTTATTTCCGAAGCCAGATTCCCCCCACAGGTACAGAAACTTGCGTTTCGAAAGCAGTTACTGAGTTTTCTCGTCGACAGCACTGCGATGTTAAACGGAGACAACCGATACCCAGTTACTTCGCGCACTTTACGTCTTACCTTTGGTGTTCCTCGAGTCACTATTCCTTCGTCAACCGCACATCACGGAGGAACGGCAAACCCAATCCGCGAAACCAAAAGCCGCTCTCAAAAGAACGAACTCGAAGCCACTGTTTATCGCGTAGCGTGAAAGGTTAAATCGCTTGCCACCAGATGGCAGGGTCAAGCAGAGTAATTGCAAGTAGCTAGGCTAGGTGGCGCTAGGTACTGCCCAATTCATGTTCTACAAATTTTTTTTATTTTCTCAGCCCACCATTGCGCTTACGCATCTTCGAGAACCTCTCCTTTACACACATTACACATACTACAAGCACCACGAGAACATACAATGAGCACACACACTACACATACAAACATCAATTCAACGGCACACTAACCCGAACACTATACTCGAGCTCTGCTTTTCAGTCTTTTATACTGGTCGTTTTGAACGTACAGAATTTTTCGGTGACTGAATAAGCAATAAAAAATATTCCCAGATGTTGATTTTTTTCCAGCAATGTCATACCTCTGACAGTATTTTGAATGACTCAAGGGATGAATCTCTTATTAAAAAGCGAACGCTCGATCATGCCGTAAATATTTTAAATCCAATAAATCAAGCCGCTCCAATGCGGTTCGAAGCCATGAGTTTGTTTCCCCGCGCGGTACGTCGTAGCCTCTATTTCTATTGTAGTGTTTGTTTTTCTATTTGTGCTGTTCGCGCAAGGCTGAAATTGCCGTCTTGAATTAATCTCTGTAGAGCGGATATTCACTCAGCTGGAAGTGATGCTTCACGGGCTGAGAGATCGCTTTTCGATCAACTTGAATGCAGTCAAAGCCGCGACGGAGCTACGCCGTGGCGAACTCGAAAACTTCTAGCGCGCATCCCAGCGCGCCACTTTGAGGGCAGTTTCTCCAGGAACCGTAGTATATTTAAACAGCGAAATAAAGGGTAGCTTTTTTTTTCGATTTTACCTACTATATTTTTTCATGCTAAAATTCCAAACTGTAAATATACCTACTTTCCGTCGTGATTTCGTACTGTTCCCCAGAGCGCAATCGCTCTCGGGGACGAGACAACCGACAGTCACATTGGCCACTGTACGATAGGAGCTTACTGTTCTTCAGACCAGCGTTCCAACATGACTATCCGCACGTTGATCGATTGCACCTAATCCCTCAAGTGGTATTAAACTTTTTAATGTAAAGCGGAATGTCAATCTGCGACACCCCACCCCGTCCGATCACGGCCCGACCATGCGGCATCAATGCCCGACAGTTTACGTCATCTCATCTTGTTGTTACACCACTGATACGCGAACACACGGTCACATCGGCGATAATTCCAGTCTTCTGTTCACAACCCACAACACTGCCATCACGATGTTGCTGCTATGTTGCTGACACGCACAAATACAGAACCACGTTGAACGCCGGTTGCACTCGGCATCGGAAAACAGAACCGAACTCAGCAAGGAAGGCAGCCGGCAGCAAAGCCTGCCTGTCTTGGACGCAGTTCCATGCGATTTCCATAACGTCGAGAACTTCGACACAGTTCCGCGTGGTTTCGCTACTGTAGCAACTGTAGTTCCGCGTGAGCCCCGCAATCCGGAGACGGCCATCTTTCACAGTGTACGTGGCGCTGCTGGCACTGCTCCGGAACTTCGCTGTTTCTAGCGGCTTCGTTTGCTCGTTTCATAAAATTAGTGATAAAAACGTCAATGCAACCGAAATGCTCTGCACGTTTGAACTAGAAGACGGAATTACAGGCGGCCTTCGCTGCCGCTGAATCTCAATCAACTCAACAGCATTTATTAAACAACGTGCGCGACCTGCTCGAAAACGAAACCGAAAGAAGATGAGTCGGGAGGGCGAAAGCTTTCTCCAGTCTGCCTGGAGAAGGAGGAAAATGTCTCGTTCCTCCCTCCTTCTCGTGTCCGCTTGGGGGCGCGTCAGTAGAAGGGAGGAAGACGCGCCGTTGCTACTTTTTTCCTCCATTTTTTCTTAGAGTGTGAGGCAGACTTGCTTTTAAAGGGATACTTCAACGAAATTTGAAATATTCCCGTCGTGTTCAAAAATAGGTTGAATATGATCCACAATATCCGTAAATGACAATCGCACGTTTGTATTTTGATCCTGGTGGCTGTATTTTTCGTTATAAACGGCCCACTCTGGCAAGCGCTCGGAGAAGGCCCAGCTTAGAGCACGTGACATCCAACGCAATCGTGACGTAGGTCGTCTCGAGACGAGCAAAGCTACGGCGAGGCTGACGCCGAGAGGATGGCCTAGTCGTTCCAGCCACCGAAGCGGCTGCTTTTGTACGAATTTTGAGTGTCGGGTTAATCTTCTATAATCTTGTAGGGGGACAATAGCGACTTCTGCGACACACAAAAGGGATTCTCGGGAAGAGGGGAGTTCCTCCTTCCCCTTCTCTCGTCGTGGCCGGAGGCGAGACAACCTCCGTCACTAGCTGTCAAGGTTCCTAGACGAGCATTACAAACGAGGCGTTAGCGACATCCACCAGGTGCTCTTTGCTAATCGTTTAATTCGTTTTAAAATTCCTTTTCGAGACTTTTTTAACAAGATATTGGTATGTTCCATGTGATACTGCTCTTTTGAACAGATATAGACCAAAAAATGAGCGCCGAAATTTCGTTGCAGTATCCCTTTAACATGCCCAAGGCGTGTGCTCAGATAATTCTTTCATTAGAGAGTTTTCGGGAACCGTTCTTGCACATCCGATACGGTACGATATGGGCCCTCCGGTACAAACTGCACTTATACTACCGCATGAGACTCGCGCATGCGCAGTTCGTACTGGAGGGCCCATCGCACCGTATCGAATGTGCAAAAAACGGTTCCCTAAAACTCTTTGTTTGTTATGTCTGCTGCAAACACAGTGTCTTTTGGCGGAGTGGTGGTGGAGTGATGGCGGCCTCGAGGCGAAATTTCGATGGTCGCTTGCTTGCCTCAAACTTGGTTCAACAGGTTTGAAGTTCTAAATTGGATCTGAGAGGATTCACTTGCAACACTAGATGTAATATGGGGCATTATATAGCTTGTACCCGGCGGGTTACAAGAATTTGGCGATGCGAAATAAATGTCTGGTTAAGCTCACGCCAGCAAAACGAAACAAAGAAAAAAATGTCCTGCGCAAAACATAGTTTTTTTTTTTAGACTGCATGTTTGACTTGCAAGTTAGGCGATGTCGCAAATGTCGCACGTCACGTGCGACATTTGACATGTGACTGAAGAACGCGGGACAGTTTTAATGTTTGTTTTGACAGCACCTTGATTTGTCGTTTTCGCAATAGCTATTTTGATCGTATAGATCGAGGGGTCTCAAACACGCGGCCGGCGACTCGCTGGGATGCGGCCCGCTTCGGGCACCCGTTCCCATGTCTCTGCCCTTATAACGTATCACATAGTTTATGCTATTTTGTTTTCGTCTGCCTGGTGTTTCGTTTTAAGTTTTGCTTCGCAGCTTTCTTCGCTCAAGGACGGACCTGGGCTGCACGAACTCTAGCTCAGCCGGAGAAACTCTTATAGATAAAACCCACGAGTTCGAGATTCTTGCCTTCAAAAATTTTCACCATTAAACTAAAGCTTTTTTTTTTTTTGTTTTTTCAAACTGCCGCTATCAAATTATTACTAATGCAAAAACTGACTCATGATTTTTTTTTTTTTTCGGAACATGTTCAGCTGGAATAGTTCCCAAGGGAATTGAAATACGGGAAGGATAGCGTGCTTGCTCTCTTAATCTTTTAAAAAATGGCAGCACGTTAGTGGGGTGGTAAAATTTTAAATCGTGATATTATATAACCTAAGGGCCCAAAGTAGTACACCATACACAAATGAAAGGTAAAGATATCTGCCAAACTGCGAGTTTACAAAAAGCAGGAAGCACGAAGTCCCTTCTCAAGAAAGTCCCCCCCCCCCCCCCCCCCCCCCCCTTCGGGAGTGCACTATCCGGTCCCCACACTCGAATGAGTTTGAGACCCCTGGTATAGATAATAAATAGCCTGCCGGGAAGAGTAAAGCCTGCGGTATTTCAAAAATATGTTTAGTTTGGTACCTAAAAATAAAACGCTCAGATTTCCCTTTAATAACATTTACACGTGCTCTTCCCTATAGTCCAGCCAGGCATAGCGGGATGAACAAAGCCTCGTCTGTAACAATGGGAGGTATACAAATACGGGCCCGTCGTCCACCTTTCTTTTTACGTCAGCCGGAATGCATGGGAAAACGACGTATCTTTTCCTCCTTGGAGTCTCTGGGCCGTAGAAATGAACTGTATGGCCCACTGAGATCGAGGCCTGAAGATGTCTCAAAGACTCTTTCGGAAGGCGAGTCGACCAGAACAGGAGGAGAATTCAGACGAAGGCAAAGAAATAAACGCCCAAATAAAACGGTAAAAATAATGAAAAAAAAAAAAAAGATGCAGCGTCATGTCCGCCCTGGTATCAGCCTACGACATCCCTCCTTTTGGGCGTTGCTGTGCGGGCTCTTGCTCTTTCTCCTCTCCTCTTCCTCGAGTTCTATCGAGGTGCGTTGGCACGTCTCGCACGGCGGGTGTCCTTGGGCAACCTGTTGTCGGTTCGCCGCCCGTCGCTTTTTGTGCCTACGGTGTTGTTATCGGTGTCTCTTTTGAAGGGTCCATTGTTTCAGACCGCGCTCTGGTGCAGTTGCTCTGCTGTTGTTTCTGAAGGCACGGTTGGAATTCGGCCGGTCACACGCGGACGACGCTTGCTGCGCCGCTCTGGTTTACCTTACCGTGGATCGCAGCGGAGTCTACGAGCCCGTCCCAGCAAATCGGGTGCTGGGAACCTATCACGTGACCACGTGCTGCGCGCCTCCCCCGAAGGTCTGGTGGCAGTCGCCTGATGGTGGAATTGGCTCGGATTGGCTCGTAGTTTCATCCGCGGTCCATCGGAAGGTGAAACGAGGGTATAGTTCGTTGCGCCTTTCGTCGGCCGAGTTGGGGTGAGAGTCTTGTCGAAGGAAAGAGCGGTTCGCTCCAGTGGCCGACAGTCGGCGTCGTTACGTTATGAAGTCGTGGGGGTCGTGATGGCTACGCGCGTGTTTAGGCGGTCGTTCGAAGATACTTTGTTTGGCGGCGAGAGTGTGTGAGCAGATAACCTCTTGCGAGTGAACGTGATGATTTGGCCCCTAGTCAAGAAATATATCGAAACCAAGATAATAATACTTACTTGTGATGTGTTCGTAAACATTACTAAGCTAAAGTTGTACACTCTCGAAGGAATGCAGAGAAAAAACACGTACGAAGTCTAAAAAGAAAGAAGCAACGCCGGTACAATCGTGCGAACTCTAGTCGCTCGATTGCTCGTCGAAAAGTGGTTATTTCACGGAAAATATTTTTTTACAGATTGGTCCAACTTATATTCGAATTGCATTCTTTCAGTTGTCGACGTATTGTACAACAAAACCGAACGGATAAAAAAACGACACTGAGAGCGACTAGACCGGGATAAAGCACAGAAGCTTAAAAGCAGCGCTGAATCAACAGCTGCGTTGAGAAGCTTCAGTAAGGACAACGAATCATGTAAATGGCGTCCATTAAAAAAAAAAAAAGAAGAACGTAATCCCAGTTTTTTAATTAATCTTCATAGTTGTGGTTACTACAGCTATGACAGATTATACTTTAGAAAGTGGGATGCGGGCATGTACGGTACAAGTAGTAGTAGCCCGTGCCCGCAAAATATCTTGACGTAGATAATTCCTTCCTGTGAACCGTCCTCAAACACATTCGGGAAGAGACGAAGCTTCAGTGAGTGTAGGTTTTAGTGTTGGTTTGCCGAAGAGAAAGCTCTAGAAGGTGATCTGTTGCTCTCCGAACCATGCGATGTGTAATGGGTGATATTGACATGAAAAAGATAAAACCAAAATATTCTCCCTGTTACAATCTTCTTGCCTTTTTTTTTTTTTTTCTTTTCTGCCATATGTTTTTTAGCACCTGTTGAAGAACTTCGTTTTTTGTTAGCTCGTTTCTTGTTCCCTGTCAATCTTGGAACGAGTTCCCGTTGCGAGTTCCTGTGGTTCGAAAGGAGCGCGTTCCCGTTACGTTTCTAAGATTGGAACGTGTCGTTTACGTTAACGTTACGTTTGCGTATTCTATCGAAATACTGTGCCGGATAATCCGTAAATGAAATGAAGCGAGCGAGTGAGAAAAAAATATTCACATCGAACTATACGTGTCGAGCCGTCACGATCACATTTGTTCCAGTTATTTTTTGTTTTCGACTATCTCTTGCACATTTTTGTTTTCCCCATCCCTTTAAGTCGGTGACTCCGATCATGGAAAGCCTAAATGCCTAAACGCGTTCCAGGAACTTTCGCAAGTTGTTCACAAAACACAAGGAATCGGAGAAGTCGATCTTGCGAAAAAATAAACGATTCTTCGGCTCTCAATGGATCTCTAGCTTCGCCCTTGGAACGCCGTTCCGTACGACACTGCCACGCACTGGCTTCCGAATGGTGACGTAGCAAACTCACCACTAAGGTCTTGGTTATATAGAGGGGGATGATTTATCCCCATTGATCATTTCAAATTAACGTTCTCCTGGAAAAAAAAAAGAGAAAAAGCATATGCGCTGTTTTTTGACTGTGGGTATACGTAAACCGGTAGGTAGCGGAAATAAGGTGTCGTTCAAGGTCGCGAGTTTTGAGTATAGACCCTTTTCATGTTTACAAACATGAACTGCCTCCTGCGTCCCAAGCAACTTCCGGTCGCTCCGTCTTTGAAAGTATGTCGAGCTTGCCTATGTCGCCAGTGCTAGAAAGCATAAACGCTACACGCACATTAAAGTTGGAGATTTAACGAGGGCCCTCGGCTGGTCAATTTAACGTCTTGGAGGAGGCAAGTTGGTTTACAAGAGTATTCGAAAATATTTATCATATCTGGGGGTTCTGCGTTCTTTTGGCGTTCACCTGGAGAATTGGTGGTTAAACGTTTCATCAACATTTCAAACAGCGGTGTTAGGGTGGGCTTTGTTCATACTTTTTATGAACCGGAAGTTCTCTGGGACGTCAAAGACTAGAACAACTCCTGGTGGCGTTTGCCATGAAAAGGGTCTATATATCCTCGCCCCTGCACGTTGGGTAGCGTTTTGTTGCTGTTGCCCTAAGCGAAGACGAATCGGGCTCAAGGAAGATCGTGACGCTTCGCTGCGGAGATTCGGAACGTCGAACCGGGAACGCGTTACGGCTCCGTGAAGTTCCTCCTCATTAGGCTTAGCGAGTCACCGCTGGAAGACAATGGAACGTTTTGTCGTTGTATTATAAACGCTTTTTTTTTTTTTTTTTTTTTACGGGGCGTGCGTTTTCCTGTTTGGAGAGTACGTTGTTTTGAACGATGTAACTTTCGTGAGTTGTTCACAAACCACAAAGAATCGGAGAAGTCTTGCGAAAAAATAAAGGATTCTTCGGCTCTCAATGGACCTCTAGCTTCGCCCAGATGTTGCGCGATACCAGCATAATGTATCCTTCGATCTTTTTCTTTCTCTCTCGCGCGGTCGTTCTTTATGTGTGTGTTTGTGTGTTTTTCGTGTTTCTGTGCATCAGTGCTTCGAAATCGACAAAGGTGCGGCTTGCTTTCTTATGCGGCAAGATTAAAGGGACCATGCAATGACCTTTTTACTTTTGCCAGATAACTTTTACATTAAACCTTCAACGTTCACTGAATGCCGAGCAGGCATCCGTTTTCGTCTCGGCTTATTAACGTTTACACAAAAAATTAATGAAATATCGACTTTTTCTTTCTCTCCAACTGACCGCAAAACAAGTTGCGGCGTAATTTTGACGGTCGTGACGTACTCTGGCACAGGAACCGGAAGCTCTCTCGGCAGTAGGAGAATGGGAGCGTTAGCGGCGGCTAGTTGGGGGTGCGCCGGTAGATTTTACTGCGCTGATGGCGCCGACGTATTTTTCTGAATCGGCGCCTCTCATCGCCGCGATAGCCGTGGACACATCGCAGCTGAGCGAAATTCATTGAGATATGTTTCGCTACAGCGACAGCATGGGACTAGTCCCATACGCCGGCATGCCTGTTGGGAAGTGCGGCGAGTTTTCCGGTGAAGACTCCAGAAGTCAACCCAACGGTCATTGTTGGTAAAAGGCGGCCCGTGTCAGTCGTTTGCAAATCGACGTAGATGGAAACAAATTGCCGCGGCGTTTTTCGCGGCCTCGGATATGCAGGAGAGAGCCGACGTTAAAAAAGATACGTTTGAACTACGACAGTCTCAGCAAGAGCCACGTAAATACCTGTTCACACTCTGAGCGGACGCGCGCGTTTGATGGAAGTGCTGTATTCGCGCTGTTGGTGAGCGCTTCGGGACCGATCTTTTACGATTGCAACTCGATACTGACGCGGCACTCGGGAAAAGGAAGGTTGGACCGGCGTTGCACGTAGCTCCCACGAACTGTTATAGCTCGACAGTGACGTGCAGTCTTGTCAGAATAAAAATGGCATACTAATAACAAAGTGTACATACCGTGTTACGAAGGTAATCCATATACGGCGTTTATTTGAGCTCTATATCACACAAAACAAAAAGACAGAATCGACGAGAGTCCCCTTTCAATGACAGTGTTCGTCACCACTGCCTCGGAAAACAAGGAGATGATAAGGGGAAGAGATTGACCTCACCTCTTAATCTAAAATTGAGGTCAGCGATCAAACTATAATACCGGAAGGGTTCACAAGGGTCGCGCGGGCATATTCCAATCAGCACGCCAGCCGGTCGTGGGCAGACGGTCTTGGCCAACTACCGTTGAAGCAACGCTGTGCCGAGTCGGAGTGCCTGCTAGGCCTATATTCTGCCGAGCTCGCTTGGTCGGGGTCGGTGGATTCGTGGCCGTTGTAGTTTTTCTCGGGTGTTTGTGGATCCAGCGTTCTTGTTCGTCGTGGTCTGTTTCAAGTAATTTTTACTTTTTTCTTGCTGCTTGAAGTCGGGACGCGCTAGAAGAACACGTAGAAAATAATCGTTCGTTGGTCGTCGCGACCAAGTAACTGAGCAACGCTGTCGGCCCTACTGCGCAAGCGCAGTAGGGTCTTTTTCTTGCTTCGTTTTCCACACGATAGATGGCGCTTGGCTCTGAGCATTATGAAATTTGGCAATTCTCGTCACATCTCTAATTATGCTACAAAATGTGGATCTGAATATTATTTAACAGAACTTTTAGGAGACATTCGCCGGCTATTTATTGTTTATGATCGCAGTGCTGGTGAGGTAGGCTCTTACCCAATAGGCGATGTCGATTCGGCTGACGTGCTGCGGTTCCGCGGATGCATCGCAGTGAAAAGGCAGACAGCTTTCGAACGAAACAAGGCGCAAAAGAGTCCAGTTTTCTTTTAAAAGTTCTATAACGAAGAATTTTTTTGGCTCCCTATTTTTGTGTTTCTTTTCACACCTTTTACGACGATCGGTGGATGAAATTCGATTTCAAAATCGTTTCATGGTCCCTTTAATATAAGTTACAGCGCCTTGTCCTGTATGTATTTCTCTTCTCTGTGGCCTTGTGTTTCGCGCTGTTTTTCACCGTGAACGCTTACCAACTAACCGAACTGTCCATTCTTGTATTAATTTAACCTCCAACACAGCGACGAACGAATTTCTAAAGCCGTTGGATTTAATGCGTGCCTTCATTAGTCTATAGGTCCTTTCATTATGACTAATGAGGGTGTTTAAGAAAACTCTTGGAGCAAAATTTCATACACATCTGACCGGGGCCGAAAGTAGAGATCGCTTGCCCGTTTAAACCTAACTCGTGTAAAAAAAAAAAAAAAAAAAAAAATAATGCGGATTTTTTAAACGGGCTTGCAAACAGCATTGATACCATCCTGCATTGTCTTAAAATATTAAGGCGGGCTAGTTGGATATGCATTATCGAAATAAATAGCGCGAAGGTCGAGTACAAACTGACAGAACAAGCGCTTGTTCTGTCAGTTTGTACTTGAGCTTCGCGCTATTTATTTCGATACTGCATTGTCTTCTTTGACTATCTTATTTCTTAATATGAAATACTATCGGTTTATGCGTACGACCAAGTAGGACCAGAATAGGAGCGGAAATTACACAACACGTGGAAACACTGACAAAACACACACACGTGCCACATCCATACAATTGTTCCGATACAGTTCAGTGAAACAACAGCTTCAGTTATAACACTGATCGAAACATCGAGATAAGGGAAGCAAGTTTTTGCCGACTTCCAGCAGTCATAACATGTGCTGGGGTAGCGATAATAATCCCTGGAGAGGAGGAACAAGGAAGATTGCTTCATTCTCGCGTTTTTTGTAAAAGAAAAAGAAAAAAAAAACGAGTATCTAGAGCTATTTTTTAGTTGAAAATTTCGGTCCTTTACGTTTCTGGTATGCTTCTTACGGGTTACACTAACAGCCTGTACACTCGGTGCCACACGAAGGGAAAAAAAAAGGGCGTTTTGCGTATAGTTTTTACGAGCTTTGGTTGTTGAAGTAAGCGCTCTCTCGATGTTTGAAACGGGGACGTCTAGACAAAATAAATTAAATCTAATCTAAGATGCACCTACATATGTCTTAATTGAACAGCATCAGATCGAGCGCAGACATTGCCTGAACACGAGTGCTGGATGAGCGTTCCGCTGTGCGTCGTGTTCGGTGAACGCGTCGAAGGATGCTCGGCCCACTTGCTCCGTTGGCGCCATCCGATTGTGATGACGTCACGTGGTGGTAGAAAAGGCTGCTCACGGGCTTGGATTAAGGCCCGTTCACACATTTGCGTTCGGAGCGACCACTATGCTTACGAACGAATGCAACCGCTGTGACTTCAACGACAACTGTACGCGACGTGTACACACACATGGAACCGCATGCAACCAAACGAATCAACAGCCAATGAGAAACGAGCTTCAGCTCTTGCTCCTAGCCAATAGTAAGCAACCCAGCTACGCTTACAAACATGGCGGACGGTTTCCTGCCCGACGCGAGGTCCACCGTCCTCACCGGAGCAGCCGGAGGTTTCGGCTACGGCGTACAGTCACGAAGATCTGCTGTGCGCCTACAATAGCTGTGTAAAGGCTGGTTCAAACATCTGAAACGAACCCGTTACCCACGACTGGGTCCGTTGTGACCGGAACGACCGCTCTGCGCTTCGCGTACACTCCTGCGACCACTGCAACAAGCGCAGTGCGTCGGCAGCACGGCGACCGCCTCTCCGCCGCCGTCAGCTGTTGGGGACGCGCTACCACTCACTTGCGTAACAGAAAATAGATAGACCACCTCCTATGATCACAAACTTTATTTTTTTTATTTTTCAGGAAACGCTTGCAGGGTAGTGCATTAAAAAAAGAAAAAAAAAAAGATGCAGTACGCCGTCTTGCACGATCACGACTTTAATACACGACTTTGCCAACAGTACAAATCTCGCCACACGCCTTTTCTACGATTATAAAAGACGATGTAATCTTAGCAGCGATCTAGCAACGTAGAAATATAATTTCGTGATCCGATAGACGTTGCGAGCGAGACATTGCGAGCGTTCAGGATTGCTAACACTAATCACCTTTCTCGGGTGATGAAAACGCGTGAAAATTCGCATCCTTTATACGGTACGCACCAGTAATACCTTGAACTTGAGCACACGCATGGAATGCGCCAAAAAAGAAATCCGGGCGATGTTCGAGGACACAAATGCTAAGAAAGCACCACTGTAGTCGAAGTAAACAAACACGACGGCACGGGCGTTTCTGCTGTCTTGAGAGTGCCGCCACGAGATCGCCGCACGAGTAGGTGGATCTTCCCTTCTAGTACGTGTTGGGTTATCATAACGACACACGACGAAAATTCACAGTCAAGGATAGCGCTTTTACGCGGAACGATGAGCTTCCACCACGCCGTCCACGTCGACGATCACCACCGTGGCACCGACGCCATGTTTGCATATAGAAGGAACCCGGCACGGCCGGCATGCAACGCGCGCGACCAAGCTCTCCTCGACCTGTGATTGGTCTGTCGCTCCCGTCGTTCCCGAACGTAACGAAAAAGTTCAGCCCGGCTCAACTCCTTGCGTTGCGAACGAACACGAACGAAACGACCGTTTGGCGCTTCGTTGCTATGGTAACTCGTCGTTCCAACCGGTTGCATTCGTTCGTAAGCGTAGTGGTCGCTCCGAACGCAACTGTGTGAACGGGCCTTTAGGGGGGGGCGCGATTCGTCTTGCTATAAAGACGTGGTACCGTGTCTTCTACCATACCTTAGCTCTTCTAACGAAAAAATAAAGTAACATTTTCTGACTGCAGATCAATTTCCTATAGTTGTATACCCTCGTATATAGGTGGCGTTAGAACCGCGAACTGAGCTACGCTTCAAGGTAACGACACTTCAGTCATCCGCGTGGATGGATGGATGGATGCTAAGCGGCTGCACCCCTCGTAACGGGCGGTAGCTTGCGCCACCTAGCCTAGATCTTGTTGCTTAAAATCATTGTCGCCAGTTATCTGAGCCTCTATGTCACAGGTTCGGAAATCTAAAAAGATCCGCATGATCCCCATGCAAACAAAATTTTTAATTTTGTTAGGACCGCTAACCGGACGATAGGTCCACGTCCTGGTGGACGGACTCACTGTGAGGGGCGAGGAACGAGACGGAGACGTTGCGTTTAAATAACGAACGATTTACTTGAATCACGTTCAAACTGCAACGCCTATACCAAACGCAAAAAAAAAAAAAATGAACACAAACCAACTCTTGCTCTTTTCGCGCGCGGCGCATTTACACACAATGAAATTCAAGGAAAAGGAAAACACTGCTTTTCTTAGCCCGCAGGCGCTACTCACATATAAAAGAAATAACCGGCGCAGCAACGGTTTAACGGCGTTGGCCACACTGGACACTAGGCACGAAAAAACAAACAAAGAAAAAAGTATAACGCAATAATAGCTCTAAATTGTATAAATTCCACAAGGGTGAGTGAAGCGAACCTGGTACAGATTTCCACTCCTCCTCTCTCTCCTTCTTTCCTCCTCCTCCTCGAGCCTAATGCGACGCCAGACGAATCTGTACCGCGAACCTGGGTCCGGAGAGTGGTGTGGGTGACGCGGGCCCGTTGCGACGCTGGTCGGAACGGGGAAGCCTGTGCGTGCTTGGATGCTTCGTGAGATGCTCCTCGGCACCACACTCATCCACGAGCACACACACTTGGGGGCCTGCAGACCCGCTCCGAGCTCTTCCCGCGTTCCGCCTTCCGCCGCACCTGCTGTCGCTCTCAACTTTCGCGTCGCGTCCACCCACCGGTCCAGTCTCGGCATTCACTGTTTCGACTCGGCTCGGAAGCAAGCCGAGGTCCTCACTTTCACCTCTCTTTCCTCAACAAGACAACGACAAAAAAAAAAAAGGAACCTGCCGAGTCGGGGACAAAAAATACCGCCGCACCCTCCTCGAGAGGGAACCCTTCCCGCGGTTCCTAATTAGCGGGGCCGCGAAACAGCACCAGCCGATGGCCCTAGCTCCCGCTCAACCCGCGGGGCAAGGGGCGACCGACGACCGGATGCGCTCCCTCGCGAAAAATCCAGAAAAAAGAGAAAAAAATAGTCGAATTCTGTGACACTCTACCTGAAATCGAAGGAAACAGTTGTCCGTCCTCCGTAAATGTTAAAAAAGAAACGAAAAAGAAAATAGCCCTCGACAGAACAAAACGACATCTCCTGAGCTTCCTGACAGAGTATCCGAAGCTCGGGAAAGTCTCACTTTCGAGTTATACCGATCGCCAATACGGATGGAAACCGAAGGAGAGGAGAAGATGAAGAGAGTGCGGTGACGTCGGAGCGCCGAACTCTGATTGGAAGGATAGGGGGTAGACGCGGAGGCTGGCTGCCTTTCTCTCCACCCACTGTATACCTCCAATCAGAGTGACCAATCGTCTGCTCCTCGCGCAGCGTCTCGCGTTCAAACGCCGGATACCTGCGTTCGGCATCCGAGCGCGCGTTGGAGCTAACCTTTCCGTCTACCCACTGTTCCTTCCAATCAAGAGGGGGGCGCTCTGACTTAGCCACACGCTCTGATCTCCTCCTCTCCCTCGGGTTTCTGTCGCGTATTGCGCCCGTTCTGCACTGAATACCAAATGTTGTCACTTTAAGCTTACGTTGCTTTCTGGGTATAGATGGTGTGTAGGGGTATTACCATTGCGGCGCTGTATTTCTCACAATGTTTGTCTCCAGTTCTACAGGGCGGTGGTGCACGAGGTGTCGTCCAACGGCAACACCTGCGTGGTGAAGTTCGTCGACTACGGGAACCACGAGGAGGTGCTTTGTTCGGACGTGCAGACGGTGGCACCCGGCCAATGGGTAAGTCAGTTCGTCAAAGCGTTTATTGAACCACGCGAAAGGGGTAAGACGGGCACCTTGTCGGTAGCTACGATGCTTCAAGGGGTCATGAAACGATATCGGGTTGGAATGTTCATGACTTTGCAGAGGCGTACTGGTCCTAGTCTAGCCCAAATATATATTCGCACAGAGTGCCACTGATTCAGAAGCTTCTTTGTCGCGGTGAAATTGCGAGGAGAAAAGGGGACTATTTCTTTCAGTCTCGCCTTCGCAAAGCTTGATGACGTTAATTGTGGGATCGAAACCACCCGCCTGACGACAGTCGAGCGCGGCTCATGGATTGTACGCGAGAATTGCGTGAGCACTGGACTTCGGCTCATAACAATCAATGCCTCGGCGGACACTCGGGTAGTGACTCGTGTCCAACGACTGCGGTGATGAGAATAACCAAACTAACAATGCCATGGAGCTTGGCACGAGTTTTCTACTTTGCTAACACCAGCCCGTGCGAGGCTACGTGGCCGCTTGTTCTAGCTCCGAGTTGAGGGAATGAACGATGCTCAAATTTCTCCAACTTTTTTGGCGACTGCCATTGCCTATAGACCAACACGCGGCCCTGACGTCACGCAGCTGCGGTGGCGCTGTCGACGGCACTGCGCATGCGCAGACGCTTCGCTTCACGCGAATTCGGTTTCTGCGCACGCGCAGTGCCCACACCTGGTGTGGGCAAACGCGGGTTTTTTTGTAAACAGCGTGTCGGTCTATACTTCGTTTCACCTTATGTGCGAGCGAAGGAAAAGCTGGAAGCGCGAGCACGAAAGCTTCGTGCGTTCAGGCTTTGCTTCGAGCGCGCGAGCTGGGGAGAAACGCAAAAAGCGCTGGTCTCGCGCTTCTAGCTTTGTCTTCGCTCGCAGATAAAGTGAAACGAAGTATAGTTAGAAAAACCAAGCCAAGTGTATTCAGTTATTTCGCTAGGGAGTGGTTCTAAGTAGTATTTTGCGAAAGTAGAAAAATCGTTTCATAACTCCTTTAATGACACCCGGCCTTTTTTTTTTTTTTTTTTTTTTTTTAGAGCGCAGCTCTTAGGCGCTCGTTTCCGGCTTGAGCGGCATCGGCGTAACCGCGCGGTGCATGATGGGTAAATTTCCCCGCTAAATCTAGCGGAAAATTTTCCCCGCTAAATCTAGCGGAAAACCTTCCCCGCTAAATCTAACGGAAAAATTTCCCCGCTAAATTTAGCGGGGAAATTTCCCCGCTAAATCTAGCGGAAAATTGTCCCCGCTAAATTTAGTGGGGAAACTTTTCCGCTAAATTTCCCCTAAATGGGAGGCGAGCAGGAGAGGAGGAGGGGCATAGCCCCCTCTCCGTACCTTCCCCTCCTCCTCCTCCTCCTCAAGAGCTGCGCTCTAATTCGGCGTTACAGTCAGTTGTAAACGGCTTTCATTTTTTTACTTATTTGTTTACTCGCTTTAGCTTTAGGAAAGACGTGGCAATACCTCAAGCCCCGATACAAACGAAGTACCTGCACTCCGCGACGCTGTTAGCGCGAGCAGACCATCGCCGGCTTTCTTTGTTTTTCTCTTTGTATCGAAGGACTCTCATCGAAATCACTATAGTACTTACCTCTGTGGTCGATTTTGATTCCAGTCAGTACCCTTTCGAAGTGAAATGCGAAATAGCGCCGAAGTCGTGTTTGCGCGCCAACCGTGGTGCGCAGTGTTCGTGCTGACCACCCGGTCGTCTTTCGATGCCCGCTACAGTACCCGACAGATTTTCAGTTGGGGTGGTTAGGAAGAATATTAAAAAATAAAATTAACCCTCTCTGCTCCTGCGTTAGCACTGCAGACTTGAAGAAAATGAAATTCACGACCTAAAAATAATTGTTTTTTTTTAGAAAAGTTTATTACAAAAGGGAAAATATATCTAATGAGACCTCAGAAACAGAACAGGCCTGGTCAGCAGTCGTTATTAAAGGGATGCTGAACCAAACATTTCAGTCTCTATAATAAGTGACGCACGATCTTTCCACGAGCCAGCAGCCGCCGGTGTGCGCGAGCACACGCAACGAAATTGACGTCATCATATCCCCCATTCACTCCCATTCATCCGTGCACGGGATATAATGACGTCAATTTCGTTGCGTGTGCTCGCGCACACCGGCGCCTGCTGGCTCGTGGAAAGATCGTGCGCCACCTATCATAGACACTGAAATGTTTGGTTCAGCATCCCTTTAAATTAGATCATAATAGGCCATATGCGAAATCCTTGCCAGCTATCATCATCATGCCATTAGGAGCCGCCATATTGGGGGGTTTATCACATCTTCCAGTTGTGGACGAGGTGCATCTGCATTTAACTCGGTTTTCATGATATTAGGGCAGTTTATTTGTACACTCAATGGGTTGCTGGTTAGTTTCGGATCAAAGAAGAAAAGAAAGACTGCCGCCAAATTCAGGAAAAGGAATTGTCAGCAACGAGGTCGCAAGACTCGTCACTCAAGCAGTGAACTGGGCCATCCAGGTCAATGAACGGTATTTCTCGAAGACGTCCTGTGAAGGGTTCGTACTGGACTTGCAGCAGGTGATCATATTTTTGTTCTACGACTTACACTTTGCCGGGACTATTGTTTTTCGGGCGAAATCGTCGGTTCGGGAACCCCCCAATATGGAGGAAATCCGATCATTGATCATGAATACACTAGATGGCGCTTCTTTTTGCATATGGTCTATTGCCCCCTGTCCTTGTCTTGCTTCTGTTTTTCTGCGGTTGTCTCGAGCTTGTTGTTGTACCTGGTTGTTTCGATTGTATAAGAACGGCAAGAGTTGTCCCGCCTCCAGCGCGAGCTTACTGGCTTTGTTAATGCTTCGGCATCTCGAGAGCCTCTTGCGTGCACGCGCCGCCAAAGCACGGTGGAAGGCAACCATCGCGTGTGGAGGCAGGGCATCTGCAAGAGACGCCCTGTTTTTCTCATCTTGTCGGTAACTAGAGTGAAGCTACAAGATAGTGAAGCTATAGTTTGTTGCAGGTTGAGAATAGCAGGTCAATCCCCTTCAACAAAGCTTCTCTTGATAGGTTGTTTCCTCCTCTCCTGCGTTTGCTCCGCTAAAATGGAAAGAGTGGAGGGCTTTGTGGGAGGGGCTTGTCCTACCTTTCTTATGTTGAAACAGACTATATAGAGCTTAAAACTCGGGAAGTGTGGGGGAGTAATTGTGGTGAACGTCTTCAAGAGAAGGGGTATACGTGTTAACGAGGCACCCACCCCAACAGTGATGTCTAATTTTGTCCTCAACAGGACAAGGGCCAGATGAGCTCGTCCCGGACGGACCACCACCGCCATCAAGGAGGCCATCCGCAGACACAAGGCCAGTTCAGCAGCAACAAGGATTCCGAAGACTATCGCTACCTCGAAGCCATGATGCTGGGGCAGTCGTCGGGCGCGACGCACCAGCCACCGCCCCAGCACCAGCATCAGCAGGCGTACCACCACCATCAGCAGCAGCATCATCTACGATCCGCCGAGAATTACGACCATGGGTACAGGGGACGGCCTGCCCAGCATCATAAACAACAACCGGGATTCGGCAATGGTCGGCCCCAGCAACAGTACTATCAGCCACCGGCGCAACGAAGGCCGGGCCCGTCTTGAGGCGGCGCGTCCTCAAGACTGCCCGTGGACCTGGGGTCGTACTTCGGTGACGTGGGCACGGGACCTCGGCCGGCCAGTGGAGAAGGGCAATCTCGGGCTTCGTTGAATTGATCCTCGTTGTTTTTTTTTTTGTTTTTTTTTTGTGTTCTCTGGGCGCCTTGCGGACTGTCGTTCTTTACTCGTTGTGCTGGCGTTGTTTTTGAAGAGACAACGGATTGGATCCTCATAAAACTCTGTTTACTGTCTACTCCTGAAGGCCGGCCGAGGCTGTGGGCACCGGCCCGTAACAGTCAGCACGTTTTGGTTTCTTTCACTCCACCGGGAGAGGATGGGGGTCCTGTTGTTCAGATTTGCTTTTCAACCCTAGAATGGTCACCGACTTCTCCAGAACGATAAGGAAGTTATTAGATAGTCTCGGCTTCAGTCTGAACTTGCTATTTGCAAGGATGTGGGAGCGGGCCGCGCGACTTTTGAAGCTGCACGGGCGGTCGCGACGCTAAAACAAGCAGTGAGGGAGATTTGTTCTGGAGACAGGACAAAGGCTTTCCTCTCCCCAGCTCGCTTTCCGTTCCGAAGATGTCGGTGACCGTAGCTAGGTATTTGAACCTTCTCCTTACTAATATAAAGATTACCATGTCGCAGCTCAATTCGAACGTGCGCCCTCTCAACTAAAAAAAAAAAAATAACGTCAGTGGTGGACGGAATTAACTAGAATGCACGACTACCTGTCTGGTGCATGCTGTGACGTCAATTGTGCCCATAAGTGTGGAATGTACCCGTGGGAGGGCTTGGCTGGAGGTGTACGTCTATACTCCGGTTCACCTTACTATGAACTGTGTTGGACGCTACGAGCAATCGTAGCCAATTAAATGCCGTGCCACGTGACTTTAGGGAGGTGCGTAGGGATGCGCGGGGTGTATAGTCACGTGGTACGTCGATAACACTGGGATGGTCCGTAGCGGCCGCTACAGTCAGTGGGAAGGCAAATCGAAGTATAGACGCCAGCGAGCAAAACAGGGAAGGGGCGTGCGTTCTATTTAGTTTTGACCGTGTCCGTGCATGTGTAAACTCACAATTTGGGGTCTTGTTTTGGCTTCACTTTTTTTGTGACGTCTCGTGGACACCGGCAGCCATGTCTTGTCTGGAAGAACGCTCGCGAATAATGAGGTGGACTGGGGTGGGCATTCTGTCTGCTGCGTTTATTTACACACACACACATACACACACAAGAGACCCCAGTGCGAACTGTGACTGCCGACGAGATGTGTGTACGTGCGCTTTTGTACTTCTAGAAGTCGAACGCCGTGGCACGGACCGTTGGTACATGTAGACGCTGAAGGGGAGGAAATGCACGGCGTCAAATAAACCTGGAAAACCTTTGCCTCTGCCTAAAACTTGTGTTTGGATAGATCATGCTTGAGCCGCGATTGTTTACAAGCGCCTTTCAGTGCTTGTCTACGCGCGGTAACAAAGCCTCTAAAGTACAAAACAAGATTAAATAAAAAAATAAATAAGGCAGCTCGTGCTTTTATAGATTTTTCCAGCTCTTATCACCCACGCGAAAAAAATGCCCAGTCACGGCTGTGGACGCAACAGCGTCTCTATATTTCGTGAAAAAGAGCTATTGCGCGAGTTCAGTATGCGCTCCACAGCCCACTAGGTAAAAAGGCACAATGAGGGGGATGATCGTCTGACGTCATCGCCCCACAGAAGACGTGCGTATGTCTGAATAGCGTCGTCTATGCAAGTTGTCACTGGATGCTTCCCTGCTGCGCCATCGAAGCGAAACCTGTCTGCTGGAAGTCCGTGACCCGCCAGCCGAGCAGCGATCGTCAAATGGCAATGGGTGCTCAAAGTTTGATTGACTGCTCACGGCGGTACGTTGCGGTCTGATGGCGCGTCAGAAGAGATTTGCTGACTCGTCATCGCCAGAAAGCGAAAATCCCGCACTTCAAACCGACGATACGCAGTGTAAAAAAAAGAAAAAAAGAAAAATGCGAGAAATATACGAGCGGGTAATAACGGGAAAGCATTGCTGTGGCTTCGACTTCGGGGCGTCTTCGTTCACAGCCTTGCGTCTTCCGGCCATCGAAGTCTGCCTATCCGTCCGATTCCAGTTGAACCATGGGTACATTTTTTCTGCGAGGTACAGTCTCCACCAACATGAAAGACCCGCTCAGAGACTGCGGCTGCTGGGTCCATGGATGGACCATGGAAAGAGTAAGCTGAAGTCGCGGACCCTTGGAAAGTTGAGTAGTGTCACGGGAAAGCGAAGGTTCCATATAGCCACGGACGGGGATAGTGCATTCATCGAAGTGTCCTGCTTGGCGCACCTGTCTCCTTTGCATACGGTGCACCCTGGCTGTTGTACTTGAGTCGGCGAGTTGAGATGGTAGTGACACGGCCTCTCGATCCCCCCTGTTGGTGCGGCCTGCCGATTTTTTCCGAAAACAAAAGAGCGCGCGTGAGTGGAGAACTTCTCCCATCTGCCGTGGAGGCGCTGCACATCGGCGAGTGGTCTCGTGAGCTGAAAGCTATACTCCGTTTCACTTTATGTTGTACCGCAGACAAGGCTAGAAGCGCGAGCTCATAGCGTTGGGAGCTACTCTTAACGCACGAGAGCTTGTGCCGCCGAGATGTGCCTTATAGAGCAAGGAGCTCGCGCTTGTAGCCTTTCCTGCGGTACATCATAAGGTGAAAAAGAGTATAGAAAAGGCGCCCAACCAATACCACCTAGAATACAAGGCCTGCGCATGACGTTTCGTTAGTAGATCCCCGACCCGCCCCAAGCGGCAAACAGGCTGAAGCTTGACGAGAGTATGGGCCGCGTCGCAACTACGTCGCATTCACCTGCGGCCACAGCTGTGTGCGTGACTGCTGAGCGCGAGCTGATTGCGAGCTTCCAGTTCATTTGCAACGCGCACGCGAACACTCCCTCGGCCACAAGCGCGAGCTAGCACGCGCTCCTTGCTTTGAGACGAGCATTTCTAGCGCGCGCGCTCGTTCTGCGGAAGAACGCTTCAAAGCAGTGACCCGGAGTATAAACAGCGCCCTCGAAAATGGCGTCCAGTGCCAGCGTCCAGCGTCCAGCGAAGGGCTTTGCAGCCCTTCGCACAGCAGTAAGGCATTTTCACTCATGCATTTGACGCTCCACGTGAACGTCTAACTTCATCGTATACGCTATAGCTACAGACACTCGGCGTGAGTATCTGTTTCATTATCTGCTACACAAACCACTGAAGCAGGCGATGGAGCAGACGATGTCGCAGATGATGTAGCAGACGACGGTGCTCATCCGGGCTACCTAGGGGGCGCTGAGGGGATCTACTAGTGATGACGTTTAGAGGAGGAAACGCGCAGGCCTTGTGTTCTAGGTGGTATTGGCCCAACGCGCTCTTGCTTCGCGACCCAGAGAAAATATCTGCCCGTCATTGGCTTCGCCGATACCGAGGCGCTGTCGCGGTTGCAAAAGGCCGCAAAAATCGCTTGTCCCCCACCTTTGCACCACTTTGCGCGGAAAAAATATCGCAGTTTTACCCTGTGCTCGCATGCGTGGTTTCTGTTTTCGATCGTTTTTTTGCTCGTTTCTATAGTTTCATGGCGATAACCACTGATGGATGAGAAAAAAGAGAAGTAGACAGCCGCCTTTTGTCTGTCTCTGCACAGTTTTAAAGTGTGCAGATGGGTTACGGAGCACGCGATGCCTAAAAACTGTTGCGTGCCGCGTTGTAAGTCAAATGCAGCGAGAGATCCGGAACTCTGCTATCACGAGCTTCCGTCTAGAGAGAAATTTTGGGATGCCTGGTTGAAGAACATTTCGCGAGAAGGCAGCGAGAAGGGCAGCCAGTGGCAACCAAGCTCCAGGAGCGTCGTGCGCTCCCTTCATTTTAAAGGCCGACGTTTACTTCGCGCTTTCCACTTTTGCCCGTCACCTCCTTTCCTATATCCTCTTCACATTTTACCTTGCCCCAACCTGGCTCCCCTCGCAGCTTAGGAGAGGGGAGCGCTATGTGGATTATCTTCCCTGCAGAAAGCCGAGGTTGTACATATAGGCATTTAAGGCGGAGGACTACAAGGTAGGGATGAAGCGGAAGGTACTGCGACCGACAGCGGTGCCGACTCAATTCCCATTGTATTCGTTTTACATGCAACCAGCAGGTTCAAAGAAACGCAGACCGCTTGTTCGTGTGCCACCTAACGCGTCCCCGTCGCATGTGAGCGGTAGAAGCCGACAACGCAAAATGCAGTCCCCTGCTGAAAGAAGACGAGCTGTTGATGAGTGCGTGGCTATTGAACCTTTCCTGCACAAAGAGTTTGAAGTGGAAGAATGTCAGACGTCATTCAATTTGACAGCTATAGGCTTTATGGAAGATGCCAAGAAAAACGCGCACCGCCTTCAAATGCAAGCCAAATGACTGAACGAGCGAATTAAAAAAAACTGCGACAAACCTGCGACGAATTTCAAGACAGATTTAAGCAAGGAAGGCTAATGTGTAAAACCCGCTCAACTTTGCAGGTGACGTGTCCTGAATGCAAGCTGTAACTTAAGGGAAATGAATCTCGTGACGGAGAAAATCAGTTCGTGTTTAGCCTTGACCAAAGAGGACTCAGCTATCCACTACCTGAAGCTGTCTGGCCGTGCAAGCTCGTCTGCACCTTTGTCGAGAGGGCTCTACAGTTGGCAGAGATTCGTCGTTCTGGACGGATTGGCAAGGTTCTCTCGAGCGCTGAGCTTCCACACCTTATGGACTGCCCGCTGATGTGGTGTACTAACTGCAGAGACCGGTACCACAGCTAAGAATTCTGCGAGCTTTTTCTCGGGAAGCTCGTCAGTCCTCTTCTGGCTAACTCGGCTGGTGAGCTAAACAGCCCTCTAGAGAATATATTGAGACTTTCGCGGAAGCCTCTTTCCCGAAAGGTATTCCGCTTGCAAACTATATGACTCCCTTGATCTGTTCGTGAACAATGAAGTTTATATTGCAGAAGTTATGCACGAGGAATCCCTTTCTTATTGTCCCTCACAGATAAATAAAAGGCACAGCTCGAGCGTGCTAAGCATCGGTTAAAATCGGAAATCATACGGCCTAGCTATATCCAACTATAACTCATTACAGTGGTAATAGAAACGGGGACGGGAACAAGAAAACGACAATTCGCTCATACTGCCAGCTGAATGCGGCTCTAACGCGCAGCCTGCAACTGAGTGAGCTCCTCGCAGAAAGAATTATGTGCTTCTATTCGACACAGATTTGTCACATCATTCATGCAATCTGGCACTTGTTTCAAATGAGACTTGCCGCTTCACGAAAAACAATCTAAATAGCCACACCTAGGGTGCCTACATGTTTCCGCCGCTCCGGAAGCGGAGCGGAAACATGTAGGCACCCTTGCCACACCGGGCGGACTGCGCCTCTCTCGCCGATAACGAGCGCCAAGGCTGGCGCTGCGGGGTAAAGTAGAACTATCGCTCTCACCGGCGGCGCGAGACATACGGCAGGCCGCTCCCAAGGGGAGTCCCCTTATCAAGCGGCCGTGGTAGTGACCAAAAGTGCAGATCGTTCCTAATCCTGGGCAAGGTTAAAACTACCCTAAAATCCCGAAAGATCGACCGCCTCATATTTGAACGCAGAATTTGTTATACTGCTAGCTCCTAACCGTTTTCGGTTACGCACTTCCGAAACGGAAACCGCGAGTGCCAACCGATCGCTGAAGTAGCGCCAGCCGGAGGTCTTGCTCGAGTATAGTTCCGAGTCACTTCCGCGTATCGTGTCACGTGATCAAACATAGAGCGACGCCAGCGACGCGCTCTAGTCGTAGCACGGGGTAAGCGAACTCCGAGCTTTCAGCTTTTTTGTCGACCGTACACGCTCTTATTACAGCTGAGCTGTTAAAGGACACATGCAAAGAAAAAAAAACATTTTTTTTAAACAGCTTAGATGGATAAAGGATATTATAAAACGATTTTACAACGAAGAAAAAAATTTTTAGAGCTATATTTACGGCGCTATACGAATTTGTAGTTGGCGCCCGCTGGAGCCGCCGCTGGTCACGTGGTAGGCCCGCGCGTCGCCGCCCTGCGTCGCCGGAGCCGTAAAGCGACGCCGCCGCCGCACGCTGAGCGTTGTGCGAACGCCGCTTCAACGCGTTTCTCCACGCCGCCGTCGCCGCCGCCGCAGAAGTTCGTCTGGTTCGGGGCGCCGCCGCCGTCATCTGACCGGCGCACAGGTCGATCACGTCTGCTTGCGCTTTTTCAGGAGTTTCCTTTGGGCTCTAAAAGTTACTTATTCATCTTAGTTTTTAGTTATACTTCAAACAAAGATAAATAAGTTACTTTTAGAGGCCATAGGAAGCTTCCGAAAGAGCGCGAGCACCACGTGACAAATATGGGCCCGTCACGTGATAAATAAGGGCCACTTTTCCGCGGCGCCCGCGGGCGCCAACTACAAATTCGTATAGCGCCGTAAATATAGCTCTAAAAATTTTTTTTCTTCGTTGTAAAATCGTTTTATGACATCCTTTTTCCATCTAAGCTGTTTAAAAAAAATGTTTTTTTTCTTTGCATGTGTCCTTTAAGGGCTAGTTTCCCCAGGATCGTGTCCCCCGCAAAGAAATGTCGACACAAAACTCTGGTTGCCGCCGTCGCTCATAGATGGCGGTAGCTGCCCAGAGTATTGTGTTTGCCGGTTGTCCGCTTGCCGCCGTCGCTCATAGATGGCGCAACCCTTCGAGCCTTTCCACTCTAGCTTTCCGACTTGCGGCCGGCCATCACTTAATTCTCACCATAGTACAGCTTCGCTGCAGTCTTGCTTCACCAAAGTAGGAAGGATAGTTTTTTTTTTTTTTTTTCCTCACTTCGCCGCGCTCTTTGAGTAGGGCCATTCACGAGCAAGCCGCAGCGCGACGCGACTTTTTTACCTCTGTTCCGATATGTCTCGTTCTCCAAGTTCTGGTACCGGAGTTGCTGCGGCGCCAGAAACGGCGGCGCTGCAATCGCATCTAGCTCGACGCGGCATCACATTTTGTATTACCATTCCCCTTGCCACGATAGCGGATAAAAAGATATTTTTTTTTTGTTACCTTTTTTCTATGGGCGGGCGTTCATTCGAGATTTTACGGTATACACGAGAACCCTGTGACACAAAACTGTTCGAGCCCTCTTCCACCCTTTGCGGATTTGCCGTAAGCGGGCACCGTTGGAATGTGTTTTGCCGATGTAACCTGGATGATTTTTTTTTTTTTTTTTTGTTTCCTGGTCACGAGATTACAGTTCCAGCTGCCACGTCACAACTGCTGCCTCCGCCGCCTGCCGACGGCGACGTGCTGCTGCCTGCGGTTGATGTCTGTACAGGTCACGTTCTTGGTCTTGATTCTGGGGACAGAATACAACAGTTGAGTTAAACGGGAGCTCCGATATGCCGACACGTATCGCGCGTACAGAGCCAAATCTAACTTTCTATCGGGCAGTGATTAAGTTAAACAGACTTAACATAGAGAGAAAATCTTTGTTGTGCAACGAATACCCTGTCAGGCACTCAAGGAGTCGATCTACCACTCTTCCCAAGCTTACTGGCAGTAGTGCGACCCATGTACACTCGCACGCAACGCCACTGACCAAGACGCTTCTTCGTCAGGGTGTAATTTCAAGAACGAAAGCGGACTTTCCCTTTCAGTCTCTCCTTCGCAAAACTTCAGGACGCAGTCACGGGGATTGCACTGCTAACACAGAGTGGATTATCCCATGCTGACGGTAGTCTAATGCAAGTTACAGATTGGACTCGAGCTTTGTGTGAGCACTCGATTCGGGACTCGTGACAATCAGCGCCTCGAAGAACATTCGGATCAACATTGCCCGGAACTCGGCGCTTTCCCCGTGCTTTCCCAACACCGGAGCATATGGCTCTGATGAACATTGGCGGCGTATAATCGGCCCCAGATCAAGGTGGCCGCTGGTTCTGTCTTCGAGTTGAAGGGGTCAACGCTGCTCGTCTTTCTCAAATTCGTTTCCGCGACGGCGGTAAGAAACGTGAAAGTGTCTAGAAATGTTCAGTTTGAAAAACAAAACGAACATTGCTGTATCGTAATCTGTAAGTTACCTAATTGGCCCGATCACATATTTTAGCTGCATGTCCGTAGATTTAATAATAAATATTCGTTACATGCACCAATAGATGCTTCAAACACTTTTTTTTTTTTAGCCGCATACCAGGTACATCAAAATTATCAATAGTACATGATAATATCATCAGTTATATATTATAATCACCGTCGATGCTATTCGGATTATTTTTTCGCTCGAATTGCCGCATCTATTGAAACGTCATATACTAGAGTTGGGGTTTATAACTTACGTAAAATAATGCAGAGGGCAACAAGCTTTTAATCCGTCGCTCTATGTGGAAACCCAACCAGCGCGTCTCTTCATCCGCGTTGTATTCGGAGTTCGCCGGCCTTTCTTGAAAAATTTAACTTTATTTGCCTATTCAGGATGCTTATCCCTTTTTGTGGTATCTTTCACTGTGAAAACCGTGGCATACCAGGGCTTGTAGCCTGCTCGGCCTTCGCGGGAAACCAACAAAAAAAAAAAAAAAAAAAAAAGCAGAACGCCGACTGGCCCGTGACGCAGGCCGTTCGACGTTCTTCGAGGATTATCTCCTCTGAGATAACCTCAAGAAAGCCTTCGCGGTCTTCGCGAAAAATAGCTGATCGTTGCGCGGTAGGGAACGGAACAGACACGCCCGTTCCTTGGCTTCAGTGCTGTGCAAAAGACAGTCTCAAAACGTGCCCTAGAACAAGTAGGGATTTCGTCGGATTCCCGCGAAGTAGATGTGGTCGACATTGTAGACTGGACGTGCTGTTTAACTTATCAATTAAGTTCGGATAGTGAGGCACCGCGAGGTACGCACTTACAGTATGTTAGTCGATTGATAAGACCTGTTCTCATATTGTAAGCCGTGAGTACCCACGCCTTTCGGCTATCGTGTGCGGTCAAATATTTTCGGCAGTTAATACCTTTGTAGATTGACGCGGCTGAGTGTAGGGCGTCGTGAAAAATTTGCATAAAATGAAGCAAACATTCTAGTAGCTTATATGTGTTCTGTCGCGTATGGACACTCCAAGAATAGCTTTTATTGGTTTGTTTTCTTCCCAAAAATGGTACAATTCTTTCTTAAAAGTCTTGAGAAATTCTACTCGCAATAAAACACAAAAGAAACAAACGCAGAAATTTAGCCGCCGCAAGTGTTCGTCCGGAATTGCGCCTACGCAGGCTGCCACAGTCGATTGATGAGAAAACCCACAGCCCAGAGCAGTCGGGCAATACTGACGTAGACTCTCGAAACCTGGGACGCGCGCGCTGTAAATAGCTTCGTTTTTCGTTCGAGACTGTCGCTGGAAAGGTCCCTCTATACAAACGAACACGATCGCATCTCACAGAAGACCGACCCTCTGAAGATCTATTCAACGAGTCTGACTTTGGCGTTTAGTTCCCTTAGTTTAATTTTCGCGTTTAGTTGCCATTATACCTGTAACGCGAAGAAACTACTTTTACGAGTATTATATCATTATTATCTACAAAGGGCGTATGTATTCTGTGAGCACCAAAGGATATGCGATTTATCCCCGGCGTTGACATATTCATGCGACGTCGCTCGAGATTCACAAACCGTCAGGCCAAAAAAAAAAAAGAAAAGAAAGTTTTTTTTTGGTTTTTGTGAAAACTTTTTTGAGAATAAAGTTTACTTCCGGGTGTGCGAACGATGCGGCGTTCTCGCATCGAGGTCGCTGGCTTCTTTTTCTTCCCCGTTCTTTATTTGCTCGAAAACTCGGCGACTCTTTCTTGACGACCTATCGCTTCGAAAGCAGGCCAGGCACGCGGAAGAGAACACTTCAATCAGAAAGCGCCTCCTGCGCACTGAGTATCAATAGCGACAGTAATATATGGCAACAGAAATGCCCGCGTGCAGGAAATGAAAGACGTACGTTATTAGGAAAGAGAAAAAAAAACGTTAAAAAACTATTGCTAAATTACCCTAGCATCAAGGAGAATGCAGGGATTGCTGTTCCACGCGCCACACGCGCAACACGCCTTCCCCGTACAAATGGTTCGAAGTAAATAACCAAACAAGCGTTGACGAACGCGCTTGCAAGATGCAATTTGTTTTAGGCATTTGCTTTAGAAAAGTTACGGCTGTTGAGGCCAGTACGTGCGGCGCGTGGAGCACCAATCCCTGCATTCTCCTTGATGCTTGGGTAATATAGCAATAGCTCTAACTACACACAGGCTCGGTCAAAAACGTTATGTAAGCCACCTTTCTTTCTCTTTTTTTTTTACAGCGGAGTTGTTAAAGGGACACTGACACCCTTTAAATTTTTTTTTTTTTTGCCAGGCGATTCATTATGGTGTCAGGAGACTACCCAATCAATATTTTGTTACAGCGTCACGTATATTTTAATAAAGTAAAAAAAAAAACGCAACTGGTTGAAACCGAAACAGGACTGGGGAGGAAGAAGAAATATAGAGGAGAGAGGTGGCGGAAGTCACGTGGATGTGATACTTTTTTTTTTCCCCCAAACAACGCATTTGCAGTTTTTTAGAAGCCACAAAAAATGGGTATCACATTTACATTTTTAATAGTGTGTGCGTGCCTTCGATGACCTACGACTTTGATTATATTTGGTGGTTGTGTCTAAACCATAAAAAACGGCAGCGTGGCCACGGAGAAGAGAGTCAGCGCGACTCAAACCGGCCAGTTCTCGATCGGCGGTTTTCGGTGGGAAAGAAAACGAATTTCGAGCCGCGAATTGTTTTCTGGGTACTTGGGCTCTCATACGTAATCTACAAATAAAAACCTCGGCGAGCATAAATACCCCGTCAGTGTCCCTTTAAGGGTTAGCTTCCCCAGGATCGTGTCCGTCCTCAAATCACCTGATGACACAGAACTCTGGACAGCTACCGCCATCTATGAGCGACGGCGGCAACCTTTCCAGCCTTTCCAGTCTGGCTTGACGACTTGCGGCCGGCCATTACTCCATTCGCACTATAGTACAGCTTCGCTGGTCTTCCTTCTTCACCAGAGGGGCAAGGTTGAAAGTTTTTTTTTTTTTTTACCCGGAGCTGCCAAGCTCGTGCATTCAGTGATAATTTTACGGTGTATTCTTCATGAATTTAGAGAGTTTTGGGGAACTGTTTCTGCACATCCGATACGGTACGGTGGGCCCTCCGGTACGAACTGTGCATGCGCTACCACAGAAGACTCGCACATGCGCCGTTCGTACCGTATCGGATGTGCGAAAACGGTTTCCTAAAGCACTCTAGTAGGGTCTTTTTGCAAACCGTTACCGTGTTCCGGGTACAGCACTACCGGAGCCTTTGAAGCTTTTAAGCGCGCGCCCCGCGGTCACGGTATCACCATGACCGCAGTGATAGCGGGGCTGGAGCTTCAAAGGCTCCGGTAGTGCGGTACACGGAACACGGTAACGGTTTGTTAAAAGTCTTCAATGGAACGCTTCAGCATATTGTCGCCGTTGCGGCAGCTCCCCGGTGCCGGCTGGGCACCAGGGTCTCAACGAGCGCAAGCGCAGTTGGCGTGAGCTACGGTCACCATGTCGGTGCCACGGTAAATACCCGGCCACTCGATCCTGGTACCCGCTCCGCTGGGAACGTCCTGCCGAGTGGCCCTTTTAGCCGGGAGAAACGGAAGTTTTCAGAGCGGCCGCAATGAGGGGTATTGAGCCGTGGTGGCGCGGACCAGCGGACACGGTTAGACTGACTGTATTCGCTTTGAGAAGCTAGCTAGGGGCGCTTTTGTTTTCCTCACTATGGGTATAGTGCACCTGCTAAACACGCGGTTGTGTTTTAATTTTCATAGTGCGTAGAAGCTTGGCATTGTACGTGTTTGCACCAGCAGAGGAAGTTGAAGTATCCTCACTCTGGGTTGCGAAAAAATTCCACCAGGCGGCGATACCCAAACTTCTCGCCGCGAATACTGGTTGTCACATCAAGTGAAAAATAAAGTTGTGCGCATCATTCATGCGCCACGCGTAGTAGTTCTTACATGATGTGGTTGCGAAAAGAATGAACCTTGTTTTGGGTGTGTCACCAGTAGGTAGCACCCCCTCCAGTCCGCCCGTCTGTGGCCGCCAGGCTCGGCGGGCAACATTGATCACCGCGCAAATAAACACCGTGGAGCGTACGCCGCCCCGGTCAGTCATCGCCCACCCTCACAACCAGGCTGCAAGTCGTCTCTTCTCGGCGGGTGCTTCGGCCCCCTTCGTCCGCGTTCCAGAAGGATCGTGACACTGGAGGCTGACAACGTGCACGGTTCGCCCCACGCCGCCGAGAGAGTCGGAACACCGGCCCCCGCTCCTGTCGCCATGCCGCTGTACGGGAGGCTCGAGCCGTTCGAGGGAGATGGGTCCGCCTGGCCAGTCTACGAAGAACAAGTCCACGTGTTCTTCCGGGCGAACGACACGCCCGAGGCGAAACAACGGGACATCTTCTTGGCCAGCTGCGGGACCCGCGTCTTCAGCCTCCTGCTCGACCTTCTCAAGCCGGCCACACCGCACGTGAAACGCTGGGTGAGCTGCTCGCCACGCTGCGCTCGCACTTCAGCCCGGCGCCGTCCACGCTTATGGAGCGGTTCCGCTTCAACAACCGGAGCCGCCGGGACGGGGAGACCCTCGGCCAGTTCGTCGCTGCGCTACGAGGGTTAGCGAACACCTGCGCCTTCGGCGACCAGTTGGACTCGCTACTCCGGGACCGGTTCGTCTGCGGCATCAACAACCCCGCCATGCAGACGCGACTCCTGGAGCTCCCCGACCCCTCGCTGGACGACGCGGTGAAGGCAGCGCTGGCAATGGAAGCAGCAGCCAAGGACGCCAGCGAGATTGCGCGTGCGGCCGGCTCATCGTCGACGGAAGCAGCGGTGAACAAGATGGCGACGAGGAGCGGTGCCTGCAGCCGCTGCGGTGCTGCCCACTCCCCTTCACAGTGCCAGTTCGCCCAAGCACAATGTTTCACGTGCGGGAGAACTGGGTACCTCGCACGTGTCTGCCGAGGGGGGAGGACGAGCGGCGGCCAGCAGCAGCAGCAGCCTGGTTCAAGCCCGGGTTCCAGCCAAGCCCGCGGCCAGGGTGGCCGTCGCAAGAGAACGCGGCGGGGACGAGCGGCTCCAGGTTCGGGTCCCTCCTCAGCGAGGCTCCACGTCGTGGCCGAGGACCCGCAGATTTTCGACGTGTGGCATACGAACAAGCCTCCATCGTCTGTGCCACCTTACTTGGTGTCTGTCGAAGTCTGCGGGCACCCCATCACCATGGAGCTGGACACAGGGTCCAGCGTGTCGGTCGTGGCCGGGAAGCTCTTCAAGCGGACCTTCCCTGGCGTGTCCATCGAGGCGTCGGACGTCATGCTGCGCAGCTACTCCGGGCAGCTTTCCCAGGTCCAGGGTCGGGCCCAAGTCAGCGTTCGCCTTGGCGACAGGGAGGCAATCCTTCCCCTTTATCTAACCAAGGGGTCGTCGCCGACGCTGCTGGGCCGGAACTAGATTCACGCGCTGGGTGTTCGGCTGCCGGAGTACCAGGAAGCTTCTCTGCACGTGGTGAAAGACGTCCCGAGCCTCCTCACCGACTTCCAGTCCCTATTCCAGCCGGGGGTGGGCACCTTCGCCGGCACGACAGTCGGCATCCACGTACCCGAGGGAGCCCGGCCGCGTTCCTTCAAGCCGCGCCCGCTGCCGTTCGCCCTGAAGGACGGGGTCACCCAGGAGCTGCAACGGCTTCAGCGAGAGGGGATCCTGGTGCCCGTCAAGATTTCCGAGTGGGCCGCACCGATTGTTCCAGTCCTCAAGCGAGACGGCCGCGTCAGGATCTGCGGGGACTTCAAGGTCACCATCAACCCCGTCGCTACCGTCGAGAAGTACCCGCTGCCTCGGATAGATCTCTGGTCGGCTCTGTCCGGGGGACAGAAGTTTTCCAAGCTCGACCTTCGAGATGCCTACCAGCAGCTGGTGCTCCAGGATGCCGCCCGGAAGTATGTCACCATTTCGACTACCATGGGACTCTTCCAGTACACGCGCCTACCGTTCGGCGTGGCCTCAGCCCCAGCCATTTTCCAGAGGGAGATGGACAACCTTTTCAGGGGCATGAGGCACGTGGCGGTGTACTTGGACGACATCCTGGTTACCGGTACAGACGACGGGGACCACCTGCAGAACCTGCGCAAAGTCCTGACACGCTTGCAGGACGCCGGTCTCAAGCTGAGGCTGGACAAGTGCGTGTTCCTGACCCCCAGTGTGGAGTACCTGGGACACATCATCTCCCTGGCTGGCCTGGCCCCGGCACCCCGCAAGATCAAGGCCGTGCTCAAGGCGCCGAAGCCCAAGAGCAAGAAGGAGCTTCAGAGCTACCTCGGCCTCATCAACTTCTACAGGAGGTTCCTGCCCAACCTGTCGACGCATCTAGAGCCGCTGCATCGTCTGCTGCGTGATGGTCAGCAGTGGGCCTGGAAGAAGGAGCAGGACTTGGCCTTCCAGCACAGCAAGGAGTTGGTCATCAAGGCTCCAGTGCTGGTGCACTTCGATCCGGCCAAGCCTGTAGTCCTCACCGTAGATGCGTCGCCGTACGGGGTAGGAGCCGTCCTGTCGCACCGGGGTCAGGATGGTCAGGAACGCCCTGTGGCGTTTGCTTCTCGTCGTCTCCATGCGGCAGAGCAACGCTACAGCCAGCTCGACAAGGAAGGCTTGGCCCTCATGTTCGGGGTTGAGCGCTTCCATCAGTACCTGTGGGGCCAGAAATTCGAGGCGGTCACGGACCACAAGCCGCTGCTGGGGCTGCTGGGACCTGACAAGGCTGTCCCAATGCAAGCATCGCCTCGTGTGGTACGCTGGGCCTTGACGCTGGCGGCCTACAGCTATAAGCTGGTGTACCGCCCTGGGAAGGACCTGGGACCTGCCGACGCCCTGAGCCGCCTGCCTCTGCCGGAGGTGCCTGCTGCCGTTCCAGAACCAGCTGACGTTTTCCTGCTGGAGCGAGCCTACCCGGGGGTGCTCACCAGGACTGCGGTGGCGCAGGCGACCAGCCGGGACCCGGTCCTGTCACAGGTGGTTAAGGCGGTGTCCCGAGGGGAGGAGCTGCGTCATCAGGCATACAGCCACAAGGCCGCTGAGCTGAGCTTGGAGCAGGGCTGCCTGCTGTGGGGTTCCAGGGTGGTGATTCCACAAAGTCTCCGGGCCAAGGTCCTGCAGTTGCTGCATGCGGGGCATCCTGGCGTGGAAAAGACCAAGATGGTGGCACGGTCGCACGTTTGGTGGCCTGGCCTGGACCAGGACATCGCTCACCAAGTGCAAGGCTGCCAGGTCTGCCGGGAGAATCAGCGAGCCTCGCGCCACGTGGAGATCACCCCCTGGCCGTTCCCACAGAGGCCCTGGTCCCGCCTGCACGTGGACTTTGCGGGACCCTTCAAGGGCCACTACTTCCTGGTGGTAGTGGACGCCTTCTCAAAGTGGGTGGAGGCACTGCCAGTCACCACTCCATCGGCAAGCGCGACCATTGCGGCGCTGTGGCAGGTCTTCGCGGCGCAGGGATTGCCGGACATCATTGTGTCCGACAATGGTCCCGCTTTCGCCAGCGCCGAGTACCTGGACTGGCTGCAGAAGAATGGAATCCGCCGGATGGTTCCGCCGTACCACCCCGCTTCCAATGGTGCAGCCGAGCGGGTGGTACAGACCATTAAGAACAAGCTCAAGAAGAGCCAGCCCGGGGATTTCCGGACACAGGTGGCCCGAATACTGTTTCAGTACCGGACCACACCCCATGAGGTCACTGGCCGTGCCCCCTGCGAGCTTCTGCTGGGCCGGATGGTCAAGACACCCTTGGACGTCTTGCATCCAGACCTCCGATCCACGACGCTCCTGAAGCAGCTGAAGCAGAAGCTGGCTGCTGACCGAGGGTGCCGTCCCGGGCCTTTGCCGGAGCCGGGAGCGTCGGTCTACGCCAGGAACTTCCGTCCTGGCCCACCCTGGTCTGCCGGACATGTGGTTTCGCCAGCCAGCGCCTCGTCGCTACTCGTCCGCATGCCCGACGGGACCACCTGGCACCGGCACGCCGACCATGTCAGGCCTCGCCTCGGGACCGGGCTTGGACCCTCGGCCGTCACTTCGGGAGACCAGCCCGCAGGGGGACCAACGACAGCACCAGTTGCGGCCAGTGGAGCGCCAACCAGCACGGCGGCGACAAGCGTCGCCACTCCTGTGGCACCAGTTGGACCGGCGCCACTCTCAAATCCAGTCCCTGCGGCTCCACCGGGTGGAGCGCGACCGGTACAGGCAGCGCCCGGCGTTGCCACACCTGGCCCGTCGACACCAGTGACCAGGCGGAGTACGCGGCAGCGAAGGCCACCTGACCGCTACTCGCCGGGGTAACTTTCGCCGTCGACCGGTCAGAACTTGGCACGACCAGACGCCGAGTGGGTGTCGGCCATGTACATCGGTTGTTCATTTATTCATTTATTTTGTTTTTAAGAAGAACAAACTGGGGGGGGGGGGGAGGGATGTCACCAGTAGGTAGCGCCCCCTCCAGTCCGCCCGTCTGTGGCCGCCAGGCTCGGCGGGCAACATTGATCACCGCGCAAATAAACACCGTGGAGCGTACGCCGCCCGGGTCAGTCATCGTCCACCCTCACAACCAGGCTGCAAGTCGTCTCTTCTCGGCGGGTGCTTCGGCCCCCTTCGTCCACGTTCCAGAAGGATCGTGACAGGTGTGTGTTTTTTTTTTTTTTGCGTTTGAAACGTGTACGTCTTCATAAAATAACATAAAAGCTTTAAGATGCACCTACATATATGTTAATTAAAAACTTGAATGGGGAAAATTAGTAACGCTACGCGAGGAGTCGGACTACTTTTTACTGCTGCGCTTGAGGTGATAACGAGCGTAGTCACGGTAGCTGGCGGCGATCGAGCGACAGCGGCGTGAGGCAAGGGAAAAGCGCTGCTCGTGTCCGCTCGGCCGCGCTTCCAGTGACGAACACAGGAAACTCGACCGGAGGGCCGTTTCTATGCATCTTCTGGCGAAGCGGCAGGTCATGGCGAAGCGGCAGTGATCAAGCGGCCGCGGTAAAGCTGTACTCTCTAACGTTATAGAAGAGACTTTGAACGAGCGATTTTCGTAGGCCACAGATGCGCTTCAAAAGCATACTCACTAGGGCGACAAAGAGAAGCAACCGACACTAACAAGCCGCAAACACGTGCAGCATGCACGCGCGTAGGCATCTTTTGCATGCGCTTGCAATCACTCGTGCCACAGCCTCCTCTATACTCACAAAGCCTGGCAGTTCGACGACGGAGCCATAGAGTGGCCGGTCGCAGATTTGGAGCGCGAGGATCTGGTAGCACAGAGCATCAAAGAGCCATTTCTCGGGGAACCTGGACGTCAGCGCACAGCTTTTGCAGCGGCGAGGACCCGAAACACACTTGTTCGCTCGGGAGAAGTGTGTTTCGGCGTCTCGCCGCAGTGGGGCTTCCGTCACGTGGCTCTCCTGTCATCCGTTGTCTGCCGCTCTACCTTCTCAATTTCGGCGGCCGGTTCTCGTGGCGGTCTGCCAGGACTCTAGCGAACATAGGGGGCAGTCTGGTCAGGAAAAATGGCGAACGAAAGTAGGTCGTTTTCGTCATTCAGCACGCGGACCACCATAAATTTCTTGCACTGCAGCGTAAAATTGGTGTTACATATGAAAGCAAAGTGATTTTTCGACGGTAGAAACCTTCCAGTCAGTGCGTGGGAATGACACGGTGGAAGCATAAAAACAATTACTAGAAACGATGTTTGTTTCTCTGCTGCCTGCTAGAACCAAGCAGCGATAGCAGACTACAGAGTCCAAACGACCTGCTCTTTTGAACTTCTCGGCGTTGCCGCTACGCGTTGTCGATTTCGCCGGAATCGCCAATAGAGGAGGCTATGGCCAGGCTTTGTCAGTATATAGACCTTTCCAGCGGCAGTCTCGAACGAAGCGACCGGGCAAAAAATGCTGAGTCACTGAGCTGTGGACGCATGCGCAGCGTCTGATATACCGCACAGCAGATCAATAGCGCATGCTTGGAAGGCGTTCCACAGCCCAACAGACAAAGATGGCAGCGCGCAGGAGGCGATTTCTGCAAAGGTCTATAAGGAGTATTCACTGGGCGCCATATTTGTGGGTGATGTCTACAGCGCATGCTCTGAACGAGCCCACATTAATAGGCTGCTAAGACCGGCAATCTTGAGGGTGCGAAATGCACGTTACAAAAGAACTGTGGAAGCTCGCCATCAGCACGCGCTCAGCATTCGTGCACACAGCTATGGCCGCCAGCTATGCTCGTGCTCACTTCGCGAGCACCGAGAGGCTGCAAGCCTGTCATAGATACCTTTGCGCGCCTTGTGCACGTGTTTCGAGGGTCGTCGGTGTCTATCCGTTTCTGTTGGTTCGTTCCCCCGTAAGCTGAGACTGCAGTCAAAACTACAAGCGCGAGCTATATATAGCCCGCGCTCCTGGCTTTCAGACATGCATTTCTAGCGCGAGCGCTCGTTCTGCGGAAGATCGCTTCAAAGCAGCGAGCTCGAGCTCTCGTGTTTGCTTTAGAAAAGTTACTACTGCTGAGGCCAGCGCGTGCGGCGAGTGGAATTAACACCAATCCCTGCATTCTGCTTAATGCTTGGGTAATATAGCAAATGGTCCATTCTAGGGTGCCTCAATGCCCTTCTGTTTAGGGTGATGCCACCCTTTGTAGTACCCGATGCCGACAACACGCGCTCACGGGTAAAATACAAAGAAATCGACGAAAACAAAATGTCGCCATAGCACAGTCAGCGCCACAAACGCGTGCAGGGACACGCTCTTTCACGCGCTTCTGAACAAAAAAGTAAAATAAAAGTGTGGGAGAAAATGGCCGGATGACTCCACCCTAAGCAAAGCGCACATGAAGGCACCCTAGTCCATTCTATTCACTGGCGGCCATATATATCTGTGTGCGCGATTGCTGAGCGTGCGCTTGCGCGGAACATTTATCGAAAAAAAAAAAAAAATCCATGCTCCAAATTGACAGCGCGAGCATCCGATAGCAGTACTTTATTCTGCGGAAACGCGATCTGCAAAAAAAAGCCCGAGTAAGTCGCTGCACGTATACAGCCGCCCAACAAATTGGCGCAGTGTCGTCACGCGACTCGTCCTTCCTATGCGAAGCGCAAGTTCGTCTGCTTCTTGCGCATGGGTTGTAGTGACGTCATAACGCTGAGCTCTGATTGGCTACGATTGGAAGGATAGCGGGTAGACCTCAATGCTAGCTACTTCGAGGTCTACCCACTATTCCTCCAACTGGAGCCAATCAGGGCTTGGAGTTCTGTCGTCACGGCAACCCAGGCGCGAGAAGCAGACGAACTTGCGCTCGGCATTCGCTGCTAGCTCCGACCGTCACACCCCCTAGATGGAGAGCTGAACTGAGCTCCGTCTAATAATACTCTACCTCTAGCATTGGGTACAGCGCGGGCGGCAGGGACGAGATAAAAGCTTTAGAAGCCACTGCTGTCCCACCGCAGCCTAGGAAACAGAGGGCGTGACGAGCTTCGAGCATCTTATTATCGCTCCGCAACCAATTAGATGGCAGCATTCGCCGAAGAGCGACGGATGAATGGATGAACTGGGCTGGAGCGTTTTAATCGGGCGGCGTCTTGCGCCACCTATAGTCAAAGCGACGAGGGACCGCGCTGGTGGCGCCATCTATCGGGTAACCCTAGAACACTTGCAATTTGTTTCTTTTTCATTATTTTTAAAAATTTATTGTGGGCTCACGATAGTTTTTAGAATGTCATAAACAGTCATTTCTCGTGGACAGTGCGCCGATCTGATCGCGCAAATACAGCGCAACCCTCAGTTTGGTCATACGCAGTTCCAGGGCCGGCTGACAGATGGCGCCAACGTACCAGTAAGCTCCACTCATCTGCGGTAGCGGATAATGGATTCGCTCCTTGACCAAGTCAGCTCTGCGAACCATAGAGTTCATATATACTAACTCTAGAAGAAAAGGTCCGCCATTTTCGCATGCATTCTGGTCTGGCTGCCGCAAGCGGCGGAGCATGGGAGGCAGACCTTCGGAGTCCCACACATGGTTACCGACTGTCTTCGATTTCACGAATATAATTATCCTTGGAGCAGTTTGATGACCTTCAACAATCCACGTACTTACCGGTGGAAAGATATTCGCGTTCCTTTCGAAGCGTTCTTTTTGCATAGCGCGCAAATGCACGGCATCGCGTCAACGCAAAACTAATGGTGAATTCCACTCCTAGATCCCAAGCGCTTTCCAAAATCCGCGAGGGAGGCAAAATTCCGCTCCGTGGGACCCGCTCCGAATCGACGAGGGGAAGACAAACTCGCATTTTTGGAGCGACCTCCCCCACACCCCTCCCCACCGCTTCCCCCTCCGCCGTTCAAAATGGCCGCTGCTCGAACTTGACAAGCCCGCCAACGCCTCAGCCGACTGATCTTTCCGACGCAGAAATAACACGCGACACTGGCCGGGCGAAATTAGACGTACCACGGCGCCCATGTCGCAGATAACGAAGACGTCCGCGTTCGGCACCGTCACATACCTTTCGGCCGCGTCGAAGCGGCGGAGCACGGACAGCGATTGACAGTGGTGGAGTTCAGATTTCTGGTACGACTTTAATAAACACAGAGGTAACAAACCATCACTTGCACGGCTGTTGCCTAATCTCTTCTTGCTTTATTGCACGGGAAAACGCCGGCGGAATGCAGTGTAAAAAGGTAAACAATCATTGGCTGCAGAATGAACAGGCTTAACTTTGCGTCTGCCTCCGGCTTTTCGGTCATTCTTTTTCTCGTTCTTCCTCTCAAGATCACAGATGTCAGCGCTTACGATTTGTCACGCTCCACAGTCCCGAATTTGTATTCCTGATCTACGCGAGGTAGAAGCGTTCGAGCCGTCACAATCCCACGTAAACAACCGACGCACCCGAACAGATCCAATTCGACGACCCGACCGTGGCCCGACCGACCCTCCGACCTCGCCGCGCGTGCGCACTGCGGATTTAGAAGGAAATGACGTAGGGCGCTCTGTCAACTTCCAGAAAGATCTGTGAAATCCCGCAGAGCAAGTTCGGCGGGGTTTGAGGTGCTCCGTGGAGCGGACGTTGCCAGAGATCTACGAGGGGAAGATGACCAGCTCGAGCCAGATCTGCGAGATGAATATGCGCGCTCCAAATGGAGCGCTTTTGGAGCGCTCGAGATCTGCGAGCGGAATTCACCATAAATCACATAAGCAGCTTCGCGCTATGATTTTGATAGGAGCGCCCCGGGAAAACGAAACCGCGTAACCACCAGATTTCCGAGGTTTCGACAGAAGGGCAGTTAAAGCGTAATGAGTATATTACTTTTTTTTATAAGCGTTAGAATAGCTCAGAATTTAGTTTACAACGTTAAATTCTCACTGTTTATTTTGCTGAGAGTTTTCAGTCTTCGCGACTATACTTCGTTTCAGCTGAAGTCCAGACGCAGCCGATGCTACAAGCGCGGGCATGTGACCCTGAACAGTGCTTGCACTGCACGAGCGCGCGTGCTTGGCAGGAACGCTGAAAGCCCGGAGCTCGCGCTTGTAGCATCGGCTGCGTCTGGACCCAAGCTGAAACGAAGTATACCATTGCGACTGTCGTCCTTGAGCTGGCAACATTGGTTTTGTTCTCTCGTGTTCTGTCGCGCTCTCTTTCGCGATCTTTCACTCGGGACTCCAGATGTTGGCGCGCAGGATTCGCCACTCCTCCTCACCCCCACGTTTACCCCCCTGCCGCGAACCTGACACAACACATATAATCTCACCCCACCACCCATCCTCGCCAGAGTAGATGACTCTAGTCAAGCTACCTTGCTTTCTTCTCTTCTTTCAGTAAACGTATTTTTTAATACTACCACTCATCCGTGTTGCGTTCTCCCGTCGTAAGCCGTCGCAAGAGATCGCAACGAATTCGGTCACACTCAAAGGCAAATGTACGAATCAGCCACGAGAGCGCAGTCACACTGATCCTACTGCGGTGCCGCGATCGCGTCTCCGACCGGCGTGTTCAGCGTCCTATACGGAGAGCAAGTCGTCTCCTTCTTGCGCAGGAGTAGTGGTGACGTCAGAACGACACCGAGCTCTGATTGGCTCTGATCAAAGGATAGTGGGTAGAGCTCAAAGCAAGCTGCCTCGAGGTCTACCCACTGTCCTTCAATCAGAGCCAATCAGAGCTGGCCGTTCTGACGTCACCACAACCCCTGCAAAAGAAGCAGACGAACTCGCGCTCCGCATACCGGCCATGTATCGAAAGTGGTCCCGAAGCGGCAACAAATAACGTCGCAAAAGCCCCGATCGTCGTGCTGTCGCATGTCGCGAAGATCCTGGCGGTTGGTCGTAGAATATGCTGGCGAAAAGCGCGAGCGAACGCGAGCGTCGCCGTCGTCGTCACAGCGCCACAACTCCTCCTGGCTGCCGAAGCTTCCGCGGTCTGACGAGCCGAAGGGCGGACCTGCAGGACAGCAGGCGTCTGCTACATCCACCACCGCCGCTGCTGTTATGCCGCCAGGATCGCTGCCGGTGATAGCACGACACTTCTATGACGTCACAAGGCGGAAATCGAGGGACTAATTTTTTAAGCGTGGTATAACCACGCCACTAGCAGGACACTTCTATGACGTCACAAGGCGGAAATCGAGGGACTACTTTTTTGCGCGTGGTATAACCACTTTTACGACGTCACAAGGCGGAAGTCGAGAGACTACTTTTTTGGGCGTGGTATAACCACGCCAGTAGCAGGACACTTCTATGACGTCACAAGGCGGAAGTCGAGGGACTACTTTTTTGGGCGTGGTATAACCACGCCAGTAGCAGGACACTTCTATGACGTCACAAGGCAGAAATCGAGTGACTACTTTTTTGGGTGCGGTATAACCACGCCAGTAGCAGGACACTTCTATGACGTCACAAGGCGGAAATCGCATAGCAGGACACTTCTATGACGTCACAAGGCGGAAATCGAGGGACTACCTTTTTGGGCGTGGTATAACCACGCCAGTAGCAGGACACTTCTATTACGTCACAAGGCGGAAATCGAGGGACTACTTTTTTGGGCGTGGTATTACCACGCCAGTAGCAGGACACTTCTATGACGTCACAAGGCGGAAATCGAGGGACTACTTTTTTGGGCGTGCTATAACCACGCCAGTAGCAGGACACTTCTACGACGTCACAAGGCAGAAATCGAGGGACTACTTTTTTGGGCGTGGTATAACCACGCCAGTAGCAGGACACTTCTATGACGTCACAAGGCGGAAATCGAGGGACTACTTTTTTGGGCGTGGTATAACCACGCCAGTAGCAGGACACTTCTATGACGTCACAAGGCGGAAATCGAGGGACTACTTTTTTGGGCGTGGTATTACCACGCCAGTAGCAGGACACTTCTATGGCGTCCCAAGGCGGAAATCGAGGGACTACTTTTTTGGGCGTGGTATAACCACGCCAGTAGCAGGACACTTCTACGACGTCACAAGGCGGAAATCGAGGGACTACTTTTTTGGGCGTGGCATAACCACGCCAGTAGCAGGACACTTCTATGACATCACAAGGCGAAAATCGAGAGACTACTTTTTGGGCGTGGTATAACCACGCCAGTAGCAGCCTAGCAGGACACTTCTGTGACGTCACAAAGCGGAAATCGAGGGACTACTTTTTTGGGCGTGGTATAACTACGTTAGTCGGAGACGCGCGTTCCAGGCACCCGAATCCTACCTCGTACAAAAGACTCGCTGTTCGCTGCAGACACGATGACAGGCCAGTGTCATCGTGTGACCGCGGCATTTAGCTCTCGGTAATTATCGGCGATTTTCACCGCGTGTTTCCCGAACGTATATACTTTCGCGGCTTCGTCGTTAGACCGCCAGACGCCGTGAATACCTGCTTCGCCCGAGAAGGTCATGGCGAGCGAACATGCCGCTACAGCTTTCTGTTTTCGCGGGTGTATCTCGAAACAACCCATTCCGATTTGAACCCTTCTCGTTTGAACCCATTCGCGAAACGCCCTTCGCGTTTTAACCTTTCGCGTTTCAACCCTTTTTCATTTGAACCCGTTCTCATTTGAACCCATTCTGATCTGAACCCTTCTCGTTTGAAAACATTCGCGAAACGCCCTTCGCGTTTTAACCTGTCGCGTTTCGACCCTTTTTCATTTGAACCCGTTCTCATTTGAACAACGTATTTGAACAAAGGGCAGTGAGGTACAGAAAGGAGGAGGAACAGTTGAGGATGAAGGTTGAAGATGAAGCGAAGGTGGTACATAGGATGCTGCAAATTGGCACCATATCGTGCATAGCCCATGAAACAATTTTCCTTGTGCCTGCGTGCCGCCCCGAGTCTGTTGACGTAGTTACCTGGGCACATGGTGACATGGTGACGTGGTTTCAGAAGTGCTAGCGCTGGTACTTAATTTTTCCTCTGGCGCTGTTGATGTCGTTAATTTGTCGTCTTGTGGAGCGGATGGATCATTGTGCTCGTCATGTGTTATTGATTGTAAGTACCGCAGAAAGATTCCGAGATCATGATGTTGGATTAATTCGGGTTTGGTTGTCACGTCGAGAATGCGAGTATTATATGCATACTCTTTGAGATGATCACGTCTACGCTGGGGGCTGTTCATTGTTCGAATGCTGGGGGTGTGCACGCCATAACGCAGACAGGCGTTGGGAACTGCGGCGTTTTTTTTTTTTTTTTTCGAAATGCGCAGGTACGGATGTTGCGTGGCTTGAGGGATTTCTTACCGGGCACAGCTTTTTTTCTTCATTTCGGTCGTGAATCATCGGTGCAAATTATGCTCATCTGGCATGCCCTGTGAGGATATCGAATTATTTACAACCGGTGTCGGAATGGTCCTACAGATCTACGATCATTGTATATTTGCCTATGTGTCGTCCGTCATGCCGTGGATTGGCATGACCTCTAGATGTCATTCTCCAAGATGCATTTTAAGTAGGGCTAGGAAATTGATCGATTAACCTACCGATTAATTGACTAATGATTTAATCGTGATTAATTTTTTTAACCGGTTGATCGGTAAAAATTTGACAAACCTAAAAATGTAAAAACTCAGCGCTTTCACCACGCAGACGTGGACGAGTACACCTGTATGAAGGGCAAACTTTAGACTAAAGTTTAGCCTAAAGTAAGCTGTAGGGGCGAGATTTGTAACTCAAGACAATTGCAGTAGGTTGCACGTGTCCCGTCCATTTCAACGCCGTTCGAGCGCCCGTTTAGCGCAGAAGAGACTATTCTGAACAATCGAGGGAGGTTGCTCTTACCGGAAAATATCAACGAACCATTTTCCTCATACAGATGAAGTAATAACCTGTGAGCCTGAGTGTCTTTGAACTGTTCTGAACTACACATGGAGGCTGATTCGAGATCCAAATGGTATATTCCGCCGTTTGTCACAAATTCAACAAAAAAAGTTTTTTTTTTTAATGTTTTGTATGAAAATGAGCGAGGCCGATTAATCGATTAATCAATCGATTAAACGGTGGAGATTAATTGGGTTAAACGTTTTAATTCACACCCAGCCCTAATTTCAAGGAACAATGACGCTTCAGGTGCCTGGACTTCATAATGTCATTGGTTCCTTTATTTCGGTTTCCCGTGAGTGTATGCTGAAATTATTGCTTTTCCTTAGCCTGATCACGTACATGGTTAAAATGAGAAAAGTCGTTTTGAGAATGGTCAAAACCAGAAATTATGTTTTATTAAGTTTGAAACGAGAAAGGTTAAAATGAGAAAACGTATCTTTGAGAATGGTCAAAACCAGAAAAGTATGTTTTGAGAACGGTTTAAGTGAGAAAGGAAGAAAACCGAAAGTTGTTTTGCGCTGGGTTGAAATGAGAAGGTAAAAAAGAGAAGGTAGAAATGCGAACGGGTTCAAATGAGAACCACCCAGCCCCACTGGCGCGTTCCACGCCATCTGCGGTGACACGCCAGGAATTCATTAACGCGGTCCGTTGCGAGTCGGGTTGGGGGAAAAGTGAATCGATCTATACGATGTGTGTACGCTTCCTCCTGACTCACGGGTCCCTTATCGGTGCACTATGGACGAGCGGAGAGCGCAGTTCTTGGTTTATGGCTATTTGCTCACGCGGGGTGAAAATGACTCGTCGCAGGCACAAGGCCACACGAGTGACGAGGATCACGGCCGATTAAAAAAGACAGAACAAAAAGCAAACTGGGTCATGTCCGGATTGTTCATCCATCCATCCATCCCTTCATTCATTTATTCACTGGTTTACTACTATACTCCGTTTGATTATAGATTCGACCTCAGCCCACGCCATAGGATTCGATAGTCTATCATGGCTGCGCCGAAAATGCACCGTCGCGGTGCTGTTTTTTTTTTTTTTTTTTTTTTTTTTGGGGGGGGGGGGGGGGGGTTAGCAGCGGTTAAAGCAATCGCGCTCAGAAAACATTGCAAACGAACACACAAAGTGTGCTGCGATGAACGGCGGTAGCTCCTGTGTTGTGCAAAGGTACGTTGAAGGAGATTTGCCTTCAGCCAGTGTTGGCAATGGGTTCGTTGCTTTCAGTGGGAGCGTTAACTCCGCTCTCGTTAGCCGCCTCGTTGACTCCGAGGCGAGAGCGCTGGCCTACGGATCCCCATGTGGCGGGTTCGAATCCCGGCCGAGGTGCCCGCAATCTGACGAAGGCTTATTGCGGAGGAGGCGCCGTGTAACCGAGCTTTCGGTTGCACGTCAAAAGATCCCCAGGTGGTCCAAATTAATCCTCAGTCCTCCGCTGGGGCGTGCCAGATGCCCGTCGTTGGTTTGGCACGTAAAACCCCCAAATTTGACTCTCGTTTACTCCCACTCCACGATCCGAGTTTCATATACTCCGAGCCCAACAACTGAAAGGAGCATAGCAGGAGCGCGACACACCGAAATTATCGACGAGCCGCGTGAGCCACATTCCCGACCGCACGGTCATGACGAACCCGGCGCCATGGATACGGGTGGCACAGGAGCCGAAATTGTTTCCGAGATAAATGAAATAAGGCCTCTGTGGAGCGGCAGGGTGTAAATATAAAAATAAAGACGGTGATGTTAGGACGTTTCTACGAATGTTTTAATATTCGTGGAAGGTTTGACGACTCGCATCCGCACCTATGCGGAAAGAGTAACCTTAACCGGTCTATTTTTTGACCATGCGTGCCGTTCAGATTTAAGTGAAAGACAACGTTCTTGAACCCGCTTGTCGACGCAGGAAACTGTCAAACTTGTCAGATGTTCCGTGGTTCCGTCTTGCAGCGCGGGACGGAATTCGTCGATGCACTACGTCAATATAAAGAGCAGGTCAATTCGGTTTCAGTCGAGATGCATTAACAAACCTTTTCCGCAACGCTAACTGATGTTTCCAATCCAAGTATCTCTTTCGCTGGGGCTGGGCTAAGCATTCTGGAAAGGACAGCGGTCCGACTGTCTTCTCATCTCGACAACGTTTCTGTCGCTGAGCTATCGACGCGCTACCGTTTGATATAGATAAATAAAAAAGAATGCAGAAATGGGTGTTTCACGCGCCGCACGTGCTGGCCTCAGCAGTAGTAACTTTGTAAAGCAAATGCGTAAAACAAATTGCATCTTGCACGCGCGTTCGTCAACGCTCTATTTTGGTTATTTACTTCGAACCATGTATACGGGGAAGGCGTGCGCGGGTGGCGCGTGGAACACCAATCCATGCATTCTCCGTGATGCTTGGATAATTTAGCAATTAGCCCCGTGCGCGACCGAAAGCGTCGCTGTGGTCGGCCTTCCACGATTGGCCGAACGCTGACTATGACGTCGGAAAGGGGATTTATCATCGACGGAAATAAGAGGAATGAAAGAACTTTAATTTTGACGGTGTTGGCAGTGTTCCTTTGAGAGCGCAATGATTTCAAGCTTCCACCATGCTAATAACAAACACCATCGAACTTGTTGTTTGCAAGGTAATGACGTCACAAGGGGGAACCACAGGAGGGCGCCACCAAAACATCTCGCCGCTAATAGGTCTATTGCTGTTTTGGCTTTCAAATCAAATAGTTTTTACCTGCTGGACTAAGCACTATTCAACTGAAAAGGGGCAGCGGTCCAAGAGCGCCCTTCACCTCGACGACGTCTCCATCAACGCAGTCCTCTTGTTTGTGGCCGTGACGTCACGGAGCGCGAAGAAGTCAGTCGCCCCCCGAGAAATACTCGGTGCACGAAGAGCGCTCGAGTGCCAATCTCCGGTGGCGCTCCTGTCCCTTTAGTGAACGGAACGCCAAACGACACACGCTGGATCTCCTAAAGAAGATCCAGCAGCCGTGGCCAAACCCTCGCGTTCCGGAGCACGGATCTAACGCGCCTAGCGGAATTAATAGGGAGTTTTCGTAGATCGTTTTCACCGTCCCGCAACGCCCTCCGCAACCCGCTACGATACCCGGAACTCCACAGTCAAGGCTATCCGCGTGCCGGCGCAGTAGCGGCTCCTTCGTTGCGGAGGGCTTAGCGGAGGGGGAAACGCGGTCTACGAAAACTCCCTAATATAGGAGACGCGTGTGTGGGGAGATGTGTGCTTTGGTGGAACAATGGTGCGACATGTTGCATGTGTTGGAGAAGGACACAGAGACGTGCTTCTCACAGCTGTAGCGGTTAGTGTCCCTTCCCGGCAAAAAATGCTCCTCGTGTGCGAACGCAAAAACCCCATTTTACAGTAGAGGCCCGCTGCTCCCTCTCTTCCCTCACGTCAACTGCGACGAGAATCTCTCGCGTTCCCCCTTCTCCCCTGTAGGCCGCCGCTGTTCTGAAAAACCCACGTGATCACGGCGAGGAGATAGTGGTCGGAGGGTACGTGGATGTAGCGGGATCGATGATTGGCGGGGGAGCGCTCTCCCCGTGATCACGTTGGTTTTTTCGAAGCAGCTGAACTGACCGAACCAATCACATTCCGTGATTGGTCTAGTGTTAGCGAACACACAAAGACGACGAGTCCCGTGACGATGCACACTGATTGCTCGCATTGATTGGGTCCAACGAATCGTAGCGTCGGTTTCGGTCGTATACACATAAAGGTGAGGCGGAGTATGGACCTTTCTAGCGCATATCACCCGGGCTACAAATTCCGCGTCACTGGGCTGGGGAGGCACGCGCGACGTCGGACATTTTATCGCGGAAGAGAGAGAGAGAGAGAGAGAGAGAGCCACTGCGCGTGCTCAGAACGGGTCTCACAACACAAAGATGGCAGACTGCAGAAGTCGATTATTTGTTTCTTGTGGGCTAGGTGGCGCAAACTACCGCCTGTTATAAGCCGTTAGCATCCATCTCTTCATCCATCGAACGGTCCTATATAGTCCCGCAGAGTCTAGGAATACACGGGGCTTGTCGGGTCCCCGCGCGTCTCATTATCGCCCCGCTACCATCGAGATTGCCGCATTGGCCGATAAGAACGCCGATAACAGCCAATCACGAAGCGAGAAGCGTGAACAAGCCACGCCCTAGGTTTTAATTAAGCTGTCGGTGACTCTAACTATCCAGTGACTTCAAGTGACTCCAGCCAATACATATAATGAGCCTCTTAAAGCCGCGGTCGCGCTGACAATACGTCATACAAAAGACAGTCTGTAGACACTGAGCTGTGTTGCTTGCATGGCGGTTCTCTCGCATCATCCCATACAAAAACTGCCTGCAGGCATGTTACAAGTATACAATGTATATGAAGGAAGCTTCGAACATGCGTGAGGCGTGCGTCCGCAGATCATTCTGTCCTCATGTCTGCGAAAAACACCGAGACTTTTTTTTTTCATAATCTATGAAAAGCCGCATAATGTATGCTGCTTTAATGCCAAACCAATCTCCATAAATCTGAGGAGTGTAAGCAACGTTTCGAAACCAAGCTCGTTGAATCCCCATCCCTATACAGCCGTCACCACCTAGAACACCGCCTACAGAACAGAAATTCAGGTGCACTGTTGCCCCTGACCGCTTCGATCTGAATGAGCGTCATGTACCGGCGTGCCTTCGTGTACGGCTACAGCGTGATGCACCTCAAAGACCCCAGACTAGCACTGGTATGCTGCACTGGCTAATTTTCTCACCTACACCGGAAGACACCGGACGCAGATTGGGGCTGACTAACTTCCCATGTGCCTAAACATACACGCAGCACAATTACTCGGCGTCTTTTTCAGAAGCGACTGGGACCGTTGAGGAGTAGCTGTTTCTGTCTTAAAGATGTAGCTTTATAGGACCGGTTGGCCAACCTCTGGAGCCGCGTAAACACAAAATATGTTGGTCGGTCAGCCCGTAACCAACAAACGCTTTTATAAAAACAACAACAACCGGCAACGGGTGTTAGGTATCGAACCTCGACCACTGGCGTGGAAACCGAGTGGGCTGCTGACTGAGCTACGGACCCTGCACGCAGGAACGGGAGGAGCGGAAGCAGGTGTTGTAGAAAGGGCACGCGGAACAAGGAAAAGTGGCAAGGGCAGGAAAGCGCGCTTGGCCTCTCTTGGTGACTCAGAAAATGCAGCGCAAAGGCTTTGTGTTCGGGTGGTGCTGAAGGGAAGCGCTCGCAGCGTCACAAAGAGACAATGTGGCGTAATCTGTTTCCATACAAAACCCTGACCTAGGCACCACCTAAATTAACTGAAAAACCAAAGTAGAGTCCTGCCCTAGACACCACCCATATAAGCTACCAGATTTAATTATTGTTTCGTTTTCTCTTCTTCATGAGTACGGCTCAATAAACGTAAACAACGTTGCTAACAAAGTGTATTCGAAATGTTTGCGAGTAATGTTTGTGTGATGATCAGCAGCTAACAAGATTATACCCTATAACCCAGTGTGCGTCTGAGCCGCCAATGTCACAGAGGCGCTCAAGGCATACACGATATAAGAGCAGCCATGCCTAACCCAATAAACACTTCTTGATTCTGTACACAGCCTGGTTTAGCGTCATTCATCGCAGTTTGTTTCTTTGTTCGTCTTCCTATAGTGGTACGCGCGCACTGTCCTCGTTTGGGGAGATAAACTCTAACGCAAAAAAATTTCGAAGCCAGGAAAGGCGGCTTGTTTACGGGGACACGCTGAAGCGGGTCAAGCTTTGGGGGAACGGCGTACCGACGGAACCACTCGAACTCTGTTTGCCGACCCCAGTGTGTACACAAGAGCAAGCGGAGCATGCAAAGCCGCTCAATGAAATTCGGTTTAACTTTGGGGAGCACTTAACGCTCCCGAAAAAAAGCCCTAAACTTTGCAATAGTAGCTTGTTTACAGTGAGGTTATTATGGCAGCAGCGCGCCAGGAAACATGTCGGTTCTAGGTATGCTTCGAACGTTCAAAGCGTTCCCGATGTCAGCGCGCGCCAGTCGGCCGAGAAGTGTAGGAAGCCTTTGAAGTCCACTGACCTCTGATGCCTTTTTGAAGAGAGAGTGAATTTAGATGGAATATAGTTTACATATAAATTGCCAGACGTGCTTTCACTCTTAGCGTCATAAAAAAAAAAAAGCAGATACAGACAGCAACCTTTTCGGCCGCTGGGGAAAAGACGAGAGCTTCTCGAGTTGATCCTATTCCAACTATGTTTGTATAAGACCAGACGAGCTGCGCGCGCGATCGTTTCTTTCCCCTTTTGATCTTTTGTGACTGTCACGAACAAAGCAAATTATTGCATTCGTTAACTTTCCGCGTAAATATTTTCAGAAAGCGTTTTGTGCGGTTCATGCAGACAGTTTTAAGGAAATGTACATAGGGATACAATTTCTTGCATGAACGGAGCATCATGCGAACCGTTGGAATTACCCCTGGATTTTCGAGAATCATAAGAAAATGATTAAAATCCTCGAAGGAAATTCCGAAATTTTATTGAACAGATCATTTTAACAGTCTCGACAGCGGCTTACAAATCCGCCATACTCACCATCAAATTTAAGAAAATAATCCATCTTCTTCCCTGTCAAAAGCAAATATTCTTGCAGCAAAAAAAGAACGAAAATTGCCATGTGTTTTAAAAAAGAAAAGAAAAGGAAATGAACGTATTTGGCAAAGCGAATCATTATACATATGTCGGGCGTAGATTTTTCGGTGTTTACTTATAAAAAAAAAATCAACAAATGTTTTCCATGTTTTTTTTTTCCAGATATTGGCGTATTTTGGTTGTCTGTTTCGGACTGACACTAAACACGGTGGTGTCGGTGATGAAATCCCATGAATAATTAAGGCTTCAAGTCCAGGAGGGGTCGGTCATGGCAAAAGCAGTCCTATAGCTGGAGCAAACATTTCCGGAAATTCATGTTGGTTTCTCGCCGATTTCGTATTTTTGACACCATTTGTGTTTATACAGCTAAACGACACACACTGTCGTTTATCTTTGTTTTCGATAAAAACCGGAAAGTGTATTGCCTACTTATAAGCCGCGCGCGCGCGAATAACGACAAATCTTTTGCGGGACTGAATAGTAACGAAAGTCGTTTTCGATGCATTGTCTCAAGCTCGCGTTAGCGACTTCAACACGAGCACCCTTGGAAGTGTCGGCGGTCTTCAAAGAAAACCGGGAGTGTATTTCTCTCTTTGAAGATGCCGCCTTTCTTTCTTTCATGGCTCGCCATTCAGCCTGTTATCAGCGAGGAGGAGCATCTACGTCTGACCTATTCGGGTAGACGACAACTCAGAACGCTCCGGCAGATGAACGGCGGACACAAAAACACACGGGCACCGCAAAAGGACGCGAGGCACACTCATCGCCCATTTCGCCTGTTGACACTTGATCCTTTTGTACGGTAAAAGTTCACTGATCGGGGATAGGCCGCAGTTCCCGGACGCGCTTGTTTCACTAAGGCCCACGCGCGCGCACACACCGCTATCGTAGATGACGTGTCCCGCAGTCTTGGGACTCGGCGTCAGACGGTTCGTAGAAGGTGTGTGGCAAAAACGTAGGAAAGGGCGCGAGTTCTGCGGCGGAGGAGGTCACTCTGCTCATTGCCATTAGATACGGCATTCCTGGACTGTGAGTCTGTGACGGAAACGCGGCAGTGGAGGTGCTCTGCAGCTCTAGAAGACTCGCTGTCCCTTCCGGTTCTCCGGTCGCTGCGGTATTCGGTAGGGGCTACCGAAGACGGGAAGTGTCTGGTGGTTCTTTTGTGGTGCGGTTGTCCCGGATTGCGACTCCGTAACGGAAACGCGGCATCGGAGGTGCTCTGCAGCTCTAGAAGACTTGCTGTCCCTTCCGGTTCTCCGGTCGCTGAGCTATCTTCATCAAGTTGTACTGAAGACAGAAAGTGCCCGGTGGTTCTTTCGTGGTCTACCTTGGTGACTTCAAGACATCCATGGGTGAAAGCAGGAGGTACGCTTCATTTGTGCTTGCTTGAATTCTGAAATCTCTGCGCCACCAAAGCTGCTTAAAGTTTCGACTGTTCGGACTGCGTGTTGTCCCTCCCGTAAGCCGCAGTTGAAAGCAGTGGAATGATGGATTCCGATGCAGGATCCTTGAGGAACTGGACCGCTTCTGTGGAGGACCTTCTGGCATTCGTGGACCGTGCTTCGAAAAGCGTTACAGCCGCCCTGAAACGACCATCATCGAAACCGAAAGGTCGCCTCAATTTGAGACGGTACATTCAGAAACGCCTAAACAATAGCCAGGACTACGTGCGTGATCGCACGCCCGCTATGAGCAAAAAGAAAAAACCCCGAACCTCCAAGTTTTCTAGCTCCTCATCCCTGGGATCCAACTTTGAACGAAGTGTCACCCCAACTCTTCAGGGCGCAGAGTCGTCGTCACAAGCTGATTTAATTTGTGGTGACTTTTTTGGTTCAGTGGTCCCTTCGGGAAACTACAGCTGGAACTCAAATCCTTCACTGTTGTACGGCTACTATAACGATGACAGTTGGAGCGCTTCAGGTCGCGCACAGGAAGGTCATACTGGGGCTAACGAAGCCAACTTATGCGACGGTGGAAACGACGGCGGCGTGTTTCGTACCAGAGACTCCTGCCAGAACCTGTCCTATTCGAGCGCTTCTCCAGACAACGGTGGCTGCTGCATGTCGACGTCGGACACTCCGAGCAGGCAAGGCACCAACGTGGTCTGTGCTTCTGTGGTGGATCCGGTGTTTCCGCCCGAGAACTGTGACAAAATCGTACCTCTGATTACTCCTGAGCCGTTCGTAGCGCATGATACAGCTGACGTTGCATGCAGTACAATTCAGGAAAACAGTGAAGACTCCGAGTTTCAGTTCAACTCGTGTATGCTTGAGACGGAGCGCAAACCGTCGGAGCCAGAGTTCAGCGTTCCGTCCACTTCCTTCTTTAGTTTTTTTTCTGCTTCTCATTCTTTAGTTTCTATGGTCTCCAATGTGGAGTAGCTCTCAGGTCTTTTTTAGGATATAAGGTATTGATTGTATTCGTCTGCAATTATTCCAGATAAAAAAGGAACGTTCTCATTTGGCAACCTAGCTGGCACTGTTTGTTTTCTACTCCGTTTTATACTTAGTGCAGAACGCGTTCATTTGCACATGCTCTCACGCGAGTGAGATGCCATCAAGTTTGACGACGTTGTACCGACACCGCCTAGCAGGCACGTAGCCAGGATTTTGTTTCGGGGGGGGGGGGGGGGGCAGCCCATGACAAAATGCTGTATGAGGGGGAGGGGGGAGAGGAGGTCCCAGCAAAATAGAAGATTTCGGGGGGGGGGGGAACCCGGGCCCCATGCCCCCCCCCCCCCCCTCTGGCTACGTGCCTGGCGCCTAGAATTACTTAGATGGTACGCTGCTCTAAACGAATTCTGCGAAGGAGTTAGCGCACCATTACCAGGGTTCAAAGGACCACGTATCTTCATTACCGGTTCCAATGCAGAGAAGGCTGCAGTAGGAGGCTCGTAGCTTAGCAGGGGCTTCTAGAGCGGCATGAGCTCGTAAGACGAAGTCTATTCAGCTCGTATACACGGCCGTCAAGTGGTCTGCAATGTTAATCATAGCATATTTTAGGGAAGAATCTGGTGCTAAGGTACGACGGAAATCCGAAGAAAGAAAACTGTTTCCGTGGGACGCGTCTCGAAGGTAACGATTCGAGCCTTCCGAATGACTTTTTGTACGTTTTGCTAGCTTAGAAAATTAGCAGAAATGCGTGATCAGTGGAGATAACCATGAAATGTTCTAACGCAGGCATACCGGCTGTAGTATGGCATACCAACGGAAATGTTAGTGTTTGTGCGTTCAATTCTCGCTTAATACTTTCGTTTGTTTTTATTCGTTTCTGACAGCTGATACGTAAGCAGGCGCTGGACATAAGTCCAACGAGACCACGAAACGGTGGTGTGTTTGCAGTTTACTAGCTCCATTTTGCTTATAGTAACTGACAGCTTAAGAAATAATGCCGGACGTGGCGAGTCTTGAGTCTCTCATCATCACTCTACAGCCAATGAGAGTGCGGTATTAGCCGAGAAGAGCACCGAAGCACTAATCACGAAGCAAAGAGCTTTAATTAACATAATAAGCCCCGCCCTGTGTTTCTTAAGCTGTCAGTGTGTGTGCGCGACTGCTGAGCGCGTGCTGATGGCGTGCTGATGGTGAGCTTCCACAGTTCTTTTGCAGCGTGCATTCCACACCATCAAGATTGCAGTTCTTATGGAAACACGTTTCGGTTCTTTTGAGGAAGCCAACCAGGCTTCCCCAATCAAAAGAACCGAAACGTGTTTGCCGCTCCGAAAACAATGCCAGCTGTTTGTTTGGCTGAGCTGGTCCTATAGCTATATGATACAACTCAAACCTCCTAGCCGAACCGAGCTGCTTGAGCCAAACTGAAGCATCCGGCCGGATTTGAGCGTTCTGGCCGAACTGGAGATTCAGCCCAATTGGGCATTAGCCGAATTTGAGCGTTCTAGCCGATTTAGAGATTCTAGCCAAATTGGGAATTCAGCCAAATAGGAGCGCTCCAGTCGAATTGGAGATTCTAGCCAAATTAAGCCGTCAACCGAATGGACACTTGGGCCGGATTGGGATGACACTGGCTTCTCAGGGTCATCTATAGACCTTTCCGAAAAAAAGGGCTCCTGTCCGGGTCCATCTTCAGTGTTCGTGCGTATTGCGTGATTTTCTCGCTTTCCGAAGCTGACGAAAATGCGCGTGCTGGGTCGTGGAGATTGCACGCTGGGCTGAGGACATGCAAATATTGGAATGTTCTATAGGACTACCAAATAAGGTACGAGTGCCTGCAGTCCATTACCCGATTATCTTGTTTAGTGCGGAGCAGGCCCAAATGGCGATCGATACGATTCGTAAAATGCGACAGCCTGAGCTTTGGATACGCTGTCAGGGAGGTCAGGCGATATTACTTTTCTTTGTCGCAGACCGTTTTAACATTTCTGGGGTACGAAAAACCGTTTTTTTTTTTACGATTTCAGATAACGCTTTAGCTTACTGACAGCAACGACTTTAGGCACCAAGTGCACGGAGCATCGCACTGCCCTCCCTGAATAGGCCACTGGTATATCGGGAGAGCTGTGTTTTGCAATCAAAAATATAAGAACGGAAAAAAAAAAATTACGATCACAAAAAGGAAATAAGAAGATTGGTCGAAAACGTCTACGAATCTGTGACGATGCACAAAACTGATGGGGTAAATGTTTGAACGAGAGACGGAATTTAGAGCAAAATATAAACGGGAGGGGCGTAAATGTTTCTAGGCCAGGTGGCGCTCGCCAGGTGGCGCCACCTAGGCCAGGTTTCTAGGCCAGGTGGCCAGGTGGCGCCCGATACAAGGGCTATAGCAAATGTTATACATCCGTCCATCCGACGCTTGATGAGTGAAGTGGTGGAAGTGGCGGTGTTCTGGAGCGTATCGCTTACTTTCTGACTCTGGTCATCCTGTTCTGAGCGCAAGACAAGGCGGAAGAACGTCGCTTACCGATCGAGAGCGTCCCTGCCGCCGCCTCCGGTTTCAGGTGCGTTTTCAGGCGACGCAAAAGCGGCTCACATCGGGTTGCCGTCGCGGCTGCGGCGCGCGCTCGCACGCTGCTTCTTGAAGAAAGGCTCGGCGAAGATCCAGAAGAAGACGTTCAGAAGGCACAGGAGTCCCAACACTTGGAAGAGCGGATCGTACGAGCCGAGCGTATCGCGGCAGTAACCTGCAAGAAGAGTTTAGATTTGTAGAAAATAATATAGTGATCACCAAACTTAGCCGGTACACGTGAACTGTGTCTTTTCTAATGGGGACGCTATCCTGGCGGCAGCCGAGCCACGGTTTCGTGACATAGCAGTCAACAAACCACACTGAAGTGCTACGCCAAAGAGCCGTTGTTCAGCCTCCTCCAGGAAAGCACTGCCACGAGAAAGCAAACACTTTGCGTGTTCCGCATAAGTTTGGCGAACACGACTTTGGTTCTTTTTTGCATTTTTTACTTCGAAAGGGTATCAGCGGGCACCAAATATTACCCCTCACGTTAGTGACCCAAATTAGAACTTCCTACCGTATGAGCGGTTTTAATGATAACCTTTATATTATAAGAAAAAAAAACAAAAAAAACGGCGTTTGCTTGTTTGTATTAGTGTTGCTGAGTGTACAGTGCACGACACAGTTAGCGCGAACGTGACATCGAAACGTTTTCGATTTTTACTCGGACAGAGTATTGGCGAGAAGACAATTCTGCCACATTCACTTAGATAAGCTTAATAAATGCAGGGCGGGGCTTATTATGTTACTTAACTCTCCTTGCTTCGCGATTGGTTCTTAGGAGATCTTATCGGCTAATACCGTAATCTCATTGGCTGAGGAGCGATATTGAGAAGCTCGAGACACGCCGGGAAATATGTGCAAATAGTGGTTTAAATAAATTAGCGCACCGTGAACCGTAGCTTTCGCAGTGTTGAAGAAAAAAAAGAAACGGATGTTGCGTCTTTCTTTTTTCTTTTACCGTGGAGGCTACGAGTGATGCAGCGCTCTTCGATTGTAACCACAATTTGCACATCTCTAGATCTTACGGCTTGAATTGGTGACAAACATGGGCACTTTCTACCTCACCGTAGTCACTGCCAGGATGAGAGCAGCGGGGAGTTTCTTCCGTTGTCCCACCTCCAGGGTGAGCTCTCTGTACCTACGATAACGCTTCGGCATATTGTGAGAGCCCCGAGCCTGCATGCACAGCCAAAGCATGACGGAAGGCACCGAGCTCGTGCCCTGTCGTTCTCATTCTATCAGTGACTAAGTAGTTTGGGTGTCAACCTCCCCACTCTAAGAGAAAAAAACAACAACATAGCGATCGCTTCTTTGTGTTAACCGCGTCGCGCTCTATAACGTTGCTCGCAACAGTCGCACTGACGTGAATGTCGTGCTTGTGCACACATTTGTACCGTGCAACCTTTGTTTCGTATCCTAAATGCACCGGGGTTTCCGATAGAAATATTTTATCGAAGCTTTACTGTAGTTTTGTACCGTCACTGCTTGACACCGTAGTTGAATGAGCTCTTGACAGCGCATGCTCAGGAGATCGCACCTGTCGTCTGTCAAAGTCGACGTTTTCGACGTGTGGGTTGAGGTGCGGTTCATAACGAACTGCGTATTGGTGGGCGAAACACAATCACGACGAAACGCCCGACCGGTAGTACTACGACCCACGGGACGTTTTGTCGCGCTTGTTTTACACGTTTTAGTGAAGCTGACGAAACCGACTAGTTTGAGAAAGCGCTTAAGAAGCAACAGCGCAAAACAACGAGGACACAACAGGGAGAGACACAAGGGACAGACGCTGGTAGATTCGCCTTCAACTTCTACGTGAGAAATAGCCAGATAAGTACCAGAGTTGTAGGTCAGCGCCCTTTGTTTGTTCCTTTTGTGTGTCTCACTGTCGTGCCCTCGTCCTTTTGCGTTGATACTTCCTACTATGATTCGCAGACTCGCCCATCTTAACAACGATGTTCGTCCCCAGACGCTCTTTTGAGTGCGCGACTCACCGACACTCACTCACCTATCACCGGAACCATAACAAGAGACATCACGCCAACGACAATATGGTACAGCCGAAACGCCCAGGCGACATGGTGCAGCCCGATGTAGTCTTCGAACAAGACGATGTGGAGCACGGCGATGCAGCCCAAGTTCAGCCCCAGCATGATCGCGGTGGCGAGCATCGCGCCGTAGCCGATCAGGTACGGCGAGGCCAGGAAGAGCACTCCGCTGGCGCACTGGACCCACATCATCATCAGCTTCTTTGACCCCACTTCGAAGTTGGTCAGAAAAGATGTCCCCACCCGCGAAGCGAGGTCCGCTAGCGAGAAGTATGTGAGGAACATCACAACCCCATCTGGATGCACTCCCTTATCAACCGCGAAGTCCAAAGCGGTGCTGCCATAAATGACGTTGATGATGTACAAGAGGAAGAAGCTCAGAGTACAGATGTAGAACATGCCGTGTTTCAGTAACGAGAGGCAAGGTTTGAAGAAGTTGGTGGCTCGGCTGCGGAGGGTTCCTTCGGTTTTGCTAGGGACGGGCACGATGACTATGCTCTCCGACGACACGGACCTTCTGTGGATAGTCACTTCCCCGGTCTCCTTGGTCTCCACGAGGTCGTACGGCGATGGTTCCAGCACGGAATAGCAGGACACGTAGGACTCTGAGCCTTCCGTGAGAAGTCTCCGACGTTTGAAGGTCGGGAGTCCTTCCAGTTCGCAGGGATCGAAATCGGACTGGCAATCCTCGTAGACGGTGTCCTGGGATAAGGCCATTCTACCGAGTCCCAGAGTCCCGTCATTCGGAAGACCCGCTGCTTCGTAATCGCAGACATTGCTGTTGCTCACCGATCTCAGCTTGTGGTAAGCGTAGTCTTGAACTCCGCAGCCGGAGTCACCGTCGGGTCTTTCGCCCAGGTGTTGTAGGCACTCGGGCATCGAGCCTCTCTGTGGCCGATGGTTGGGGTCATCGAAATCCACGTTGTTTCCGCGACGCTCCGGTTCCGCGGCGTTCTGGCGCTTCTTGACAGCCCGCATCTCGACGACGTGGCCGTTCTTGAGGATACCGCTGGGGATCACCGGGGCACGGAACCGAGGCTTTGTGATCTTCTGGAGTAGGGTACCGATGCAGCCGTTGAGTGTGATGGCTCCCAGCAGTAGCGAAGAGCCCCTCAGGCCGTACTCCCGTAAGAGGTGTTGAAGCAGCCACGGAAAGACTACACCCGCCAAGGTGATGCCTGTCGTAGACAGGCCGACGGCGAGGACCCTGTGCTTTCTGAAGGCGGTCTTGACGAATGTTTGACTCCGACATTCTATGAGCCCCTGTCCCAGACCTGCGAGAACCAGAGAAATGACACTGTCACACACAACAAATGTTTTTACGAAAAAAAAAAAAAGATTGTGCGTTCCACGTATAAATATATCTTGGTTTTAACAGGGAGGCATGACCAATATGGGCCAAAGTACGCCCTCTTTGTTTTTGGTAGGGTATAGCTAGGATTCCGTTTTAGGAGTTTATTGTTCGTCGAATTCGGAAAGCGTTTTTTGAAGTTAACTTTTTTTGCCGGAAATTCGGAGTTTATCGGAGTTCATTTTTGTTCGATTCCCAATTCTCCAAAATTCGAAGCCTAATTTTAGTGTTTCCTATTTATCAAAAATAAAATAAATAATATCCGGGCGTAAACGTGTACTAGATTCAAAAGAACGCGCTTGTATCAATTGAGTTTTGTTCAGCTGGATTCAGCGCTGGCGCCATTGCCACTGGCAATACTAATTTCTCCCGACAAGAGTTGCAAACAAGCGTTGATTCTATAAACGTTGATAGCTTAAAATCAATAAACTCCTGAAGGTAGTCGCTGGGAAGCCATAGTAATCATCCCAGCCTATTCATCAACATACCCCGCGGCTGCGCGGGGTGGCAAAGGTTGAAATATGGAAGCTTCAACTGCCCACCTACACCTTCTTCCCCTTTTATGAAATCTATATGGTTCGTAGCACTGACCGGTGCAAAAACACAACGCTTCCTTCCTCTAAGCACAAATAGTATGGCCCAAACTGGAAATTGGAACAGTGACTTTTGTGTGACCCGAAAGTACAATGACCTCTAGTCCTGAATGAACCTTGACGAGATAAGCGGGAAGATCACTTGTGTCAATGGTCCGATATTTGAAAGAAAACTGGGGTGGCATTTTCTCAGTAGCACTGACCCTGTGCGCTGACGAAACCTGATTGTAAAATACCGTTGATTTTTTTTTTGTTTTTTTGCATCGGTACATTGAATTTTGCAGTTTATCGAATGAATATGAATTGATGTAACCGGCGGATGTTTTCCGGAGTTTTTCGGATTAATCCGAAAACACGTAACTCTAGGTAGAGCGCATGCATGTTACCCCATAACGCCATCGGTGCTTTTTCGCCCCTTTTTCGCTGAATTTAATGTCGAACAACGTATTTGCTACCGAAGCTTCCGCCGCAAGTAAACAGCTTCATTACTCTCTAGTCGATTTTTTAAATAATTGGCAGCACTGTAAGGTAGCAAAGAAGCAGAAAAGGGTCGACTATCACGTGATCAGGCTGCTGCAGGTGTCCGGCTTTACACATGTAGTGAAAAATCCAAATATGGACGTACTGCGCATATTTTGAATGCACATCGTGTGACAACAGGCATTGAGCTACACAAAATAGCACAGAGAAAACCCCTTCGGTGTAACCACAAAACAGCAAAAGGTTCTTTTTTTTAATTTTGCACTTTTTGGTACACTTTTTTACTGTGAAAATAAACTTACACATTCGTTGGAACACCTCTGCCAAAATAGAAAATAAAATGAACCCCTAAGTTTTGCACTCTCTTGGTTAACGAAGATGTCAATGAGATATTGGTAGTGGAAGAAACTTGCCGAAGGCGGTCAGAGGACACAACAAGTGAACGAATGGCAATGTAGTAGCCTTGTGATCGAAGAAGCGCATCGACGGTACTGAACATCGAATGAAAATGCATACCATACATCAGACCGGCGAGGACGAGTCCAACAGTCGTCGGCAAGGCGCAGACAATGCAGAGAGCAGCTCCGCAGAGCACGCAGCAGCACAGGTTGGATGTAACCACGGACACCCGTTTACTCAGAAGGCCGGACAGCGCACCTGCCACAAAAAGGAAGAATGAGGAAACGTAATACAAGACATTGAGATTTTTTGGTAAATATTCAAAATATTGAATATTGAATAAATATTGAATTTTAGGGTACCGTTTTTGCACATCCGATATGGTACGATTGGCCCTCCGGTACGAACTGCGCATGCGCTACCACAAAAGACTCGCATATGCGCAGTACGTGGGCCCATCGTAGCGTATCGGACAACCAAAAACGGTTTCCTAAAACTCTCTCCTGTTCAGGACCTCGTCCGATTCCGTTGCCTGGAACGCGTCTCCGAGTGGTGTGTCTAGCGTCCTACCCTGCCCGTGCATCGAAAGTGGCCCCGAAGTGAGTGCAAATGACGTCACAAAATTCCGAGGTGTCATGTTGTCGGATGTCGGGATCCTGGCGGTTGGGCGTAGAAGTCCTCGAGCGTCGCTTTCGTTGCAGCGTCCCATGAAACTCGTGGCCGCCGACCCTTCCGTGGACTGTCAAGCTAGAGAGCGACCTGCATCCGCATCCACCACAGCTCTTGGGACACCGCCAGGATCGCAGCCGGCGACAACGCGACACTTCTACGACGTCTTCAGGCGGTCATCGAGGGACCACTAAGTTAGGACGCGGTAAAGACGCCAGTCGGAGACGCGTTCCTGGCGCCATAATTACGCGAACAGACAATAAATGTCGCTCTAAGGATGAATGGGTGGATGGATGGTATTGGCCGTATACCTTCTGTATCGGACGGTAGCTTGCGCCACCTAAACTTAGAAAAATGTGAGCCCCTCTATCTTCGTGTCAAGTACACCTTGCTAGCGACATCGTTCTTACGAATGACAATCATCAGCTTCTCATAAGATCGTATGTTTTCAAACAAGCGGTCGGAAATTCCGTTGCTCGCCAGAAAATGGATGCTTGTTATTTCGGTATTACTCCTTTGACCGAGACGCATAGAGGACTGCCCATGTCTTCTCTCTACTCGCTCAAGTTGGGGTGGTACTGATATGTGACACGCTTCTGACAACTTAGAGCACTGCTGGCGTTGCGAGAACGCAACTCAGATGCCCTAATACAACAATCCTCATCTGCACCGTCAGTTTATTTTCTAAGCCTTCAAGACGTGCTTCCCACTATCGGCTAAGATCCGGGACTCCGCCCTTTTTTCTTCTCCTTTTGTCCTACGTCTCGGGTTTTACAATGTTGAAAGTTCACCAGCTCGCTTGCATCTTCTCTGTAATTTCTATACAGGGCACTTCGTGCCTGTTCTCCACAGCGCCCGCGGTGTTAACCCAACACAAGGACATTGAATTGAATTCTTTAGGTCATCTCCCTCGATCGAGAGCGGGAATAAGATTGCACACGAGTGTCGCCTCAGTCGGTGCTCCACAGATTGAACACTAGCTACAGCCGAAAGCTGAAGCAGAGTTCAACTGCGTCAGCCGAGAACCGCGTCAGAAACAAATAATTCACGTTGCTGTTGTCTCCATGGGTTTGGTCTTCAGTTTAGCCGCTAGGGCCGTGACGGTTGGGTCTCCTTCCCAATAGGAAGCAACAGCGCAAAAGGAAGACGACGACAGACGAGACATCCTCCTTGTCTTGAGCCACGTTCACACTCCGTCTAAGTACGCCCAACAACTGTCGGCTTCCAAACCCCCCCCCCCAAAAAAAAAAAAAAAAAAAAAAAAAAAAAAAAAAAACGCATGCTACTATTACTATTTCACACTGCTAATACATTATGCAAAAAGACAGTCTGAAGATCGACAGTGTGTGAGGCGTGTTTGTTCCTTGTTTGTCGGTTCCACATTGGTCCTACAAACACTATCTGCAAACATATTCGAAGCGTATAGATGTATGAATCAAAGGTGCTTCGAAGATGCTTGAGGCGTGTCCGCGGATATTCCTCTCATCATGTCTTCGGAGTCTCCGGAGCAACTCCGCGCCTTTCGTACGCTGTACGAGCAGTGCGACTGCCGCTTTAGTGTCTCCCCTATTGTGCTGATCATTTTGCACTGTTTGCCTCCTAGAAAGAAATACATGTTTTTACACACAAAAAAAGAAGTTAAATTGCCTGCACTGTCGAGCCGATCGCTTGATCTGAGCACCGGTTGTGAGTCAGTACTCTTCGCCACCCGCGCGAAACATTGTCGAGAATGCATGATTGCACAGACACCCAGATGTCCCGCACGCGTTTCGTCATGGTCTACTGCAGTCACTGACGGGACGAGGACGGCAGAGAAGCATTTCAGTTCTCCCCCTTCAAGCGCGCGCTTCCAACCTTCGATAACATTTCGGCATCTATGGGCTTCAAAGGTGCGCGTGCAGCCAAAGCATGATGGAAAACAGCGAACGCGTGCTAGGCCGGGTATTCGAAACAGATGCCCTGTCGTTCTGATCCTGTCAGTGACCATAGCTTACGTCTAGACTATAGTTGTAATCGAATTTCGCTATTGAGAGGGCCGCACCGCATGAATAGCGGTTCAGCCGCCTGGACAGCCGAATTAAAGTTCTGTCGATGTACGAGGCGCCACTCTGGGCACGAACGCCCGCCTCCAATATAATACAGGGAATTAAGACCACTATATATTAAAACAACGCACAGGCACAGATCTACGTGGCAACTAGCTCAACTCTCCACGTTACTAGAATTAAGACTGCAAGTTGGGCTGGTTTGTTCCGATTCATACTAAGGTTGTACGCCGAAAAACACAGGCACAAAAAGTGAGGCAACACAGGTCAAGGCGTCTCCTGTGTTGCCTCTCACTTTTTGTAACCCTGTCTCTTGGCGTAAAACCTCAGTATAATAATGAAGCGGTGGAGTTGCGCACATGCCGCAGGCACAGAAGCGCCGCACGTAGATGAAGTTAGCGCCTCAAAGAAGGTGGCATATAGGAACCCTTCTCAGTGCATTTCTAGTGACAGCGCCACTCGGTACGCGGGTATCTTCGCGTTTACGCGGAGGTACGCTATGCGCAGAGAAACTGAGTGAGAGGAGGAGACAAGAGCGTGCGGGGACGTCAGAACGTCGAGCTCTGGTTGGAATAATTAGTAGGTAGACCCAAAAGGCTGGTTCACACTGTTGCAACCGACTCCGACCGAGTAGTGGATTCGACATCGCGCACAAGAAACAAAGACATAGTAGAAGGATATACACAAAACAAGCGCTTGCTTTCAACTGAAGTTTTTACTAAGGCGAAAGCCTTATATGTCTCATCGTTCTGTCGACTTTCAAAGTTCTTGAGCGAAACACGTCGGCGACACGAAAAGTACGAAATCACGTCGGCGACACGAAAGGTACCAAAACGAGATGTACCAATGAAGCGGCGCCAAAAGTGTGTCGTTAGAGAGCGCGCTATCTTCGGAGGTTCGCTATCACCGGGATTACAGCCGACGCCATGATCCGAGCAAGCCAATGAAACGGCGCCAAAAGTGCGTCGTCAGAGAGCGCGCTGTCTTTGGAAGTTCGCTATCACCGGGACCACAGCCGACGCCACCATCCGAGTGAGCCAATGAAACGGCGCCAAAAGTGCGTCGTCAGAGAGAGCGCTGTCTTCGGAGGTTCGCTATCACGTTTACATCGGCGCTTGGGCTTTCGCCTTCAAGTCGTATTAGGGATAGCATCAGAAACCCTGTGACTTTTTTCACCCTCCGGTGGGCACTCCAAGCGCATCTGCAAGATCATGAGGTCTGAGAGCTGGAGACAAGCGCGGTTCCTACACGACTAACTGAAAGTGCTGTGTTGCCGTGGCGCCCCCGACCCTGGTGCACACCGATACCATAGTGATCTGCTGCAACTGGAGAACCAGGTGACGGAAATTTTGTGGCAGCATGTGAGGGTGGGAATTCCGAAGAAGCAACGTGAATCGGCTTGCTGTCAGGGGGACCTGTAGGTTCTGGGTGACGATCAAGTTCCGGAACATGTGGCTAGAATCCTTAAAAAATGTCCGATGTTTAGCATCAAGCCTACCAAGAAGCCACATGAACTTTTGGCTGTTGTGCGGCGTATTTCGGATAAGGTTGCTCAGAGGACAAAGACCACTGTACTTCAGATGGGGTTGACTGCCTTTTGAGGTGCGCTAAAAATAGGGTTTCGGCCACCACGGGGGGCTCACTGAAGCATGCTGTGTCGTTTCTTCAGTCCAGCGGTCTGAGTTCGCTACCTGTCAGACAGAGAGGGCGGGTTCGTCGTGCTCCCCGAAAACTTAATAAAGAATAAGTCTGATGCCGCCATTGTCAAGAACTTCAAGCTAACTTCTCTTGATCCCAAGAAGGTCGAGGGTGTTGCATTGAACATGTGCAAGGGGTTGGAGCTGACCAGAGTGGAACAAAACATACGTAAAAGTAAGACTGGGCATTTGGAGGCCTTTTTTGCTGTTAAGTCCACTAAAATGGGACTTAACAGCAAACGACTTTTTGCTGTTAAGTCCCATTTTTCTCGAAATTCGCTTTATCTTAAAAGGTATAGGCATATTAAAATTACAAAAACAAGCAAAAAATAACCTCCTTCATGACGTCCCTGGTCCTCTGTCCCCCCTTTTCCCGCGCCCGCAGACCGCGGAGACTGAGGAATGTGGGGAGGGAGGGAAGACGGGAAAAGGATGTGAGGCCGAGGAGAGAGAGCTGCACGGGAACGGGGCAGCTCTCTCTGCACGGCTGAGCTGGGCCAATAACGTCACGAATTCGAAACAAGCCGCGCGCGTTCGACACAATGGGGAGCCCCCGTAGAAGGAGGAGGTTTCCGCGTCGTCCGGTCAAAATATAACGCCCTGATATTTAGATACTCTTTCCGTGCCTGCTATGTTGGCCGAACCACAAAAAACGCGGAAACCGCAAAAAAAGGTTTCATTGTTACGGAGAGGGGCTCATTACAGAGACTGGTTAGCCAGTACCTGCAGACGCACCTTAGTGATTTCAAACTTTCCGACGCTTTTTTGGTGCGCAGTTCGGCGTGTAATGTGGATTTTTTCAGCGGGGAATCGTACGCGGACTCTTTAGGTTTCTCCATCGATGTAGAGGGGCCTGCTTTACTCGATCCCCCACGGCGCCATGTTTGTTTCGGTGCGTGAGTGCATAGAAAGGAATGGCACAATAGCCTTCCAGAGCGCTTGCGGCGTTTCTGTTGGTGGGTTCTTGTAGCTGTTAAAGTTTTGCCTCGAATCCACTCTTACCACGTATGACGGTAGCCTTTACGTGCAAAAAGAAAACAATTGTATTGGGTCCTGTCTGGCTCCCGTGATATGCGACATTTTCCTAGCGAAATACGGCCTGGCCATTTGCGACCAACTAGATGATGAACATGTATGCAAATTGTTTCGATATGTAGACGACTACCTGGTTGTTATAAAAGGGTCTGAGTGTGTTTTGAAGAAAAGAACTGTCACGGCAGTTTTGGATGTTTTCACACGGTGCTCCGAGGGGCTTAGATTCACGCACGGAGTTAGAGATGGTCGCTTTTTACAATTTCTAGACCTCCGATTAGAATTGACAGGAAGTCATGTCTGTTTGTTCGTATAACCCACGATCAAAGAAGGGTCTCCTACCCTTCGACTCCTCGCATTCTAAACTCGTAAAAAGAACCATTGCTTCATGCTTGTTTCGGCAGGTGCCGAAACTGGCATGCCAGCATGTAATTCATGCCAGTTTCAGCCGGCAGGTGGAGCGACTAGTTGCGGCCGGATTCCCCACATCGTCGTTGGTACCTGTTGGAGAGTTGCTGTTTAAGAAAGGGAGTAGAGGGCCAAAGAGTAGAAAAGATAGGCCAAGCAAGAGACCGATAGTCATACCCTACTGTTATCAAATATCCCACAATCTCAAAAAAGGTGGCGCAGAGATACGACGTGCCTATGGTGTTTTCTGCCCCTAACAAACTCGCGAAATTGTGCCCAAGAGTTGCCAACAAAAGAGGATCCAAGCGCATTTGCACAGTCAGACATAGGAACAAATATGTGGAATGTAGGATGGGCGTCGTGTATAGGATTCCGCTGACGTGCGGCAAGGTATACGTTGGCCAAACGGCCCGATGTATAAATGAAAGAGTGCGTGCATGCTTGGTCTCTGTGGTCGACAGCGGTCGGGCACTTGCCGCTTCATTATGCAGATTGTGCATGGCTGCCCGACTTCCATCACGTAACGATAGCTGGAAGGGGAAGATCAGATGACTAGGGAAATGTTAGAGGCCTACAGGATAAAAAAAGAAGGGACTGGGCGATGTGTAAGCCAAACATCGGTCCTGTTACATAGCAAAGAGATATGTTATCTTGACACGTGCTGAACTGGCCATGATGGTGTGGAGTGCCTGTTGTTTACTTCGGTGTTTTTTCAATAAAAGCTTCAGCTGAGAGTAAGTGATTTTCCTGTGTACACCCTTCTACTTTGTCTTCGTTTCTTGTGCGTTGTGCCGAATCCACTAAGCACGAACCAACTAGCCCGCACCGCTACCCTAATTCCGACCGAGCCCAACAAAACGGGGTTTATAAGCCGCTTACGACCGCCATTGCTGCCGCGAGGCACGGTAGTAAGCCGTCGCAAGAGGCTTAAAAACTGGTTTTGTCGGACTCGGTCGTAGTCGGTTGCAACAGTGGGAACCAGCTTTTAAGCTAGCTGCCTTCAGGCCCGTTCACACACTTGCGCTTGACTTCGACCGAGTGAGACAAGACCGGTTACTAAGGCTTCTGTGACGGCTTACGACCGGCTGCATTGCTGCGCATCCGGTCGTAACCTAAAGACCGGTCTTATCTCAGTCGGTCGGAGTGAAACGTAAGTGTGTGAATGGGCCTTTTCTCTTATCTGGATTCGTGGAACGCGTTCGAATGAGAAAACCAAACGCCGGACGTCCGCGTTCTACCACGTTCCAAGGGTGTAGTGGAGGCACAGGCAGCTAGCTTTAGGTTCACCCACTAATCGTTCCAATCAGAACTCTGCGTCCTGACGTCCCCTCTCGTCTCCTCCTCCCCCTCAGTTTGTCGGCGCATAGGCGTGCCTTCGATGTATGCGTACCTTCACTATACGACCACTGTAATTCTACCAGGCTATTGTACAAGGTATTTGGCACATGCGAACCGTTGCTATACAAGCATCTTCCACTTATGTGCTGGGGCAGTTGAGAAAATTAACAAAACACTGACTGGAGAAAGCATTTGCCGACGCCACAGCCGCGAACGCCAGGGAAGCGTTCCATCGGTTGAACTGGAGGCTCCTGGTGAGGAACAGGTACAAGACGCCGTACGAGCGGAACAAGCCGAAGACGAAGAAGAGTAGCCATGATGTCGCCAAGACGGCGGGCCAGCTGGTTTTCTGTTCTCTGCACCGACCACGCCTCCGGAAAGACAGCGCCATGCTTGTCTCAGGAGGACCTGCAATGAAGGAGGAGTGTGTCTTGCTTGTATTGTAGTTAGGCTTAAGGCGGGGTCACACTGCGTATACACCATCCAAAAGACAGTCTGCATACGCATTCGAACGCGAGTGACAGCGAGATCCGTGCTTCGAATGCATCAATTCGAACTACGGATATGGCGTGCGGTGACTCGTGTTTGCAGACTGTCTTTTGTATAATGGATGAGCAGTGTGACCGCAGCTTTAAGCCGCGGTAAGAATGACCATGTGTCATACGAAAGGCAGTCCGCGGACACTGAGGCGCGTTTCTTCCTTGTATGACGGTCCTGCCATACTGGCCATACAAAAAAAAACGGATGTATGGATGGATGTTAATGGCTATATCCTCTGTAACGGGCGGTAGCATGCGCCTTAGGTCTAAAAAGACAAACATATGATTCCTCCCGCCCTTCTAAGTCAATTTTCTCCCCCAACTATCACCAGATGACCTTTAGGGGGATCGGGTAAACAAACTAGAAAACATCACCTCCCGTCTCTTCCCCACGGCGATGGAGTCGACAATATTCCTCTGGCCAAACCTTGTCGGCGGTAGCCCAGTACCGGACCCATTGGGGGGGATGACTCGTATGTATACATGAAGCAAGCATGGCTCGAGCAAGCTGGGAGTGAAAATATAGGTTCAGTACTTGTGTTGTACAACCTCCCCTCCAGAAATAATTCGACACGGTTGCTAGTTACTTTATCAAAAAGTAACGAAAATATGTTACTCAGTCCTCTTCAAACTTCACCAAGTCGTTACTTGGTTACCGAACAAAACGTACAAGTAAGGTGTTACTTGTAACGCGTTACGTAGAAGTCTGCGTGTGGGAGACTCTAAAGAAAAACAGATACGTCACGACCGACCGCAACCTTTGACTAAACGTAATAGCCAGCTGGCAAAAGCAAGGCGGCGCCAGCAGAGTGAGAGCCCACGGTTACACCCCGTCTCGTTGTAACTTGGCGAATGGGGAACGATAAGCTCCACACTGCGTGCCGACGGCTTCGATATGCGCTACGTATACTAGCCCAACGCACACACATTGGAGCATGGCGCAGCGAAAAGCCCGATACAGCTTCGCAGTAAAAGCTCACTCCGGTGATACGTAGTTACGTTCCAATTGGTCAGCCAGGGCCGTAGCTTCCGCCGTACTGGCATGTTACGCGATTACGGCTTCCTGGTCTACCCAGTATTTCTTGCTTCAGACACTAGGCTAAGCGGCGCAACCAGAGTAACAGCTCACGTTTGACCCATGCAGCCGCCAGTCACAAGGATACCCAGTGTTTCTTGTTTCAGTCGCTAGAGAGCGCCAAACCAAACCGCATTGCAGGTTGCCTATAGGGCCAATAGAACGATCCGCGCTGAGTTGCAACCGCTACCGTATTTTACGGAGTGGTTGCAACTATACACGTTGAACAGTTTAAACTTTGCATGACGGGATTCGACGGAGTTTGCAAATGACGAGTTATGTAAACGATGATTTCGGTGTGATACAAGCTTCTTTGTGCGCTCATGGGTTTTTTTAGTATATCGTTTCGACAATTCCAGTAGCGATACTCGATACTCTGCCAGCACCTTTGTGGATGCGTTGTCTTAGTGGTAAGGTACGTTGCTGGGTTAGTTGGTTCATCTTAGTTAAACTGGTTTAGTTTGCGATATTTTGTTTATCTAAGATGAACCAACTAGCCCTTCAACGTACCTTACTATTATATTTCTTCCGCAGTTAGCGCTTGTATCGTTTACTTCGTGTCCCTGTTTTTTGTGCCATTTTTTACGTTTAACTAAGATGAAGCAACTAGCACAGCGACGTACCTTACTAGATTATATTTCTTCTACAGTTAGCGCTTGTTCTGTTTACTTTGTTCTTTATCATTTATTCAAAGATTACCCCGCATTGCCCAAAGGCGTTACAGCATGGGGGTTACAGTTTTGCAAAGAAACAAGTCTTCGTTGGCAGAACACACTTGCTCTTGAGACGGCGTGTTCCGCTGTACAATGATTTTAACAAAAGAAAAGAAAAAAAAAACGAATTTGCATAAATGTTTGTCTTGGCGTGGCATTCTCTGGCTTTAAAGACATGATTATTCCGATGAGAAACATAATACGGTTCTTTCAGATAAGCTGCGCTATTGATTCCTGTTATCTAATAAAACAATGAAAATAATAACTTTACTTCCCCTTTTGTTCCTCGAGGGGGCAGTGATTCCCTATTTAATTCATTTTTCATTTTAGTGACATTGTCCTTCCACCCGTACCGCCCCAAGACAAACCAAGTTGCTGTATTCTGTATTTTTAACAGTTTATTAATCAATATTTTTTTTTGTGCAGGGTTCCATACAGCACAATCATATTCTAAAATCGGCCTGACCCAATGCTAGATATGCAGGATTTTAACGCAGTTTCTGAGCACTTTAGATTTCTCTGAATAAAGTTCAGCGCCCTACCGGCTTTAGCAATCACATCATCTACGTTAGCATTCCACGAACAATCAGTGGATAGAATACCACCTAGATACTTGTACCTAGGTTGGTTGCCTACTTGATTTGTATTTATATGATACTGATTTTCAAGCTTTTTTTTTTTCTTTTTGTAAAACAGTGCTGTACACATTTCTGGGAATTCAAATTCGTTTTCCACTCAGAGCACCAGGTATCAATACGGTCCAAGTCCTTTTGTAACGCAGCGACATCACTCTCACTCTTAGTTTTTCTATACACAACACAATCATCAGCGAACAACCTTATACGAGAAGAGATACCAACTGAAATATTATTAATATTAAAAACAAAGGTGGTCTCAGGAAAGACTCCCGCGAAACCTCCGACGTGACGTCAACATAATCCGAACTATTGCCGTTCAAACTTACACACTGTCTACGCTGGAAAAATTAATTTTCAATCTAATTGAGAACAGTCGAATATATGTGCAACATTTCGAGTTTACTTAAAGGTAATGGGTGAAAGACCGTGTCAAACGTCTTACGGGAAAAAAAAAAAAGATACAATCCATTTGTTCCCGTTCAGCAGCTTCCGATACGAAGTCGTGATAAAATTTGACGAGTTACGTTGTGCAAGATAATCTTTTCCGAAACCCGTGGTGTTCTTTTATTAAAAAAAAAAAAAACATGGTTTTTGTGTTATACGTCCAATTATCTCCGTTTATAAAATATGTTCTATAATTTTGTATGAAACTGATGTTAGTGAAATAGGCGTATAATTTGCTACGTCTTTTTTTTTTTTTTTTGAACCTCCTTGGTGATTAGGGACAACGTGGGCGACCTTCCAGTTATCTGGCAGTTGTCCCGTTGAAAACGACTTGAGGTAAATAAATAAAGATAAAGCGAAATTGGCCGTGCACATTTCTTCAGTACGCGGGGGGAAATACCATCTGGACCATTTGCCTTTGTTTCATCGATATCCCTTAACAGCGGTTCAATTCCACGTACACTAAGTTCAACTGGCTTCATCAGCGGTATAGTACTTACGTACGTTAAAAAACTGCAAACAAAAATGCCAAAAAGAAAAAACGAAGTGAAACGTAATTATTTAAACACGTTGCTTTCACAGCATTACCTGAAGAAAACCTGATTATAATGTACAATCTCATTTATTCGTACATAATCTGATCCCGTTCCCTTCTTATATTGCCAAAAAGATCTGGGGTTGGTTTTCATTCTTTCATTAAACCTTTTGAAATATTGCTCTTTTGCGCTTTTTTTTATTTTCGATTGGTTTTCACGTGTTACATCAGATAATCTCTTTAATTAATTTTTCTCCTTGTTTTCTTTTATGGCACAAACTCTCCGTCTTCGTTTTTTAATTATTTTCAGGATACGGAGTCTATATTTCGAGCACACATATTCGTGAGATAAAGCAATTACTCTTTAAACACGCACCATAATTCAATTCGTGAATGCTGTAGTCCTCAGAAAGACACTCAAACATAGGCAACTGCTTAATGAGCTCTTTGGCGATGCTAAAATAATCACTTTTATCATATAAAAAAAAATCTCCTTGATTTACAAGACTTCAGCAGTTTAAATTTCGTTTTTATGCTCACAACAACAGCCTGGTGATCAGTGATACCTGGAATAATATTCGCGGAGGTAACAATGTTGGGCGAACTACACAACATGAGGTTCAAGACGGTATTAATACGAGTAGGCTCGTTCACATACTGTAGTATGCGAAAATATCTACAATATTTCTGATTTCAAGGTTCACGCGGCTACTAACTTTAGCTATTAGCCCCGAGAAGTTCGCGTGGCGCCCCCTTACGGCGAACCGGGGTGACGTCACGGCGAGGAGAGAATTTTTCCCCGACTCGCCCCGCTCGCCCTGTGGAGGCTATGACGACGTTAGCTTTCGGCGCGCTCATTTCTATTTAATTTTTTTCTTTTTTTGCCGTGTTTTTCGTAGGAAGTGTAAATTTATATATGGGGCTTAAACTTCAACCAACATTTTAAGCATGGTTGACAGGGCAGGCAACGCGTGAATCACAGCTGGTATATGAAAATAAAGAAATATGGCCACAATTGCAGGAGCATCACTATAGATTTACATCTCACACAATAAATGCTGCTGATGGTCTGAATTAATTGGCAGGTTTTGTATACTATTTTTTTTTGTATCTCTGTTTTTAAACAAGATCGCCGAAGCAGAAAAGCTGCATGCTGCTCGAGCAACATGCTAAATACAGTCTGGGCCATGGGGAGAGAATCACAAGTAAGACAGCCCAAGTGCAGGGGCAAAGTAAAAAAAAACAAAAAAAAACAAGGAACATTTATTATATACACTGCTCGCATTTGACCTTTGCTGGATTTGGATAGTATTTCAATGGACTACACGGGTGGTATCTGTTGACTTGTTTATATCAACCCTCAAATAATGTATAACAAACGTAAGCGAAGGTGTCTAGCTTGTTATTAGTCCCTTAAGTCCTAAAATTGAGATTGTACTTAAATCGAATTGTCCTGAAGCTAAAATACCAGAAGTTTTTCGCACGCAGACTGTCACCCTTCACAGGTTCCACATTTTCTGCTACTAGTGCTGCATCTACCACTGGACAGACGTTCGAATGCTTGCTTTTACTCCTGTTTTCCTCTGTTGTCAGAGAGTCCAGCAGTAGGGAGTTTGGAAGCTGAGGAAGCTTTTGGGAACCCGCAGCAGTGTCTCTTTTAATTGGAAATAAACGACAATTCAAACTAAACGGTGTATTTTCCGAATACCCAAGGCTGGAATAAAGAATGTCAGGAAAAAGTATAAAGATTATAAATTACGGTACTATTGCTGTGCATATTGGGGCACTTCAATACATATCATACAGGCAACGGGGGGCAATTCGGCCGTTTTTCCTGCTACCATACAAACTAACTTCCAGTAATTATGCATCTTCTAAGAAATATGCCTGCATAGGTGTATAAACTATATAATTAATTCACGAAGAAGCTACATTTATGTAAAACAACCCTGTTCCACGAGCACTTCAAAGATCATCAGACGCAGGGCCTTTAAAACATCTGCGAACCAGCGCATGCAGAGTAGCAGCGCAGAGTCGGGGTCGCGAGCTAATTTGCCGACCACCCAAAGGCCCATGATATAAATTCCACTTCGAATGCCTTGAAAGCGGGATGTAATATCGTCCTAAATCATGAATCTGCAAGGAACAGAATTCCAGCGTCTGAAACACTTGCGCCACCGCTTCACCGACCCCTCGCAAAATTGCCTTCTGTCGTGTGGGGACGGGGAGGTTCATCGGCAGAATCGCCTCCGCCGATAGCTTTCGGGATTTGTAACCCAGTTTTAAAGGTAAAAGGGACAAGCAGGCTTATAAAATGTACGGAAGCACGTCTATATTGGCCTAACTCAACGTCTTGTACACCGGGTAAACGAGGTCCTACTCCTCGAAGTGCTAGCGGCACACAACGCCAAACCAGGAAACCGGTGCTGGGAAGCGAGCCGATGCGAGATCGCGGAGCGGAGTCCTCTTCCTGACGTCACGGTACACCTCACCCAATCAGGGCGCGGCGACCGCAGTGACGCTTGTGTTCGCTCTCGGGGCTAATACATGCGTTATCCTGCCAGCTCAAGTCGGGCAAGTTGAAATCACCGGCGAGAAAAATTGTCCGGTCAGAGGCCTCGGAAACAATATCGTAGATTGATTGTAACGTACTCAAGTCCGAATTTGATGGTCGATAAAAGGCTCCGACAGCATAAGAACAGTGATCATTTAAGGAGACTGTGCACCAAACCGACTCCACTGCGTCAGGACCAATATATAGTAGCGAAGATTTTAAGGAAGAATGAAGGTCCACCAAGGACGGACCGGTTTTTTCGATAAGCAATTAACTCGTTTGGAAAGAATTCACTATCTGCAATAGACAGGTTTAGCCATGATTCTGTTCCAAGTACTATATCAGCCTTGACATACTCAATGAGACCAGTAAATTCCTCAACTTCGTTTATTTTACTTCTACAGTTTGCAACAACAGCTACTAAATCACGACAGCCGCGTTTCTTTTGCTCATGGTGGCGTCAGTACTTTACTGCTTCCATTTCCTTATCATATGAGTTTTTTTTTTTTCGTTAACAATGAGCTTGTCGGTTTTTAGCCGCACCCGGTTATTGCTGTCTGCTTTTATAACTTTAGCGTATTCCCACAGTTTTTTTCGGATATTTCGGGTTTCAGGTGAGTAGTCCCGATCCACGCTGAAGGGTGACCCTTTGAACTTTTTAGCATTTGACAGTACGTCCTGTTTTTCCTGACACGACGAAACGTTAACAATAATCTGTCTTTTAAACCTCTCGTAGTAACGACCAACATGGTGCGTCCTGAGCTTTGCAAATATTTTTAATAAAATCTTCCGACTGGTCTGAGCGGTTGTCGGCATTTATCCCATAAAAGACCAGATTCTGCCTACGACTTCTGTTCTCAAGGTCAACACGATCTAGTTTTGCAAACCTTTAACTTGTTGCGTAAGGTGTCTTATTGAACTCGTTTGTTCCGATACTGCTTTATTAACCGGTTGGATCTGCCCTTCAGTAACGCCGAGCTTACAGTTCACCTTTGCCAACATAGCGTCGATAGGCGCTATGTTGGCAAAGGTGAACTGTATGGTGTCGATAGTGTGAAAAATATGGCGTCGATAGTATCAAGCTTATTCATGATTGCCGCCCGCCCCATTTGTAACATCTTCAGCAATTCCATCTCAGCTTGAGTCAGTGGACCGGGTTTAGCTCTACATCACCGGCAAGCAACAGTAGAAGAATCAAGTATAGCACGTGGTTTGCGAACAGTCTAAAGTTTCTACGAGACAAATGCACACCTATATGTTTACGACAATGGGTGGTAGTGACAATTATCTTCATTGGAGGAGCCGGCAATGCACACAAAGGTTGACATACATAGATGGGATAATACGAACTAACATGCAGGGTCAACAGTGGCATTAGGTGCATGTCGGCAAGCGTGCCGGCTCCAAATCCCACGAAGCCAAAGTGTTGGGCGCTTAAAGTGCCCTGAGGAGCTTTCTAGGATCGCCAAAATAGGGCGATAACTCACTCTGCTGTCTCTAAGGATCCTATAAATCCCTAAGTCATGACGATACGCGGACGATTTTTCTATCAGAAAAGCAATCAGAGATTGCAACACACTGATTTCATCTCTGACAATGGGAGGGGCATGTTCCGAAACCAGGACCACACTCAGCCAATAGCGAGCGAAGGATCTACGCAAGGATCCGCGTAGATCGATTAGGAAGAATCGCAAGGATCCGCGATTCCACCGTATACGACCGGTGGAATCGCGGAGTGATATCTCGAATGCACGCGGCTCGTTGCCCATACAGCCCGGACTACGATTCAACTCATGCGAGCACGCGCTCGTGCGCTGACGACCAAACACATTACACACACAAAACAAAAACAAAAAAAAAATAGTTCGCTGTTCTTGAAACGATTATTGCAGTATTTTGTTTCCTTCCCGCAAAAAAAACAACAACAAAAAACAAAAACAACATCTTTTGACTTCTATTACTTGCTTGTATCATCTAGAAAAGCATACATATTTTGTAATAACAGCGTTTGCAACCTCCACAAAATCTCTCGTTTTCATAGGTCCCATGCCGTCCTGGTTGCCCGCACAATGGTCCTCCCACCGCCGGAGATAATTTTGATCTTTGATTGCATTTTTAATAAGGAAATTGACCGCGCATCGTTAGGATTTATGGATTTCTAGGATGCTTAGAGCCCGCAGAGTGAGTTATTGCCATATATTTAGGCCATCTCAAAAACCTCCTCAGGGCTCGGTTGATGCCACGTAGTCCACTGGTCAGTGCCCGTTACTTTTTCAAGTAATTTTGTAATTGCCACGTTACATTTTTTCCGAAGTAATTTGTAATGTAATTTCATTACAAAATATAGGTAACGGATTACTTTAATTACTCGTTACTTTTAAAAAAAAATATGAGCATAATAAAGTATCAGGAAGGGGAGAATAGCCGAAGAGGAAACACGATTTTTTTGTATGACCGGTCACTAGAACCACTAGAAAAAGCGGGCAAGGCATGTACAAATATACGAAAGACAAAGATCAAGTGACAACGCCGAGTAGGCTCTCCATCGCCCTCCTTCGTGTTTTTCTTCTCCCGGGCAGGAGAAAGCTCTTCGTGTTTATTTGCTTTTGTCTTTTACACCGTTTCACCCTTTCCAACTTCTTCGACGTCTCCCGCTACCTGCACACACATCGAACGCGGGTCCGAACCCCCTCGATTCGTGGGTTCACAACTCGCGTAACAGATGATGTAGCCTCGCGCGAGGGGGTCGAATGCTCTTTGTCTTTGATGTGCGCTACTGTATTTTAGCATGCTCTTAGAGGCCATAGAGTTATTATAATGTACGCTAGAGGTTCAAGTGGCGCTAGTGTGCTGACGCAAATTGAAGCAGACAGCAACCAGTCGAAATTGACTTCCGTTAATGCATTTCTATGGGAAAAAGTGAGTGCATTTTCTCCCTGCGCTCGATCATAAGAGCAAATATCTCGACTAATTCGTACGTACTAGGTAGCTTGGGACATTTCTCAGTCAGGCCGACGAAATAATTGGTCAATTACGGCGTTTTTCTTTCAAATTCGTTGCAATAAAAACGGTGCTAAAACGGCTTCGTACGTGTATTTATGTGCACTGTCGGACACTGTTAGCGCGAACACGACGTCGGCGATTTTCAGCGTGAGGGATATACGTGCCAAACGAACGAAAGACATCTGGAAAGCCAAGGGAGACGGCAAGAACTACGCAGTAACACTGAATAAGTATACTACCAGTGCACGTACGATCAAAATAAATTGAAGGCCACGTAATATGTTCCGATTTTAAATAAGTAAGTACCACTTTATTCTTTCTGCTCTGCGCAAAGATGCTTGTTCTACGTTCAAAATATCACCCGCACACTCGGAATCTTTGAGAACAAGTGTTTAAAGGTGCCCGGCAGAGAAAACAATACGAAGAGACACCTTTCACAGCCCACGTACTTTATTCTTCACGTTTTGAATGTTTTTATCCGCTCATGCACGGACGGGGTCATTTTCATATACCGAGAGGACTGCCATATTAGCAATATATATGCGTCACCGGAATGATGGCGAACCTCGAACACACTCTATATTCCTTTCGATTGTAATTTTGCTTTGAATCGTCGCTTGTTTTTACACACCTGCTGTGGAACACATGTTTGGGACTGAAATTTAGCGAAGTTAAACATCGTCCACTGATGAAGAAAAATGCGCCAACTAAAGCAATTACACATTTGCAATGTTAATCAAGGTAGATACTATTCGGTACGACCCAAATGACCAAAGTGTTTCGTGTTATTTTCCGGCGAAGAGACAAAATGCACGCGCGTTTTCCCACAGGAATGCACAGGAGCACCGCAAAAGTAGACTGGTTGCTGTCTGCTTCAATTTGCGTCACGGAAGTCGCATAGACACTAGCGCCAGTTGAACCTCTAGCGTACACTATAATAACTCTATGCTTGAGGCACGGCTGAAAAACGGCCGGCGCGAGGCTAAGAGCATCGTCTTTGAGGGTACGGACGACACTTTTTTTGGTTTACTTGTCTAGGCATGGTGGTCGAGTCCACTCCTTACTTTACAGTCAACTGTCAACATAAATGGGGGGGTTAGGCTATTTAAGGAGTGCTGACAGAGAGAGAGAGAGAGAACGCGTAAAAGTGGTGTGAACCTATTGTTTCATGAGACCGATGTCCATGCTTCTCTCGCTCTCTATGCCCTCCCTTCCCGTGGCCTCCACGAATATTGGTATGAAAGTTAGAACCGATGAACGATCGATAACCCATAACCACCACTTTTGCTCTGACTGGTCGAGTTTTCGGTCAAGGAGTGTCCGTCGTCTCCATGGCCATCCCGTAATGAGATGTTCCAAGTTCAGGGCATTAAGGAGAACGGAAAACTACAGTTTAAGTGCATACTTTGCTTGCCAAAAAAAAAAAAACACATTGCCATCAGCAAGAACAACAAACTCTAATCTACGAAAACACATCAAGATAAGCTGGGACACGTGCATTCTGCATTGGCTATGTAAGGTTAGAACCAAGTTTTTCTTTTCTTGTGAATAACAGGCGAAACACCAAAGCCAAACGGGAGCTTTCGTGAATCGCTTCTTTAGCTCCGAATCTCGTAGCAGGGGTAAACGCTGCTACTGAGCATGCGCACCGCTAGCTTTGTCTGCACAATTCCAGGGATCATTTCTGAAGGCCGCAAGCTTAGCGGGATGGCGGGCGTGGTAGCAGCTTTCGGTGCTTTGCCTGCTTACAGGTGAACGGAGTGCACCTACAATCTCTGTCTTAAATCCAATATTTTATTTTTACAAGGACTACCATAATAAGGCCGTATGAGAAATGAAAAGTAGTGTTGCAGAACATTTTTTTTTAAAATTTCAATATTGTTTGTATTGTTTTCTGGATAAGCGGTCGGAAGAAGTAACGTGAAAGTAATGTGTAACGTAATGAGTAAAGTAATCCGTTACTTTTCAGCGAAAGTATTTTCTAACGGTAATCCACTACATTTGAGGCTCGGTAATTTGTAACTGTAATCCATTACATTTTTGAAGTAACGACCACAAGTCTGATTAAAACCAGGCTGAAAAAAAAAAAGATTTTTTATCGAAATAAATCAGATTTATTTTATTTAAATCGTATTTATTTTATTTAAGTCACTGTAGCTAGAGGGTATAGTGATTCCTAATCACTAGATATATTTTCCAATGTAGCAGACTGCTTGATCAGTCCGTCCGATTAGTGAAAAGAATGCGGAAAAAAAGAATTACTGTAAATTTAAAGTACACATCAATTCACAACTTTTTATTGAGTAAACCGCGCCATAGTAGAGCAAAAATAGCTTGATTTGTTTTAGTTAGTGAAGACATTTATTTGATTTCTTTTTCGTGTTCTGATCTTCTTGCAATAGGACATCACTTTTCTTCTGGTTTTCATTTCTTTCTTGCACACTCTTATTTACATGACTTATGACGTTACGTAATTAACGAGCGAAGGGGAGAGTGGAAAGAAAGCCCGAAGTTCCGATTTGCAGGAAATATCACTGCTCTGGGTTCGTGTTGAGCTTGATATACATCTTTCTTGATCAATTATTCTTTGATATAAGCACAAAGCAAATTCGCATAAAAAGCAACAAACGATTAGACAAAGCTATAATATTTGGAAGTATTCTTGCGGAAAAGCTTTGATTTAACTATCACAGTGAAAATCGGCCTGATTTGAATCTCGACACAAATCACGACTTAAATCACAATATCAGTCACCGTTTTTTTTTTTTTTCTAGTCTCCGCCCTTGTTATCTTGTATCGATCTTTTATCGAGTATTGTTATCGGAGGTGTCGGAACGATTTACTAAACCTCTCTGATAAAGCAGCCATGTGTCAAGGTATGAGAATGCGTGCGGACCACGCACCGACTGCGTACCGCATGTGGTCCGAAAACTACGGTACTTTCCAGCTGCTGCAAAATCCTTTCGTTAATTGTTCTTTTCCTCCGTCAGTCCCTACGCTTTCAGAATTCGTGTCTGCTAGCTTGCACCTAGAATTTGTTTCTTTTTGAGTGTACGTTCTTTGCGCAAATTATCGTTTTTTTTTTTTTTTTTTAGGCTGCAGGGGCGTGGAAAGTAACCCGAGCGTAGAGGACTCCGCTCCGTCGAGGTCACTGTATACAGGTTTCGCGTAGGCGGAAGTTACCGGGAAAAAAAAGCAGACCGAGCACTGAACTGGACAACAATGGTTCGTTGACTTCCGGAGTTCTCGCAAAATTCTCTTGCTCATAAAAAAAATAATAATAATAAAGCGTGTTTTCTGGAGGGATGTCGCGAACCTGCATGCTGAAATCCAAATTCGACCAGATTCGATTTTTTTTTTTTTTTGCGAACTTTAAGCGCGACGTTTAATGAAAGTCAAGTTATGGAAGTTCAACTGGAGATAGACTGTTACACGCATGGGCAGATGTGGAAAACGAACTGACGTCGCGTGGCGGAGGAAGGGAACAATATTTGTCGGGTGTAGTTTTCCGTTAAAAGCTCATTAACTCATTATAGGGTTACGTGTCCGATTTTATACTGTGGAGAATTCGGTCATTATTTCCTAAAGTTTAGATTGAACGAGTAATGCTCAAGGGTGTAAAAAATATATAAAAAAAACAGTTTCTTGATTTTTTATAGAAATTTAGGATAGCTGTTGAATAAGATAATTCGTTCTGAAACTTTGGTGTCTGATTCCGACCGCAGCGCTACAGTTGGGTAGACGCTGAGCGTTTGACGATGCGTCGTTTATGGTTGTAATAAAAGAAAACACACACACACACACACACATATATATATATACATATACAGGGTGTCACAAAAAAAAAAATTACACGGTTTTTATTACCGCAAAAATAAACTAGGCATCGCCGAATGCTCATTCTCCGCCCAAAGGTAGCGCTAGAGGTAACAACCAGATGCCAAAGCTTCAGCCCGATCCGATACCTAATTCAAAAGTTAGAAGTGATTTTCAGAAAATTTCAATGGGAAAATGACGGTCGACGGAGTTTTCGAATACATGGGGCTCTATGGCACCAGAAACCGAAAATGGGCAAAACTGGGCTCCATTTTCCCATTGAAATTTTCAGAAAATGACTCATAACTTTTGAATAAGTTATCGGATCGGGCTGAAACTTTGGCATCTGGTTGTGACCTCTAGCGCTACCTTCGGGCGGAGAATGAGCGTTCGGCGATGTCTAGTTTATTTTTGCGAAAAAAAAAAAAAACCTGTAAGTTTTCTTGTGACGCCCTGTATATATATATATATATATATATATATATATATATATATATATATTAGTAAAAACAGCATATATATTTGTTTGTTTTTTAGAGAGGGGGGGGGGGGGGCACGCTGCACAGTGTGCACGATCAAACGTCGATAATTACAAGTAAAATTACAGGTGCACAAAACGAAATTTATTGCGATTACACATTCCGTTCGAAGTAAATGCAATTTCTTCGTAATTTTTGTTTCTTTGAGAGCTACCCGATTTCAATTACGATAGTGTGGCAGAATTTATCCGCCCTGATTTATTTAATTTTTTTATCTGTTTTTTTACTTTCCGGGTGACGATTCACTGTACATCGTCTTAGGCTCAGTGCCTTTATTTCACCAACTCTTTCAATTGTATAAGAGGACACCGTCTTCATTGGATGTCTGTAAGTCTTTTTATTGTTTTGCTGTACACTTTAGTAACTATATACGCACTGATGGGAAGGGCAGGGCGTCTCTTTCGGAATTTATTTATTTATTTTATTTACTTACTTCAAACACCGCAAACCCTTACGCGTTATTGCAGGAGGGTGTTACAACAATGCATTTGTGTATACGAAACCCAAGACGTTACACATAAAGAAAATAAACATAATTGCAACGACGTAGTAAATGCAACATACAATGAAAAATCAAAACAAGTTAATAGCAAACGCAATTATGCATCAGGGAACAAATTCAACAATCTCCCTTCAAATGCCTACACGAAATAAACGCCAGAAAACACTCCGAGGCAACATATTCATATCTTCGGATAGTTTCCACGAGAATAGAGTATTTGTGAACGAAATGATGTTTGGGGAGTACGGGTTGACCGAAAATTCACTATTTAAACGCCGAGATAGCCTTTTAGGCGGTCTTATGTAATCTTGTGTGTCAACGTTGACATACTTGAAAAAAAAAAAGTAAAAACATCTTAGTCGAGCTATTTCACGCTTTGTTGCTGAAGGCGAAAACTTGACTTCTTTCAACAAAGCCGTAACAGACTCGAGCCTAGCGTGTCTAATAAAACTAAATCTGATTGCGAGTCTTTGAAGGCGCTCCAGTTTGTTTACTGGAATTTGTGAATGGGGGTCCCAAATTACAGACGCATACTCTAGCGCTGGGCGGACCACAGTTTTGTAAGCTACATTCATTGCGTCGGAACTTGTCCTATACAGGGTTCGCCTCAGGAAGCTTCCATTGCGATATGCAGAGTTACGGACATTTGTTCACGAGAATTTTAACTAAGTTCAGTCGAAGTTGCAAGACCAAGTTACTTAAAAGAGTCGCAACATTGCAGACCTATACCGTTTGCTTTATACGGAAACACAGAACACCTAAAATCAAGCGACAACAGTCTACTTTTTGTTTTCTCTCCCTCGCCCTCTCCTCCGGAGAGAAACAATAAAGATGTAATCGTATGTCCCCACCTTTCACACCAGTGCGAGATAACCGATAAGGAATGATTGAATAATATCTGGTCATCAACTGTTTCCACTAAAATCCCTAGATGAGAGCTTCCTACAAGTACCGACATTCTTTGAAGCCCCGACTGCGTGACGGTGCAAGTTTTAGGAAGCGAATGGCGGCGCGCAGCGGAGGACTGAACTGAATGACGCCACTTTGTTCCAGCGGAATGCGCTTTGTCATTTGTATTGGTTGTCGTTCCTTGTAAAATGAAGTATCAAGGGACTTTAGTCTCCACGGGTACGTGAAGTAAACAATCGTCAGCAAACAAACGAATTTAAACAGCTGAGTCAACGTTTTTGGCTATGTCGTTCAGGTAGATTAAACACAAAACAGGCCCCGAGACAGAACCTTAAGGTACACCAGATGTCACCGGCAAAACAGATAATGCGTGACCGTCAATTTAACATGCTATGTCCTGTTAGAAATGTAGCTCTTGATCCAAGAAACAAGATTTTTGTCTATTCTAATGTGAAGTCGTTTTTCAAGTAATTTCGAAGGCGTGACCGTCGAACGTTTTAGGTAAGTCGATGGGCACAATATCGACCTGACCGTGATCGTTTAGCACGTTCCCAAATCGGTGACTGGGTTCAAATAACTGATTAATAGTTGACAGTCTTAACCATATTGTTTGCTATAAAAGAGATGGTTATTTTCAATATATTAAACGAGCCGTTTGCAAATAATGTGTTTGAGCATTTTACATGATGTTAATGTTAGTAATATTGATCTGTATTTTTTCACTTCTAGATGACTTTCCGATCTGTGAATGGGTACAACTTTTTCTTGCGGTTAACCAGCCATCTGGTAATCGACATTGATCTAGTGAGGCGCGAAAAATGGTCATAAACTGGGACACCCATTCGCAATAGAGCCTTAAAAATTTGCTGAGAATTTGATCTGGCCCCGGAGATTTGTTTTATATCAATATTGAGCAGAAGCGCCCTCACTCCCTGATCAAGTTGAATGGGCTTTGGTAACCTGTCAGGCTCGTCATCAGTCGAAGTATATGCGGGCGAGCCAACTGTGAAAACTGTGTGAAAGACATTATTAAATTCATTTGCTACCGCAAGTGGCTTATCACATAGCGCACCTTGGACATAAACTTCTATTACAGGTTTTTTTTCTTAGGTGCCAAGTGTTGCCAAACTTATAAAGCGACTTCCTTAGAAGGGTATTCTTTGTCTTTGAAAAATTTATTCTTATCTTCCTAACGAATTTTTTGAAACGGTATGCAGAATGGGTGTCAGAATACCTGACAATCATATTTCGTGCATCTTTGGATCAACATGTTCTCCCCACCGATTGGCTAAACGCTAGAGTCACCCCTGTGTATAAATCTGGCAACAGATATAACGTTGAAAATTACCGACCAATTTCTCTTACTTGTGTCTGTTGTAAGATACTAGAGCATGTGTTATCGGCTTATCTTTTTGATTACTTTGAGAACTTGAGAGCTTTTAATCCCAACCAGCACGGATTCCGGCGGAGGCTTTCGACAGGCACACAACTGGCAGAAACTATACACGATTTCACGACTTCGCTGGATGAAAGGGGCCAGACGGATGCAATCTGTCTGGACCTTTCAAAGGCTTTCGACCGCGTTCCCCATGCACAACTTATCCAGAAGCTAAAAGACGCCAGCATAAATTTAAAGGTACTGAGATGGATCACGGCTTACCTCACCAACCGTACTCAATTTGTCGAAGTTAACGGTGCTAGATCAGCTACATTAAAAGTCACGTCCGGGGTTCCCCAGGGATCCGTGCTGGGACCCGTATTATTCTTAAGTTATATTAATGACATCGCAGACAACCTTGGCCCTAAAGTTACCGCCCGCTTATTCGCAGACGACTGCCTAATTTACTCTAGAATTACGTGTCCTGAAGATCAGATAACTTTGAATAAAGCATTAAATACCATAAATGAGTGGTGCAAGCGGTCGGAAATGCAAATTAACCCAACAAAAACTGTATTCTCAAGGATCACAAACAAGATTAAAAACGTTCTTGCTTATAACTACGAACTGGACGATAAACCTTTAACGTTCGTCCGCAAATTTAAATACCTGGGTGTAACCGTATCGAGTGATATTAATTGGAAATTTCATGTTGACAATGTTGCGAGCTCTGCAGAAAGAAAATTGTGGTTTTTAAGACGTAACCTTAAATTAGCGACAGAGGAAGTAAAACTTACAGCTTATTTAACATTTGTACGCCCAGTCTTAGAATACGCAAGTGCCGTGTGGGACCCATACAGAAAAAACCAAATTGAAAAATTAGAAAAGGTACAAAAAAGAGCTGCCAGATTTATCACAGCACAATACCGAAGGACTCAGTCTGTCAGTGCGATGCTTACTCATCTCAACTTGCAATCACTGGCAGAGCGTCGAAAAGTGGCTAGACTAAAATTTCTTTATTTGATACAAAAAAATAGTCTCAACATAGACTCATTGCGATATTTAAAGGCTCGTTCTACTAGGGAACTTAGAATAAATCACAATAAAATGATAATGCCAATGAAAGCGCGAATCGATTCTTTTAAATATTCTTTCTTTCCACGGACTATAGATGAGTGGAACAGCCTGCCCCAAGATGTTTTTGAAGGTGACACCGTTGAGGGTTTTGAAGCCCTCCTGAGAAGTCTCACCCAACAAAATAGGATCTAATTATTTACTTTTTGTGTGTGTTTTCTGTTTTCTTTGTTTGCCTATGTTTTGAATGAATTCTTGTGCAGAAACAATCATGAAATGTATTGTTCGTGGAATTGTGCGTTAAAAATTGGGTGTTTAACCAATATCCCACTCCTGTAACGGCCTGTAGGCCAACAGTATGAATAAATAAATAAATAAATGTCACGACTTAAAGAACTAATTTCTGGAGTATACTCCTATTTTTAAGCTGTCGCTTACGCTTCAATTTACGTTTTAAATTAATTATCTCGCATGTGACCCAAGGGGTCTTGTTGCTTTTCTTTTTAACCTATCTCCGGTACGTATGATCTTGAACAGTAATTCACCGTTTCTTTAAAATAGCTGCTCTTGCAAAGTCGTAGACACGAGCTGTATCTTTTTTTTTCTTCCTTTTTTGGTAGCCCGCTATTGAACGTTCATAGCCCGCACCAACTTACGGTCTGATATTCCCTCTACAACATATGCCTCGTAAGTCATAATCGGGAAAAACACGAATAGAAAAACGAAGATCTAAAATTGATTTTGGACGACCCCGTGTTCTTGTAGGTTCTTGGACGATCTGCTCGAGTCCGTGCTTTAGCATTATCCCCAGCATATAATCATTTTGTTTTCCGCCTTACTTGTTGATGTTCGTCAAGTTAAAATCTCCGAGAACAACTAGTTTTGTGCGCTTCTTAACGTACAGCGTGAGAAAGTAATTAATTTCTTCAATAAAACAACACCTGCAGACAGTAGTATATATATATATATATATATATATATATATATATATATATATATTCCACCGACAAGATTATTGCAGCTATCTAGAAATATTTTGCACCTTATACTTTCGTTACTTGAAATGTCTCTAATCGCTTGATATTTTAGTGATTTATGAATAACCTCCCCCCCCCCCTCCTCCTCTTCCCCCCTACACAAACTCTGGTATTTTTGTCACGCCGTAGTACATCATAACCGGGACGGAAATTCTGAATATCCCATACTTCCTGTCGCAACAATGTTTCCGTAATTACGACCCTACGGGGATCATGGTCTAATAGTACGCCTTCGAGTGGGTCAGTCTTGTTTGTGACACTCTGTGCATGCAATGTGACTATCATACATTTGGTGCTTTTCTGATGTCAGTTCTTCCCCGGAGTAGGCCTAAAGGGGGTCGAGGGTAGTGCGTTTATTGTTACTCTTTGGTTTTCGTCTTGACCCCAAGTATACCCGGTATCGTAAACATAACATTTATCGTAAACAAGCTGAACCTTTGCTCCTTTTTTTTTTTTATCGTCATCTGCCGACTTTTACAAGCTTTTCCTCGTTTGTAGAATTTCCTTCGAGAAATCTTCAGCTCCTTTGAGATTTTTTTGCAGTTGTTTGATTTCTTGGAACACTCATTGCCATTTCTTTTTGGCACACGGCTTCGTTTTTGTTTTGTTTTTTCACAATAATTTAGTTATTTGTTTTTTTTTTCAGCGAGCTGAAGGCCGATGTTCGACATTCAGCTCGCACTTGTTGCCTTTTACCGTGCTTCGGCTGCCTTCTGGCGTGCTTTGGCTGCACAAGCACGCTCGAAGTTCTCCAGACGCCGATGTGTTATTTGAAGGTAGGAAGCTCGCGCTGGAGGCGAAAACACTGAGAGATCTTTTGGCCGTTTTGTTTCTTTCCTGACAGTGATTATACTAAGGTTTTTGGGGGTTCATTTCATCACAGTGATTCGAAGTAAACGTGGTCTAGTACTATTAGCGACGAGATGATTTAGTGGCGCCCTCCTATGGTTACCTTTCGTGACGTCATTACCTTGCGAACAAGTTCGATGGTGTTTGTAAGGAGCATGGTGGAAGCTTGAAATCAATGCGCTCTTAAAGCAACACTACCAACACCGTCGAAATTGAAGTTCTTCCATTCCTCTTATTTCCATCGATGAAAAATCCTTTGCTGACGTCATAGTCAGCATTCGGCCAATCGTGGAAGGCCGACCACGGCGACGCTTTCGATCGCGCACGTCGCCAATACCGTTCGACCACTACTTTGTGCTTGGTTTCTGAGCCTAACGTAGGTTCGGAAGTGCTCCAGCGCTGTCATAAACCTGTGCGAGCGCGTGCTGAGACGCCTAGACGAAGCCACCTGCTTTCGCAGCAGTGAGCGAGGCTGCAGCGCCGTGGAAGATACATTACCCCTCACAACGTAACACGAAATAATCGACGCCGAGAGTACGCCCTAAAACTTAAAAGGGTGGCCAGCAACCTCCGCTGTATTATGTTGAAAATAGCCGACTTAAAATGTAGTAGACTACGCAAGATGTGCATCACAGTCCCAATCATGTTGTGCTTTTCTCGCGATCAAAACAATGGAAGATGTTTTTGGTGCCTTATATGGGGAACAATCCGGGAACCCCTGCGTTTGCTGCGGCGTTGAGAGTAGCTGAGCTTTGTTTACAAGTGCGATGTTTATGAGTTGTGTTGGTACTTCTTAAGCCCTACAATCTGGCACAAGGGCAGTGAGACAGACGTACGGCGATATTTTTTTTTTCCCTATGAGCGAGTCCACAGAACTGAGCTCCACCGGGGCAATTAGTCATCCAAAAAGCTGTATGTGTAAGCACACTATTTTTGCAGTCAATTGTGCTAAAACGCAAGCAAAACGTACAATCACAATAGCTGCCAGTCAAAAGTAATTAAATGCAAATTAAAATTATGCGATCAGAATTTATTTACGCCAATTAAATTACGGTAATCGAATTGCTACCCAAATATGTTGCCTCCTCTGTACGAGAAAGGGAGGTGGGTAGAAATTCCAATAAATCTTAAAAAGAAAGTAACAAAATGCAAAGTATATATATGGGCATGACAGAACAATGCTCGCTATTGAAGTCACGAGTTTTAAACACCTGCAACGAATCTCAAGTTGGCATCTCAGGCCATTTTATAGCGCTAAATGCGTCTGTTTATTCATTGTTTGCCCTAGATTAAGTGAAAGAGCGTCATTCAACAGCTCGATCTCCTAACTTTGACCCCTGCTTCGCCGTTATATAAGACCACGCCATTTTTTTTTCTTTTTGCATTGTCTTGGTGATTACGGTGTCGCGTAGAAATGGGGCTTTTACACTTGGCTCGGTTAGTCCAAATAAAGATTTCTTAAAGAACTGACATAAAGTTAAACATTAGAATACACACATAACAAATTGCACTTTGGGGGGAAATACTTCTAACCTAAGGAAACGTTCCCTGCCGACCTCCGCAATCACAGCTTCAGCGGGTGCCCCGACCACGGCCAAACTCAATAAACAAGGATCCACACGAAGGCGGGCGAGCCGAACTCCTCCACAGCCGTAAGGGGTCCTAAGTTTGCGAGCTAGCGGGCGGAAGACTCCACAGCCGAAGGGGGATCGGACGTCCAGGTTGGTCTCCAGAAGCAAGGTGATGTAGGGCTTGGTATCCAGGAGCCAAGCCCTTTGCGGGCCTTTGGCGGCTGCTATTTATATTTGGTTTAGCATGCTCTTGGGGGCCACCTTAACAACCAATCACTGAAGGCTCTCCCCGAGCCAATGAAAAAGGCTCGGAGCCCAAAGCAAACATCAGCCTGACAAAACCAAGCGCATACCGAAAGAAAAACACATTTCGGACGAAGCTCAAAAGATCGGTTAAAACGAGCCAAAGCACGTACGACGGCAGGGAAGTTATACACGGAGCAAAACCACATCCGAAATAAAGATCTCAAAAGCAGACATGCATAAATCAAAACAACTCCGACGCGGGGTTCTAGGAACTAAATGTAGCCTTACAGCATTCACATTCGGCCCCATTTGGGGCCCCCGACTGCGGTCGAATACATGAGCCGCTGTTCCGAGGGAGACGAAGGAACTCTCAGAGAAGGTAAAAAACATAAAATGAAGCTAGACAAAAAACTCGCGCGAGCACAATTTCGCGACAATGGGGTGCCAGCATCGGATCATCCTCTAATAAACTTGAGACAGCGAGAAGTCAGACTCCTTTGCAACATGGCAGCTTCGGCCAGCCGTGAAAAAAGGAAACTGCTAACAAAGCAGCGGCTTCAACGTGCATACCCTAATGGTGGGTGCACATATGTACAGCCTTCCACACCTATTTGCCGAGGCAGTTCGTACGGCGGTTCCGAGCAGACTTTTTTCTACCAAAGACACTTTTATATTTAGAAAAAAATATCAGAAATGTTCACGTATTTCCTTACGCGAAGCAATGTGGGGCCTTACCAAAGCGCATCCAACACAGCCGCCTGAAGTATACGCTGCCTCGTCGAATGGGTCTTTCATATTGTTGGCGACTGTACGACGCATTCGAAAGTGATTCGCGCTCCAAGCGATTCTTGACTGCACTCAGTGCGGACTTAGTGTGACACGGTGGCACTGCTGTCGGTACTGCGCATGCGCAAAAGCTTCACTCCTCCCAAATTTGGTTTCTGCGCGAACGCAGTGCCCACACCTGTAGGTGTGGGCAAAGCGGGCTTGTTTGTAGACACTGTGTTGGTGTATAGACCTTTGCATCGCTTATCACTCGGGCGACAAATGCTGAGTCACTAAGCTGTGGACGCATGCGCAGCGTCTGATATACGGCACAGCGGAGAAACAGCGAATGCTCCGAAGGCGTTCGACAGCCCAGCAGACAAAGATGGCAGCGCGCATGATTGGAAGTGAAACATGACGAACACCATGTTGTCCGAACATCACCAGCTCGTAGTGTCGGCCGCGCTCGGGCTTGATGTGAAACGGAGCATGGCTGCAGCCGACTAACTCGGCTTTATCTTATCGATGCCACCGTTGCCTCTTCCAGAGCAAAAAGATTGAGAGAGCAGTTTGTCTTTCGACGAAGTGCCTCGTCTCTTTCAATATCAGCATCCGCCCATTTCTTGGCGCCTAGCTCGGTCATCAAGTGACGCCAGACCCTGCTCAAATGCACGAATACGCTTTTGCAACACCTACGCGGACGGGCTCATCGCATACCTAAACCTCTACAGCGGCGCGTTCGCGGAGGCGTGCGCAAGTACTCCTATATAGAGCCGGTCTAGTGAACCTTTTTAAACACGAGGCACGGAGGACGAAAAGAAAAATCATACAGAGAGCAATTGCATGACTTCGTTTTGAGGGCTAAACATTATTCTAATGGAGAAGTTTGTATGCGGAACTTTGTTCATAAAATGTTTACAAACAGAGTGAAGTACGAAAAAGAAATTCTAAATAAACCAAGGTAAAAAAGAAAGCAGGCAAGATACAAAATAAAATTGTGAAAAGCACGTCAGACAATCACACGCCAAAGACATACACAGTAAAAAGAGAAAAAAAGGAATATAGAACAGATAAAATGATGCACAAAGACTTGTAAGCAAAGTAAATAAAGCAAATTTGGCGCAAAAATTATGGAAAGCAAATTGACGAAGGAAGTCTATTTAGAAACGTGCATGCGTCGACGTTTCACCAGTAGCAATACATATTTCAAGGAATGCTACTCTTTTGAATGGTGTATCCTTAAATGGCATTTTACAACCTCGTCACTTTGCTTGACGTGAGCAGCCCACAAACTCTCGTAATCTAATCTGGAGGGTTATCAGAGTAGATTTTCTTTTTAAGCGTGGCGTTTTGTTTGGAGGTCGATCGTCCGCATTGTGGTGGTTCGTATCTCGCGAAGGCGCCTATTTATAGTGAACACTCGGGGGAACTGGTTTGTATCGCTCTGTCATTCATTTTCTCCTAATCTCAGTTTGGGGCTCGTGATGGTTGTGTATTTGGCTTCTTTCCACGATGTACTAGACTAGAGTTTGCAATATATGTATATTTTTTTTTTGTAATTCATTTTACTTTGAGGTACAAGGGACGTACGCATCTCATTACTTTAAAATGTTCTAGTGACCTCGGGTGGTGAATGTCACCACCCAAGGTCAAACTGTTTTTTTTTTTGTTTTTGTAATTAGACCATTACCACCGCAATTTAGAAAAAGGAGGAGGCTACGTTCCCTGTGAGCCAATCAGCGTGTCGGAGGAAAACATGTGACTATAGGTGATATTGGCTAAACAGGGCTCATGCATTAAGCGTGCAAACCTTGCATTCACTGCATCACGTCAACTGTGTCTTCAGTGCTGTGAAGGGGAAACAAAGCAATATCACAACTACGTCAAAGCGCGCCTCGAATATTTATTAATGCCTCCGTTCTCATTAGCGTTTAAATACTCTTTTCTTTGGGGGGGGGGGGGGGGGGGGGGCTTGCATTAAGGTATGACTGCGAATTACGACAGCCACCAGGCGATGCAACACACTAAAAACAATTTACACTCTTAAGGGTGTGAAAAGGGTGTTCCAGATACTCAACACCCATATGACTACACCCTTTCAGCACCCTAATTTTTGGTAATGGACCCTTTGTAATCATTAAATGAGGTGCTGTCGCATGGAACACGCTCCGCTTTTTTAGGGTGTAAAGGGTGTAGAAAAGGTTGCTGTTGCAGTGACGCCTTTTTTAAATTCCGAGTTTCTGACCGCTTTAACTAAACAACTAGTGCCGGTATATTACACATAACATATGCTTAAAGGGATCGTGAAACGATTTTCGATATGCATATCCATGCAAGGAAAGCCCTACCCTCAGAGCTTATGACGCTCTTATCAGTTTAAGGATCGGATTACGCAATGCAGGTCACCAATAGTAATCTGAAACATTCATTACGCGAAGGGACAATACAATATTAAATCCGCTTGGATAGGCGTAAATAAATAAGCATGAAACAGATTTTTTTATGCTTTAATGGCCAATATCGAGTTCTACATGGAACGTGTTTTATCGCAATCTGCTAACGACTAAGAAACGTCCATATTAACTCACTACTTAACCGATCAGGTATGTTATTAATGAATACTCTTTGTTTTAATGCGTACTGTCTTCATTTCAAGATCCAAACAACGGGTTAAATACCCGATTTTTTGTCTTCTGCGAACACTAGCGGACGTCTGCAACGCATAGCGTTTGGGAAGTGTCCAGCTCCTGGAAGAGCGAGAAGGTTAAATTGGTGGAAATAGGTTTAGTGTTATTACTCTGAAATTATGCAAATATTTACCTGATAAGCGGCCGTTTTCCTCGCTTTTAAGCAGTCTTTTTTTGGGGAGTATATCCTCTCGCTGTATTATCTAGTTTGTAATTGCTAAACCCCAAAAAACACGAAGTGTGATCTTCATTCGCATTTCCTTTATTCAATAATATAAATATACGCAACTGCCAGAATTAGGGCTTGACCACAACACCAGGGCTTGCTTGACCATTCAGTTACAAGAAAAAGTTCAACCCCCCAAACTTTTAACGCTCATATCGGCATGCGGATCCTTCGCCGAGAAAAAAATTTTCTAAAGGGACAAGTCGACTTCCAGAGCAAATTGGAACATGCCGGGAGACTAGCGTCAGCAGAGCAATGTTTTTAATATGACACATGCGGAAGCTTCTGCAGAACAATAAAAAGAAATGGCGGAATTTCCATGTATTTTAAGGATAATTTACCCTACGAAGCTCTCGAAGAATACAAAGTAATGAACAATAATGTTGAATTCCTGGTTGCCAAACTGGTGTCTGTGAATATCGCAACTGTGTATATGCCGCCCTCTGGCAATGTTAATGAATTCTTGGAAACTTTTTATAACTTGTTGGAAGTTCTGGGCACATGTTCACTGCCATTTCTCATACTTGGGGACATGAACATCCACACAATCTCCAGCGATGGACATGCAAAAGAATTTAGGGACACTTTGAATAAACACGCCTGTAACGATACCGGGGGTCAAGAGAGTGCCACATCCATTGATATTTCCATCACAAATGTAATTATAGATAACGCTATATATGGCGCTTTCACGGAAGACGGGAGTGACCATCTTCCCATTTTTCGTCTATGCCCATTCTGATCTCAGAAAAATGCAAATCAAACAGAAACGCTTCTTTTACAAGAATGTAAACGATCCCGAAACCCTTCATACTTTATTCACGTTCTTATGGGAAGTAGCTGGGAAGAGGTGCATGCGCAAGAATGCGCGGATTCTGCGTATAGCTCCTTTATCTGGAAGTGTAAAGTATGTTATTATTTAGCTTTTTCCTTTAAGGCAATCATATAAAACAACGGGAAGCTCAGAAAACCTTGGGTCACCGCGGACTTAGTAAACCAAATAAAGGAAAAAAATAACATGTATCATGCCTTCCGCGTCCGCGCGAACCCAGTCTGCTCCATGAGTTTTAAAAAAATAAGGAATAAAATAAACTCTGATTTAAAGAAAGCTAAACGCCAATGTTACCAAAACAAATTTAGAAATTTAGGTCAGTCCACAATGACCAGAGAAAGATATGGGAAACCTATAATAGTATAGCAAACTCTAGAAAGATAAATAGTGCATTGAAAGAATTGTTTATCAGCAGGACTGATGTGACAGGTGTTGAAATGGTAAACGCAATGAACCAGCATTTTATAAACGTAGGCATATGTATGGTATCAAACGACGATACAAATTACGGTGCAATGACAACGCCAAAAATTATCGATTCTTTAATGACGTTTCCCACAACAGCGTATGAAGTACAAACCATAGCCTCCTCTATACCAACAAAGCCTGGCAGTTCGACGACGGAGCCAGTGCCCGGTCGCAGATTCGGAGCGCGAAGATCTGGTAGCACAAAGAATCAAAGAGCCATTTCTCTGGGAACTTGGACGTCAGCGCACAACGTTTGCAGCGGCGAGGATCCGAAACACACTTGTTCGCTCGGGAGAAGTGGGTTTCGGCGCCTCGCCGCAGCGGGGCGCCAGTCACGTGGCTCTTCTCTCATCCGTTGTCTACCGCTCTACCTTTTCCATTTCGGCGGCCGCTTCTCGTGGCGATCTGCTAGGCTTTGTCTGTATTCTCCGGTCGTCTTGGTACGTGAGGTAGAAAGGACTATGTTTTTGTGTCGATTACAGAAATAATAACAGGGTGATTTCAAATAAGATCGATCGACCAAAGGGTGGCTGGTCTACATTTTTGGATCAACTGATGCTTTTATATGCCATTTTCTAGTGTCTGGTTTAAACGAATCCACACTTAGCTTGGACCAGAAAAATATTTTGGGACAGGAAAAGTCGTAAGTCATGAAGAGGTGGACAGTTCCATTAACGCGCACTGATGGAGGGGCCATGTTTGAAAGGGAATTACTAAAACGATAAAATTAGGAGAATTCAAATACTTTTTAGAAACAAACTATGGGTATAGCCCGCTGGTAATATATAATAATCATATCTATTTAGATTATATTTCTTTTTCTAAACATTGCCAAACATGCCAGCTCGAACGACAAATGGCAAAATTTGGTGGCCTGTATCTCATGAAATAATATAATCACCATCATATACTTTTCAGATAGTATTCTACTTATATGGGGCTATTATTTAAAATATAAATTAGGTATCTGAGTGATACGATAGTCGTGATATATTTAGGCAAACATGGAGAAAAAGTCAAACAACGAAAAATTTCGATGCGAATAAAAGGAAAACACCACATTCGATTTTCTTTAAATTTGGGTACCCTGTCATACTCTATTTTGGCATTTATTTCTATTAAAAACATGTTACCTTATTTTATTAAGAAGACATAACTCCTCAAAGTAGGGTCCTTTTTCAAAGCCTACACTTATCAGTGCCCTATACGAGAAGTGACTGAGTTCCAGTTTCGTGAAACTAACACACATCCTTCTTATACTTTTATTCAGATGAAGCCATTGATAACTATATCAATCGTTCACACAGTAAACGTGAGGAGCAACTACTGTGTACAAATTAAGAGCTATCATATTACGGACTAGTGATCCGAGAAAAGATCGTGCAGCCATCGGCCACTGGGAACTTTGTTTACTTTATTGTCCTACGACACTATATGCTCCCCTCTCTTCCCCTCTATCTCCACCTCTCCATCAAGCATTCCCTTTCTGCGTGATAGTGTTCTTTGGCTAGCAACAATCATTTCCTCGCGAAGATCAGGATTATGGCGCAATAGCTGACGGAAGTAGCAGACGACACTCCTCGCTAGATCTGGCAAAACGGCAGATACAATCTTTTTTTCGCATTTCCACGCTCGCTGTCAAGGATAAGGGTGTTCGCTTCAACCAGCAAAATATGGCCGCCGTTGCCTCTTTACTGAGCAGTCGTGCCTGTCGTCATCCCACTCGCTGGCGTCACAGGCGATAATATCAAGCACAAAGGGGCACACAGACAGACTGCAGAATCCCCGAATACTCGAGCCTCGCCTAAATACAATAGAGCGTAAACACTGTCGCCATGTTAACCTAGGGAAGGTTAACATGGTGACAGTGTTTACGCTCTAGGTAAGGAAAAGCGTGGCGTCTGGTATGAGCCGGCTCCTTACAAGAGGGGCAAGGTGAGCCCCGAGAACGTGTCTGTTGCCCGAGTATTTCACGAAAAACGAGCTACAATGTTCGCGCCTAAGGTCCCAACGAGAAGGATGTGATATCTGTCATGCTCGACGGGGAGAAAATGTTCGTGCCAAAGCGCTTCCTGACACGCTCCATCCGAAAGGCCTTTCGTGTATACAAAGAGAAGCATCCTGATTCCGGCGTTGGGCTAACGAAATTTTATTCCTTGCGCCCTAGATGGGTCAAACGTATTCCACACCAGGAAGTGTGCGTTTGTGTGCGCTGCGCCAACTATTACCTTTGTATTGCCACTCTAGAGGACGTTACAGGCTCAGCACTCAACACTGGTGAAATGAACTCAGCATTTCTGTGCGACCCACTAACAGGTCCGTGTCTTTAAGGAGACTGTGGTCAATGCCCGCCAATTATTACCTTTGTATTGCCGCTCTAGAGAACGTTACAGCCTCAACATTCAATAGTGTTGAAATGAACTCAGCATTTCTGTGCGACCCACTAACAGGTCTGTGTTTTTAAGCAGGCTGTGATCACTACCCAAAAGGCCAGTCTTTTACACTCGAGGAACTTTATATTCCAGAGGATGAAGAGATTGTGCTTACAACATGAGAGTCCGGCGACCTGGTGAAAAAAAAAAAAACAAAAAAAAAACATTGGATCCTGAGATCCTGAGACTTTCCTAAAAGTCGTTCAAGTGACGGTTGAAAGTTGGATATTTCACAACCATATCCGACAAAGGCAAGGTAAAGCGATCTACGATGAAAAGCAGTGCATGCAACGTGGGAGCATTGTCTTTCATTTCAACTTTGCTGAAAACTGGACCATCGTGCTTCCTGACAAAGTTTAAGCATACCACTGGAAAAAAACAAAAACAAGTTACGATATTTACATGCGTAGTGAGGACGAGAAAATCTACAAACAGCTTTGCTATCATCAGTGAGGACCTGTGTGACGCCGCCGCTCACACGTGCTTGGCTGTAGAAAAAGTGAAAGAGCTGGTTGAAGACAACGTTGCGGTATACTCGCACGTCACGTACGTAAGTGACGGGACCGCCAGTCATTTTAAGTATCGCTACCAGCTTCACAAGTTTGCCCACAAGCCCAGTGGTTATTTTCTGCATCTGGACATGGGAAAATGCATGCGACGGAGTTTGCGGACTCGTGAAGCACCAGGCCACGCTTAACAACCTGAGAGAACGTTCAATAAACACAATTCAGACGGCCAGGACAATGGTGAGCGCTCCATCCGAGAAACTGAAAGGCGTGCATCTTGTGTATCTGGACAAAAATAAAATCGTTCAATATCGTCAAAAAAAAGAAAAAAGAATGGCTGTCGGTTCGCTCTTCTCCTGGCATTCAGTCTTAGCACGCGTGGCTGCTGTGCAAGTCATCAACAGAAGGGACCTGTGACATATATGTAGTACGGACAGTCGGATCTGGTTAGAATAAACTTTATTAAATGGGTACAGCGAGGAAAGCCTCAGCGTAAAGTTCCGAATTTGATTCCCCAAGGACTGCTCATTTTGAATGCAGGAACATCTTATTTATCACAGTTTTCTTCACGGGGTATTTAACCTACTGTTTTACCTGGTGATTGCTTATAATCTTTATCTGATCACCATACGAGAATCATGAAATGTTATCCTCACGCAGGATAAAATATCTCGGCTTGCCACGATCCATTCGTACTCCGAGAGTATCGAAGCTGCTACAATCCGGCGCGGTGGCACCCCTCATCTGAAATGGTTTGTCCCCGGAAATACATAGCCAACCTAAACAATTTTAGTATTCTATCTTTATTTTTGTGTGGAAGTAAAGTTATTTCTTTTATTTTAAATATAAAATATACCGGAAAGTAAAACTTCACACTGCATCGTATTTTCTCGAATCACTAGTCTCTAATATGATACCTCTTTGTACGCTGTATGTAAAATGCTGTACATAGTTTCTCCTCACTTTTGGTGTGTGACCGATTGCTCTAGTTGTCAATGACCTCATCTGAATAAATACATAGGAAAGATGTGTGGTAGTTTCATGAAACTGGAACTCAGAGTCACTTCTCGTATAGGACACTGCCAAGTGTAGGCTTTGAAAAACGGCCCTACTTTGGGGAGTTATGTCTTCTTTTTCAATAAAATAATGCGACATGTTTTTAGTAGAAATGAATGCCCAAATAGAGTATGAAAGGTCACCTAAATTTAACGAAAATCGAAGATGCTTTTTTTTTTTATTCGCATCAAAATTTTTCGTTGTTTGATTTTTCTCCCCTGTTTGCCTAAATATATCACGACTGTCGCATCACTCAGATACCTTATATATATTTTAAATATTAGCCATATATAAGGAGAATACTATCTAATACGTATATGATGGTGATTAAATTGTTTCATGAGATACAGGCCTCCAAATTTTGCCGTTTGCCGTTTGGCAATTTTTAGAAAACGAAATATATTTAAAATAAATATGATTACTATATTTTACGAGCAAACAGTACCCATAGTTTGTTTAAAAAAAGTATTGGAATTCTTCTAATTTTATCGCTTTAGTTATTCACTCTCAAACGTGCCCCCTCCATCAGTGCGCGTTAATGGAACTGTCCACCTCTTCATGCCTTACGATTTTTCCGGTCCCCAAATTTGTTTTTCTGGTCAAAACTAAGTGTGAATTTGTTTATACCAGACACTATACAATGGCATATTAAAACATCAGTTAATTTAAAAATATCGACCAACCACCTTTTGGTCGATCTTATCTGAAATCACCCAACAGCATTGCCAACAGCAACCGAAGACCCGAGCATGTTCTCGACGCACTGCACCGAGCGAACTTAAAGGGACACTGACAGGGTATTTATGCTCACCGAGGTTTTTAGTTGTACGTGACATACGAGAGCCCAACTACCCAGAACACAATTTGCGGCTCGAAATTCGGTTTCTTTCCGCCCGAACACCGCCGATCAAGAACTGGCCGGTTCGAGTCTCGCTCGCTCTCTTTTCCGTGGTCACGGGCCGTTTTCTAAGGTTTCGACGCGACCACCAAATTTAATCAAAGTCGTTGGTCACTGAAGGCACACACTCACTATTAAAAAAAAATGAAACCCATCTTTTGTGGCTTCTAAAAAGCTGCAAATACGTTGATAGAAACAAAAAGTTCCACATAGAACCGGAAGCATTCTGTGCGTGCGTCGTTTCGCGCATCGTAGGACTCGCGGGGACGACGATGGCAGCGGACGACGGGCGTGGGACCTCTACTTCAGAACTGTCGCCCGCGGTACCGGCGAAATCTGTCTGCATTTAAAAGAGAAATTTGGGACTGATCAAAAGAATTGGTATTCACCCCGTACGACACGCCCGACCACCAAGCCGATTTGCACGAAGACGTCGCCGAGCCGTCGCTCCCTTCTCGTGGCTGAAGACATCGCTCGCGCAAACGTCAAGCACGACGTGTCTACTTCGAGTTGAATATGCACACGTACGATTTCTTTACTAGGTGCGAATGTCGCCAATGCGTGGTGCTTCCCGACTTCGACCCGGGAGTGCTTTTGCTGGAGGAAAATCGGCAGCAAACTTTCCAACTTACAGTTTACTGGCTGCATTATTATTGCGAAACGAGCTCCCCAGTAGCTCAGTGGAAAGACGTCCGCTTCACACGCGGCATGACCGGGTTCGATCCCCAGTGATAGTGTACCTTTTTTTTGTTCAAACATCTTGCGATGTTTATATTTCTTTTTTTTTTACAATTATCACTGAAGAAACAAAAAAAAATGCTGTGGACGAACCGACGCTGAACTAAATGGTATGGGATTTCCTTTTTAACACCTGCAAACTCAATGTAATCACTTTCCACAAAATACAAGGAGCATATAAATAAGGTAGCGTCCGCTTTCTGAGGTGCCCGTAAATGTTCTACAGGAATTGCAGCCAGCCATTGGTCCCGATCCCGTTGATCTTTCGGAAACTCTGTCGCACAATGCCACTTTTTCCAGACGCAAGACATGTGAGCCAGCTCTTCACGCAGCATCTGGGGTGTATTCTTTTCGGAGCCGATCACGGAAATTCCCCACGGGCACTCACTACTCATCTCCAACTCCTCAACGTACAAAACAACTCATCTTGAAGTACAGAACAGCGAGCGGAACAAACATAACTGCAAAAGAATCGCACGGCAAACAGTTCCCGCTTCGCCGCCACGCATGTCGTCTGCTACGCAGAGGGGAAAAAAAAGCGCACGGTCGGGTATAGTCACGTGACTTCCGTCACTCACTCTCCCCTCTCCACTTCTCCGACCTCCGTTCGCGGGTTTCGGTTTCGGTTTCGAGCAGTTGCGTCTTTTGGCTTTATTAAAAATATAGGCTACTCTGTTAACAAAATATTAATTGGGTAGTCCTTCGAGACCATAATAAAGCGCGTGGCAAAAAATAAAAAAAAATTTTTTTGGGGGTGTCAGTGTCCCTTTAAGAATCAAACCTCAAAAATGCCTTTTTGGGGTTCGAAGAAGCTTCCTATATCTGCGTCATGCTGTAACCAAGAATGGCATCGAACACGACCCTGCAAAGCTCAAAGCGGCGCCAAAGTACCCAACAGCAAGCCGCCTTTCAGAGGTCAAGAGCTTTCTCTGCTTTGCATCCTATTTTCGCCGGTTTAGGGTAAGGTGGGGCAAAATGAGGCAAAGAATGTTCATTTCAGTGTTTTTTTTTTGTTTTTTTTTTTTACAGCGGAGCTCTTGAGGGCTAGTTTCCCCAGTTTCGTGTCCGTGGACTAATACATTTCGACACAACCCTCTAGACAGCTACCGCCATCTATGAGGGACGGCGGCAACCAGACAATTGGCTTGCCGGTTGTCTGGCTGCCGCCGTCGCTCATAGATGGGTGCACATAGTGCACCTGCGCTGCTCTTCCTTCTTCACCAGAGTGGAAAGACTGAAAGTTTTTTTTTTTTGCTTTAATATTTACAAAACACAATAGGGGATATTCTTGGATATCTTGACTCTATGCTCAGTAAGTATTACTTAACTGGAGCAAGCGAAAAATTAAAAAAACTACAATATCTGAAAGTCACACAATGTCTTATTTTGCCCCGCCCTGTGGGGCAAAGTGAGACAACGTATAGTGGGGTACAATTAGACACTTAAAAAAACCTAATATGTGTTCAGTTTTTCTTTAATGAAAACACTTAAAACACACTGTGTGAGCTCCAACCAACTTTTCATGAGCCCACTTCTTGCATTCCATGCACCCGATCCATACTCAATGCGGAGCTGCTTGGCTCTAAAGTTATTTGCTTACCAGGTACTGTCAATCTCTTGCGGTGTGTCTGCATTGCACGGTCTGCACAACGCTCGGGCAATAATCATCTTTCTCTTTACTTGCACGCTTTTTTTTTTTTTTTTTTTGGGGGGGGGGGGTGGGGTGGTGGGAAAGGGGGGGGGGGGCAATGGAACGCTTGTTTTTGGTTGCTTTCGCCACACATCAGCGTCGCCTTTTGTGGGGGACGACATTAGATGCTGCTCTCCGACTTCCTTGTTTTCTTTTTCTATTCTGCGTTAGGTACAGAAGAAATGTTCATGAAACCTGAAACGTCAGAAGAAACGAGCCTTCTGTAGCCCGGCCGTTTTTATTTTGTAGAGAGGCTGCTCCTCACATTTCCCAAGTCATTTGGGTCGCCTTTGAAGCGCATCCTTTGGTACGCCAAGAAGTGTGGCAGCACTGCGAAGTTAGTGACGCTGTTGCTTGACACTTTCAAGAACTTCGTTTATGTCAGTTCGGCGCTATCAAGCCCCCCTTTTGTTTATGCGTTCGAACGATTCTAGGAGAAACATAATATGGCCCAGAAGCCACCAGGAGACTCGTGCGTTAATGGCATGTGCGTTATAGAATGCCAGATTGTCGCGTTTTGCCGCGCGGATATCCTGTTACGTAAATATTTATTTTGTTAAAACAAAAAACCACAAATTTCTCAAATTTGGTTCGCATGGAGCTAATAAAACATACCAATAAAATTAAAGCTTATCTTGGCAGAATAGTCGGTGCCAACCGGGGTGCGCTTCTCGAAGCTAAACTTCACACTGAATTTTGCGCCTGTTTGGCTAATGGTAAACACGTCAACCTCAACTACGCATTCTTTTTTCTCTCCGGAAAACTCTTGCCAACAGCTCTTATTTTCCACACACCCAAAGTGTACAGGCGATGGCACCTCTCAGTGAAGTTTGAACGCACTCCAATTGCTTGTCTAGGAGATGTATGGCGATATGGACACACACTCGCATTTTGCCACGCGTCTCATTTTACACCACTTTACCCTATACCATAATTCGCCAGTCGTGCAACACCCCTCTCATTCCTACTTCGTAAAAAGAGCCATTGGCGATGGACAATGAACGAGGAACATGCCTTCAACGACGTCAACAAAAGCCTTCTCCGGGCGCTAATCTTAGCCCATTTTAACGTGTAATTCCCATCTTTTCTTCACACCGACGCCAGCGACGCTGGCCTTGGAGCTGTACTACTCCAAGAACACCCCGACAAATCTCACCGAGTAATCGCTTACGCCAGTCGGCGCCTCACAGATGTCGAACAACGCTACCGTTCATCGGAGCTGGAATGCCAGTTAGCATCTGGGCTGTTCAACACTTTTGGTCCTACTTGTACGGTCATCGTTTCACAGCCTTTACAGACAACTCGGTGATACTTTGACTTCCGTCGAAACGAGACCTTACGCCCAAGCTTGCTCGTTTGGCTTGGCTTCTTCAAGTGTATCAGTTGGATGGCTATAGGCCAACACGTCTAAAGCCAAAGCCCTGGCTGCGCCACTGCAGTGGGGGACAGTTACTACGTCGCGCGTGTATCACTGGGGCGCGTGTTAACCTACCCGGCCCACCCGTTCACACCGCTCCGCGGCGACAGTCTGCGGCGGCTTATTACAAAAAGTAATAAAGAAAATCAACAAAAGGACAATCCCGAGATTACACATTTTTCAACTGGCCTCAAAGTTCTTTCCTGGCTTCGCACTCTTGTGGTTTTTTCTTTTTTTTTTTTCAGTCTTGTCACTAAATTTAGGTCAAAAGGTAAGAAACCACGAAGTTTTCCCTCGGACCGTCATTCGACCCATTCGACGAATCGCTCGCCGACAGATTGCCCCTTTCAACTAGTTGACCTTCGACGAATTGCCCTATTACGAATCGACCTATACGACGAATTGACCGTCGACAAGTCGACCGTCGACGAGTTGGCTTCCGACGAGTTGGCCGGATCCCCAGTTGGGTATATTGCATCGAAGTAAGAAATATCACACGGACGCCTATTTTCTCTCACGCAATCTCAAAGCCCCAGCTGAAGAACTTAACAAAAAGGTTCAGTTTCACATCTTTTTGTCTAAACCAGCTGAGTCTCATGCTTCAGACCCAGAAATTCAATATAACATGTCGCGACTGAGGTCTCCCACTTCTCACACAGCAGACCGACGTCTACGCCACGTTATCCTTTCTGTCATGGGCTCCTCTGCGACCGCGGAGCGCAAGGTTGGTTGCCCTTTGTACCCACGCGTACGCGTGAAGACAAGAACATACTTGATGCATCTTGGAATAAGGGGAAATAGGTCGAGTTGGTTGATGTCGAAAATTTTAAGGGGTATTTTAGGCAGTGGAAAAGGCTGAACGCCAGCATTGATGGCAGGGTTCGCAAATTTTCGTGATCGCCATTTAACGTACGACGATATGTATTAGGCGGCGTCTGTGAGAACTTGCGGCCACCAGCAGAGCTCCAAGATCTTCTTTGCAATTTTGTCTCTTCCTAAATGTATATCGGTTACGTTGTCGTGACACAGGAGTACGTACTGCTGTACGCACTGCTGTGTCACGACAAGACAAGACACGCACAGCCACACAACGTGAGGTTTTCAAAAACAAAACTCTTTGTTTTATCGTGGTCTCGTATCCATTTCCTATAGCGTGGCCAGTCGGGTTTTTGCTACACGGGGCCCGGGGTCTGTGCTCGGGGAAAGGAAGTAACAGAAGCGACGCTTAGCGGTGCTTAGCAATATTGGCCTAGCATAGCGCTTGAAACCACACGAGGCGAAATGCAAAAGGAAACGCCTCTCTTTGTTTTCGTCCTTCTACATGTTCCGCGATTCCCGCGAATGTGCACTCACTATATGGACACCAGATAGCATGGACAGAACCAGAACCCTCACTAGTCATCATTGGTGCATGACGGGTTGCATTGGTGAGTTGAGATCTCGTCACTGCGCGACAAGTTCCGCTGAAGTGATTCGAGAATGAAAAACAAAATGGCGGAAGCAGACAAGCGGTTGCAGATGACTGTGCACAACGCCCAAATCGGTAGCCTAAAATTCATAGAAAAAAAAAAAACTAACATTTTACTATAAAACTTATTCATAAAAGAAGTGAGGCACATCCCAGGTAAATCGTTTATCGGCTGCCGACGCAAACTTAAGAATACCGAACCATCAACCGCAACTGTGTCATTATTATCAGGCCTGTTGTGGGACATCATAAATTGTTTTATCGATATTTGCGGATCCGTAAGTTTTCAGTGGGAATCTTATTGTCGCAAAGGAGACCTTATTATTATTGTTACCACCAATCTTTCATGAGCGTCTACATAACATGCAACGAAACCCAACTTAAAGGGATGCTGAACCGAAATTCGGATTTCACAAAATAAGCTTACAGAAGTGTTCAACAGGGCGCCATAAATCACGAAACATCACTCATATAGCCATATCTCGAGCGGATGGGCGTATTTCTGGAAAATAAAAGTGCGAATGAGGGAGAATGTTGACGTCATCTTATCGGAGAAGAGTTGAGAAGGAGGAGAAATGGCCTCGCTCCCTTTCCTCTCCGCGCCCTCGCGGAGTCAATGCGAAAAGAGGAGGAAATGAGAATGGCGAGGTCCCGCGTCTTTTTAGCCTTGTGCGAGCGCGCTCTTTTTTTTTTTACAAAAATACGACGATCCTTTGGAGATTCCGCTTTATGAGTGACGTTTTGGGATTTGTAGCGTCCCGCCTATTGATTTTGCATTGTATTCTGAAATTCGATTTTCAGTTAATCATCCCTTTAGAGGGGGGTGCAACGATTTTAAAATTAAAAGAATTTGCAACTCGTCATTTTTACGTTGCTTATTGTGTCCCGGAGGATAGAGAAAATTCATTAAAAATGTCGCGAATAAGCTGCATAATCGCAAAGCAAAAGTCGAGCTTTTTCCCCCACCTGCAGCCGCAAGTGGCAGCCGAAGAAACTACGGCGAGAAGATTACCTGACCTCTCTCGGCTCTAATTGCGGCAGCATAACACCCACTAATGTCAGCAGAGAGAGGGAGAGGAAGCGTCCTCCGAGAGATCACACGGGAAGCTGCACGGCACTCCGAATGACGTCACTAGGAGGGGACCAGGTGTGACCCTAAAGACTGGGAGTGAGTTGAGGGGTGCCAGAAATGCCAATATTTATCTTTTTGTTTTACACGACAACTAAGACACGCAAGCCAAATCGGTTCTCTGGTCTTTACTTCAGAAGTGGCAGGGGGTAACTTCCAAAAATTTTTGACCAAAGCCGAAAATCGTTGCGCCCCCCCCCCCCCCCCCCCCCCCATTTAAGGTAAGCAGTTAGTCAAGCCACATTTTCGGGGGTGAACTGAATGATTTTCATCGAGCCTTCACGGAGCTTAACCATAGGTTATGGTTGACGACACCAGTTTTTTCATCTGATCGGGATGGCAGCATAGCCAAGCTTAGTACCATCATGGCCGCTGCTGAACATCACTCAAAAAAGCGGCTTAGAGAGAGAGAGAGAGCGCGAGAGAGAGAGAGATATATATTTTTTTGCCCAACAGCTTTAAGCCTTGTTTGTTTTTGAACTTTCCATGTTCCTTTTATTTCTTTTACACTCCGTTTTACCTTACAAATATTGTACGGGTGTTCTAGGTCGGCGTTCTGTTGACGAATCATGGAGTGCAATTCTGCACTCCACGCAACAATCAGATTTGCGTAAAGCGTTTGCGCTAGCACCGTGTCGACACCAGCACCACAGCCGTAGCATGACGTCAGAGCAGAGCATTGGCATATTCAAAATAGCTGTAAGCACGTGCTAAGCCAGGCACGGTCTTCGGCCCATTAGGGCCCGTTCACACACTTACAACCGAGTATGACCGAGAGAGACGAGACCTGTTGAAACCTCTTAAAATTTTTTAGGACGAGAGAACACACTGGCACTCTTGCGCCATCTATGCGGTGACCCTGGAACTGCATTGCACATGAGCGAAGGTTTTGCGGGATTTCCGAGGTGAAATGTACGTAAAACTTGTAAGAAGGGCTCGTTTATAACGTTGACAAAAGTTTTTCGAGTCTATAAAGAAAGGATAATGCGCGAGAGAAATAGAAAATATGCCGCACCGCCAAGTTTACACTGCTACCCTATAGATTAAAAACAAATACCTCCGACTTGCGTAACGATACCAACAATTTATAAGTAGACGTTTCGTCTCCTATGCGAGAGACATCATCAGTGCAGCTAGGAACACCCGACTAGCTACCAGCAACCAAAGGCTCGCTTCTTCCTTCTCTTCATCTGTGGCGCTGGTTCTGCCGACTTCTTCGTCCATGGCATACGGGAGACATCATCATCATCGAGAAACATCGTCGGTTCTCGTTTTTTTTTTTTTTTTTTTTTGTCCGTTGTAGATGTGAAGTTATATTAAAAGTTATTTCAGGATGTCCGTGTAGATTTTAATCATGATTCCCGGCGTTTGGAACATGTTTGCACCCTATAGATGGCGCCAGTTCTAAGAGGTCGCAAGTGTGTGAACGGGCCTTAAGGCTTATTGTCAAGACTCAAAAGACCGCGTCAAGTACGCGCGTGGTTTAGATCGGGAGGCCCGACTGACCGACAGGGACATTTTTAGATGCGTAGCTGCGGCGCGGTAAAGTTTGTACTCCGACTGTTGTCTAGGCCTGAAACCTAGAAAAAGGAAAACGCCTCATTTCGTTCTTCTTGAATGCTTAAAAAACAACCGCCAACTTAATTTTAAAAAAAAACACAAAAAACTTGCGTTTAATATTTACGAACGACTGGAGTATTCTTGGAGATAATACACAAATTTTTTTTTCGCTGGAGTACAACAATAAGCTCAAACTGAGGCGTTACAATTAACTTTCAGTTGCCGGCAATTTGATGTTAGGTACGAAAAATGGTAGAAAACAAATGTGTGTGATATAACGACGCGCTGCTTAGCATTAGAGATCATATGGAAGTTATGCGGCACCAGGTTCATGGAATGACGCAAGTGGTGTCATCGAGTCTATCCAAATTATGCTTGCATCTAGATTAAAAAAAGTGTAAGATTTATTAAAAAAAACAAAAAAAAAAACATATGTGTGCGTAACTCATTTGCGAAAAAAATTATTTCACCACTTCAGACTTGACCAAATTTATCTGTGTTTATTTTTAATGGGTTATTTGGCGTAATATATTCAACTTCAGTATATTGAACTAAAATCACTGCTTGCTGATATTTTCACGGAAAATCGGTAAACATTTTGGTAACGAAACAAACGGCGCTGTACACAAAAAAAAAAGAAGAAAAAAAGACGTGCTAAAAAAATAGAACCACTATTTAAAAAAAAAATTGTGTTGCTTGAGCTTGTTTGTTATTCTGTCAGTTAAGACTAAGGCCTGTTCACACATACAGCGGAGCGCTAAGTTAGCGCTACGTGAGCGCTCCAAGGAGCGCTCATGTGGCGCTTCTGGCGCGTGACTTAGTTCTAATATAGCGCGCGATTAGCGCTTTTGTAGCGCTTTGTTAGCGCTTCAGTACCGCTTCAGTAGCGCCTTGTTAGCGCTCCTTGTACCGCGGTGCTGCGGATTAGCGCGTGCACTGCGGTTCCGGTTCCTGTGGTTGGGTGTGCATCCGCAGCACCATGGCGGACATGTTGGATGCTGAGATACAACTGCGACAAATGCTCCTACATACGCGATTAGTGCATATGTGTGTGGACGGCTTAACGCCCAGAAGAGCCTTCTGGGTGCGCGAAATCTTTGGCCACCGACATACCAACGGGTACCCGGCGAACCTTGTTCCTAGGCTGAGGGACCGAGACACAGAGCTCTTTCGAAGGCGATTATTTTTAGCTGCGTGTCTTTGAAACCGGGGACATGCATATCAAATAGAAAGCGATGAGGTCGTACCCAATCAATTAGTCACTCAGAGTTCATGACCCTGGACCGCCTGCCCGACGCTTTGCTTGGAGAACGGCTCTTTTACTCCCTCTTCTTTCAATGCCAAAAGAAAAATAACAACAAAGAAATTGCCGTGCACGCGCTGTTCCGCAGGTGCAAGCACGGCACAGGGAGCGTCAGAGCGCTAACAAAGCGCTTCTGTAGCGCTAACAGAGCGCTACAGAAGCGCTAACTGAGCGCTACATCACGCGCTATGAAGCGCCACATGAGCGCTCCTTGGAGCGCTAACGTAGCGCTCCGCTGTATGTGTGAACCGGCCTTACAGACGTTAGCGTGTGTCCACGACTCCTGCGTGAAAATCAACTCTGTATTACGCAAAATAAAAAAAAAAATATGTCCGCCAATCAAATTAGGCAGCTGAACACCGATCATTCTGCAGGACTGTGGTGCCAATTTGTTCTTCACTAAAACTTCGGAAACAAACGAACAAAAAAAAGAAAAAAAAAAGATTGGTGTTTTTAGTAAAAAGCCGTAAAGACATCAGTTCACCTAACAAGTACCACTGGGCTGCAAAACCGTTGATGACCGTAGTCACTGCCAGCATAAGGAGCGCAGGGTGTGGACAGTCCTTGGCATCTTACCATCGCTTCACAGCCAATGAGATCGCGCCATTAGCCTAGAAGAAAGCTGAAGGACCAATGTCAAATTTGTTCCGGTTCACTGAGCTAACTCGCGTCAAATGTAAGCGTCGGGGACGAGCAACTTGAGCAACGAGTCGCAGAATAACATTTTAATGTTAATAAATAATATTTCTTTTGTCAACTATACTTCGTTTCAGCTTCCGTCCGAGCGCAGCCAAAGCTACGTGTGGCCGGAGCCAATCACACGCCCGCAATAGGTCACGCGATCTCGCCTGCACTTTTGTATCACTCCGCAGCGCCGCTGGTCGTCCGCGCCGCCCGCGCTCGCCGAGTATTTCGTCTGCTACGGGTGTATCAACTTTATCGTGTGCTACAGTTTTAAAAAGTACCGTTTCACGTTCTAAAATTTAGTCACGGGGGATGTCAGTACGTAGGCTGGCCGCTGGCGTCTGTGTCAGAGCTTTCCACCTTTTCGGCATAGTTTCGAGATGTAAGTACACATTGCAAGGTGCCTGATGACCCGGCCGTTGATGTTTCGTTGTATTGTCTGGATATACCAGAGCTCGAGGCGCAGTCCTTTCCACCAGCTTCGATATGATAGGCAGGTAAAGGGGTGCCCTTTTTTCGCCGGGTATCAGTGAATTGTAGTGGGCCGGACACTTTTCTTGTTTACAACGCGTTCGCGGTACGACGCGGCCGGAGTCTCCTGCCGAATTTGAAAGTAGACATTCATCACGACCTCTCGCGCCTGACGCTCAAACGTGCCTATGCGAAAGGACGTTTTGAAGCGACTCGGTGAGGAAAGGAGCGAAGTACATGATTCGACCATTACGGGAAAGAAAGCACACATAAAAACCGAGCGATGCAGTCGTGTTGCCAGCGGATGTACGTGTTTTCACCAAACCACATGCATTTACATATATTAATAAAAACATAAACTTCAGATATTTAATTCCTTTAGTTGCAAATAATTCTTAGCAGTACACATCTGGAATATTGTGCAATGTTTACGCACAAAACAGTTATTAAAAAAAAAAAAAAAACTTTTGCGGACTACTTTGTGGTGCGTAGGAATGCTCTTCTCGAAGTTGCGAACCGTCCCTCAGCCTTTGGCTGCGCTCGGACGGAAGGTGAAACGAAGTATAGTGTTTATTTTTGTTTATTCGTAACTTCCGCAAATAACTGCATAAAAAAAAAAAATCTTGATCAGAATGTTGGTGTTTGCTTGGATCGGAGCAGTTTATGTTTTATTATCCGGGTGAACCCATTGGAGCCATGCCATTTGAGAACACCATATAGTTTTTTAGTTTTTGTATTATGTATATTTGTCTGTTTGAAATATGATTTTTGCATACGTGAAATGGTTTCTGGATATCCTTCCTATTTTTTTTTTTGTGGCTCTGTGTGGGTGCACTAAAAATAAAGATGGTTAATATTACACTAAGAAAAGGCGAAATTTTACGGCGAAACTGTCATGTCCACTCGTACGTCTTTTTAAATGTTGTCAGTTGTTGGTTCAGATGTACTTACAGTACAATTAGCCTGGCGAACGTTTCAGATAATGCTTTTTTTTTTTACATGAAAATATACTGCGATGCCGGAGCAGCTGACAACAAGCGATCACGAGGCAATGACAGATGTAAAAATCATCATCGCCTCAGTGAACACGAGAAGTACTGAAGAAACAGCACGAATTGCCGGTTTTGATTCGCCGAGCGGCGAGCACTCGTGGAGAGCAAAGTTTTCGCGTTTCTCTCTCTCATCAGCACCCCGTAGATCTCGTCCGCGTATATCGAGGCTGCATCAGGTTTCATTGTTTTTTCTCTTCAAGCACAGATCTACTCCGCGGACTGTTATCGCGGTTCTTATCAATATTCCGAAGAACCGCCTCATCTTGTTTCCACACGACACTCCGCTCGCTTGCAGCTCCCGGCTGCGCTAAGTGTTTCGTTGAGAAACAGGTCTGAACTACTTCACTACTACTGTAGTCTCAAGGTTGTATCCTATAGTACCTTCCTACGGTTCCGAGATGGTTCCTTGTACAAGGATGACCCTAGTCTTGACCTCTGTCCTTCTCCTCATCTCGAGAGTCCGGTGTCTGGACAATGGCCTTGCCAGAACACCACCCATGGGCTGGTTGACGTGGACAAGGTTCCTCTGCAACGTCGACATCATCAACGATTACGACAACGCTGTCACGTAAGAGAACGCCAAATTCTTTTTTCTTCTTCAATTTCGCCGTTGTCCAAAACCTTCCTGATAAAGCGACCAATTCGCCTCTGTCACGTGGCCTCTGTGAACCAAGAGGCACTAAGTTTCTCTTCAGAGTAACGACACTTTATCCGAAATTCCAAGAAACGGTTTTTTGTCGTCCAGATAGGTTCGAACAGTATGGCACAGTGCAAATCAATATCGTCGGAGCTTCCTGATACCGTGTCTAAACTCAGGATGTCGCATTTCCGAATTGTAACGATCGCTTATTGCGTACGCTCTGCACCAAGCTCCAAAATGGCGGCGCCCACAAAAAAATCGGGAACCGGAGTGCCGATACTCTAAGCGTAGCAAATATGTAGTGACTATGTGTAAACCAGAGGTGTGAAGACGGCAGCAGAACGCGTCAATTCCTGGGCGCTGACTTCGGCGATTGCTAGAGAAACAACGAGAAAGAGAGCGACATATGAGCGGAAAAATAAAGCAGACAAAAGGTTAGGCGTGTTCGTTTTGCCGCGATGAGTTAAAAAGTTGCTCGAGCGCTTGTTAGGGTTTTTAGTTTTATCAATGCGCGATTCCCTGTGCTTTTGTGAAAAGGAAGGTAGAAAAGGACGAGGCCTTACAGGTGATGTTTTGCTGCTTCTTTGGGGATATCAAAGAGTCGAAAGCGATATGGCCCATCGGAATCGACAACTGGCATCTCTGTCTATGTCCCTCCGTTCCAAACCGGCGCCACTGTGTGGGACAGCTCCATCTAGATTGTTATACTAAACTATCGTGTAAATATCTTATAATCAGACTAGTATAGTCATGGCCATCAAATTTAATCATTAGGCTGTATTGAGAAATCAGTCTGGGGAAGAACTTCATATTTATTGTCGTCAGGACTGAACGTTTTAGTGAATGTATTTGAGCGGTTCTTACAGTATGTCCCATGAGGGAGTTTTCTTTATCACCCTCAACCTGATGACCTTTTGGCAGCCAAGACACGGTGTTTTAATTGTCGTGACGCTGTTTTCCTTTTCCCCGGTGTAACATCTCCGGGGCTATAACAAGACTACTAGAGCTATAGAGTCGCGCTCTTATGGCTGGTTCACACATTTTAGTTTGAGTGCGATCAACTGCGTTGCAACCGCTTGTGATTGCTTACGCCGGGAGGACACACTTCCGCCACCTATCGGAAGGACCTGGATCGTTTCCGATCTGCGGATATTTTCTAGTTCTTTTACGCTTCGTTTTTTACTCGTGGGCTCGAAATAATTCTGACAACGTTATAAACAATAAAGTCTCATAGCCAGTGCGTACATTTGACCTCACAAATACTAGGAAATCTTGTATCTAGTTATACGCAGATCTGAACTGTGCCCGGGCTACCCTATAGATAATGTGTTCTATCGTCATAAGCGGTCACGCAGGCGGTTGCAACGCAGTCGATTGCACTCAAAGTCATATGTGTGAACCCGCCCTTAATGTTCACTGCGTAATATTTTTTACGTGATTACGAGTATACAATGTGCAGGGTGCGGTAATATGAACTGGCTCCGCGGCGTTCCGGAGAGGGTGGCACAGCAGCCATACGCACCGGGTACGTTACTGTTAAAAAAATGCAGGATGTTTACCAATCTCTGTAATTTCGAAAATAGAGCGCAGCTTTTTTTGGAAATTTTTTTTCGAGGGGGAGGAGGGGAGGGTATGCCACTCCTCCTCCCCTTCTTTCCTCCTCTTGTTAAATTTGCCCGCTAAATTTTCCTCTAAATTTAGCGAGAATAGACAGTTTTAGTGGATCGTACGCTAAAGCCTTGCGTACGCAATAAAATTGCGGGCCGGGAGTGCGCCTGCGCAGAACGCAATAGAAGAGCTAGCGTATTGCGTACGCACGCAACGCTGGGGATTTTGCGTGGCGGGCTAGCGGGCTCTGCGGGACGCTCTCGAGAGATCTCGGACCCAACGAGAGCGCCAGTTTCAAGATGGCGGTTACCTCGACTGGCGCAACAAGGGCGACATGGTGTTTTCGAAGTTCTGTGTTACGTGAAATTGCGTGGTGTTCAGCTCGGCAATTCTTTCCGGGACCTACGGCGGTCGAATCAGATCGCCGTGCAGCTGAAGGAGTGCACAGTGAAAATGTTCGCCGCTCGGAATGTGCGTCAACGCTGCGATCTGCTCAACGCTAAGCCTACTCGCACAGTTCTTCGCCGACGGACGAACGACTCTAAAAGAAATCGCCGAAGTTCCCGCTATGCACTGGACATCAGTAGGTCATGAATTTAATTCCGCGATAGCATTGATAAAAGCTGCCGTTTCCACGGGACGACTGACGGAGGCTCCGTGATCGAATTTGGCTACGCACTCGTACTCGTAGCCTCTGTACCCCGCAGAAAAGCGCGCTTGACGAGGCAGCTGCGGCTTGGTTTAATTTGAAATAAAATGATTGGACACGTTTTCATTTTCAATATTTCTTTCCAGGAGCATGGTTGCGCTATAAGCACGCGGAATTCTACGGCTCTAGCAAATTTAACCAAGATCATGCGCGGTGTTCACTCGAAAACGTAACGCACAACTAAATTCGGTCCGAGCAGGTCATTTTTAGCGTACGCTATACTATTGCGTATTGCGTACGTAAGAGCCAGCAACGCTATACTAAAACTGTCTAATGTCCCCGCTAAATTTAGCGGGTTGAGTTTCCCCAGTAAATTTGGCGGGGAAATTTACGCCACGTGACCTCATCACCAACTCAGTTTCCCCGCTAAATTTAGCGGGGAAAATGACGTTACATAACTTTGTGTCACGTCACCCATGAACAAATTCAGCTTCTCCGCTAGATTTAGCGGGAAAATTGACGTCACATGACCTCAACACCAATTCAATTTCCCGCTACATTTAGCAGGGCGTTTACGCCGACGGTGACGGCGACGCTGACGCCGCTCAACGCGGAAACAAACACCTAAAAACTGCGCTATAAAAAAAAAAAAAAACAGTTTGCAGCGGTGGTGGACGCGGCAGACGACTGTTCTTCTGCAGGCCACTCTCCAGATACTCAGCCCACGTAAGCTTCGGCAGCCATTAGCGGGGACGCCGCGACGAAAGCGACACTCGCGTTCGCTCGTACATGCTGCTGGGACTTCTTGCACCAACCGCTAGGATCGCGACAACGGACAGCATGGAACTTTGGCCTTTGTGACGTCATTTGTTGCCACTTCAGTACCACTTTGGATGCATGGGCTTTATGGGACGCTGAACGCTCCAGAGGGGACGCGTTGTGGGCACCGCGTTGAAAGGCACTGAGAGATTAAGAAACGTAGGGGCATGTCGAGTCCCGGGCTTCTTATTATCTTTTAGCAGTGTCAACTCATACCTGTATCTGAGTCTTTAACGAGTTATACACATATTGCCTGCAAACAAAGCTGATCTAATCGGTGTGTCGTTGCAGAGGTGAACTCCTCATGAAAATGGCAGATATAATGGTCAGCGAAGGCTACAAGGACGCGGGATACGAGTACGTCATCGTCGACGACTGCTGGTCTTACTTCTCGAGGGACTCCGCCGGCAAGATCTTCCCACATCCGCATCGTTTTCCCAGGGGCATGAAATACGTGGCGGACTACGTGAGTTGCCGTCGGCCAACTTTTCTTTTTTAAGTTTGGCGGACGCGCAAACGTGTACGGCAAGTCCGCCGATTTTTGTCAGGGGGTTGCGTCGCCCTCAAGTGACAAACAAGGAACGCACCCAATAGATATTTCCTATGCACCCCGTTACCAAATGTCGGTGAACAAGCGCCGTTGCGTAAGATTTGCCGGGTTATCAAAAGTGATTTGATTTTTGTTTTTGTCGGCATATGGAGTTTTGTGTTTGTGGCTCGAGTAAAGACGAGTAAAACTGGTGTAGGCTTTGCATGACAATGTACATATAAAAAAAATAATTGACTCTTGTTCTTTTGGTACCATGGCCAAATCCATGATACCAAAGAGTCATGAATTTCTCCATGACTCATTTGTACCATGAATTTGGGCATGGTACCGAAAGGCCATGGAGAAATTCATGACTTTTTGAGCCATGGCCTTCTCACGCTAACAAAACTTCCTTATAGAAAACCATACTAAAATCTGAACTACTGAGAAAAAACACTACTAGCCATGGTGTCTGCTTGAGCCAAGAGATGGCATGGCATTCCACTATGTGCATTGCGAATACAAGGCCTGATGCCGACTTGTGTGCTCTGGAATAGCCTGCCTGAAGTCAACGAACAATCGATGGTCTTCGTAGCAGGTTAAACCCAGTATGTTTTTTCACCTTATGTAATCTCCTTACGGTTGGAATATTAAAGGACATATGCAAAGGGAAAAAAATCTAAACAGCCTGGATGGAAAAGGATATCATAAAACTAATTTACAACGAAAAAAAAAATATCTCAAGCTATACTTATGGCGCGAGAGAATTTTTTTTTTTTTTTCAAAGCTAGATGCACAGGCTTGGCTACACTAGCGTTGCGGAGGTTTGCCGCGCGCCGTCGGCTGCCGCGGGTTGCCGTCCAAACCCAGTTTTCGCCCTCAACGGCTTGCCGACCGGCGCCGTCCGAGCAACCGGCCCGCGCACGGTTGAAGGCTCGTCGTTTCTTGCCGCAGAAGGAAGAAGCCAATGGGAGATGGCGTAGATAGTGACGTTCCGTCGTCGTGGCAACGCGCATGCCGCTTCGCCGCGCGTCTTTCACGTTGCAAAGGAGCGTAGCGTGATTTCGTCTGCGATCCCTATTTCCCCCATTACCTTTCCCAACAGAGCGGTGCTTCGGAGTAGTGTGTTCAGGCCACGATCCTCCTTTCCACTTTTTCTCTCACGCCTTGGCGCTCCGCGGGGAGCAGAGGTAAGCCGATTGGCTCGGCTTGGCTTGGCTGCTCGGCTGAAAAACGTGCCCAAGCCTCGTGAAACTTTCGCTCAACTGCGGAGCGCGCGCTGTGTTCTTGGGTTTCTGGGCTGGTGGTGGTAGCAGTTGTAGTCTGCGTCTTTTGCGATGGACCTGGAGTTGAAACGTAGACGTCTGGACCGCATCAAGCAGCTAGGGCTTTGCCCACAGAAGGACACGCCTCGAAGACCAGCGAACCTCCCCTCGGAAAGCTCCGAGGCAAGCGATGTGCCGGTGGACAGCGGTGCCGGCGTGTCGTATGACAAGTCGTATGAGTCAAAACGGAAGTGTCGATTTTCTTATATTTGTTGTTTCTCGAACATAAAAATACATTGTTAAAAAAAAATGCAAGAAAGAAAAAAGATTAAGAAGTATTTTTAGGGTCCAAAGGTAGCTCCCGAAAGAACGCAAGCACCGCGTGACTATTGTGGTCAGTCACGTGACTGCTAATTGCCACTTTTCCGCGGGCTTTCGCGGGCGCCAAGTACAAATTTGTTTCACGCCGTAAATATAGGTGTAAAATATTTTTTCGTTGTAAATTTTTTTTTTTACATTCTTTTTCCATTTAGGTTGATAATGTTTTTTTCCCCTTTGCATATGTCTTTTAAGGTACCTGGGTATGCTATTTCTTTAAAAAAAAGATATATTCACGCAATCACTTTATGGAGTTCAGAAAGTTACAGAGCGGGCATATCATGTAGTTCTGTCAGATCTCAGAGCTCTCGAATATTTCCGGGATACAACACAAAAATAGGTACTTTCTCTGTCAATACTTTCCTTGTAAAAATGAAACTCTTTTCGGGAACCAGCTACAACCCAGGGTGGACGTTAGGGATTGCGAATGACACAATATCTCGCAAAATAATTACTTCAAATTGCTTAATTAATTTTTTTAACTAGTGAAAATAAACATATGGCTCCCATTATAAACTTGCTAAGCGCTGTTAAGAATGGAACCTTCGGCGACCTTCTTCAGAGTTTCAACGCTGCGGAAACGAGTCACAATCTGTCCGGGACCGTCGCCCGCTTGTCGGGGCCTGCACGAAAGGAGTCCCGACGGCCTTAGTCCCGACGAGTCCGGGACCGTCACCTGCTTGTCGAGGCCTGCGGAGACAAGTCTCAACGCGTCCGTGACGTCAACGGGACGTGTGTGTGTGAGTGTGGGTTCGTGCGCTCAGAAAAGGGAGAGAGGCATGGCCTAATTGCGGAGGACTTTGGCTGCGTCGCACATGGCGGCGGACTTTGCTGCAACGCACTTGGCGGCGGTTTGCTACGTCGCACCTGCTGCCCTGGCGGAGAGTGAGGAAGAAACAGACCCTATATAAGGCGGAGCGTGAGGCTGCTCCGATATTCTCTCTCTGATTTGGACGACTGTATCGCAACCATGTAATTAAACCGTTCGTTACGTTACCAATTCTCCCACCTCCACTGAACCCCTGGGTTCTTCACTTCGGGGAATGGACGTCGTCAAAGGCCAGGAGGCCTCCGGACGTGCGGCTTAAACCCCGCCTCGAACAGCGCCATGGAAAGCCCCTAAGTCAGTCAATTTTATGACGACTTGAAGCGCGTGCGAAGCGCGGGAGGTGTGCCAAAGTTACCACTCGTACAGCAGGCGTAAAGCCGAGGTCACACTGCTTATACAGCATACAAAGAACAGTCTGTACGCAGATTCGAACGCGAGTTACCGCGAGATCCGTGCTTCGAAGACCGCATGGCAACGAGTTCAGGGAGGAAACGTAGCACGCGGCATTCGAACCGCTGTGACTCGTGTTTGAAGACTGTCTTTTGTATGATGTATGAGTATTGTGACCCCGGCTTAAGGCCAGCAGAGCGAAAACGCGGATGATAATCTTATCGCTCATATTTTTGCATCTCCGGCCTTGCTTTCTCTCCGCCGCAGGTTCACTCAAAGGGCCTCAAGTTCGGCATCTACGCCGACGTGGGCACGCAGACGTGCGACGGTTATGTGGGCAGCCTCGGCAACTACAGTGTGGATGCGCAGACCTTCGCCGACTGGGGCGTCGACTACGTCAAGGTGGACGGTTGCAACGTGGACCCCGCAAAGATGGACAAGCGTGCGTTCAAAGCGCTGGATATTTTGGCTGTCCACACAAGACACGAGTCGCTCTGGCTTGTGTCGTGCACAGCTTTTGCTGGGCTGTGCACGAAAACAGTCTAGCGAAAAGTCTGCTTCTGGTCTGCCTTGAAACGATATTTGTTGGTTGTGAGAGCGACCGTCCTTGTGTCCTTATGTCCTAGTCCCACTTGAGCGGCAAGCAGAAGCGAGCGACAGCTACAAGCCTCAAAGCAGAGTCTTTCGCGATTGGACAGGCCTTGTAGGAAAAAGGAGGCCATGCTCAAGCACGAGCATCATGCGCGCGAGGGCGTCTTTGGCAGGCTTACAATCACGCATGCTTACTTCACGAGGACCGAACGACTCAACGCCTGCCAAAAGGTACCATCGCGAGCATGCTGCATCTGTTTGAAGCTTGTCGCTGTCGTTTGTTTCTGCTTGTCCCTCTAGTGGGACTCGGGCATTAGAAGAAGCCTATGAAGTAGGTCCCATGACGTAGCCACTCACGCCCTCAGTCAGTCAAGGGATCCGCGACTGTTGTCAGTCCGAACCGCCTGAAAACAAGAAAAGCGAGGAGATGATGGCGAAGATGAGGAGTAAAGTCGAGCGGTTTCGCGCCGTGCAGCAGGGGTTATGTCCTCGTTGTAGTCGTATGTGCCCCTAGTCGTGCACGGTTTATTTCTTGCCGTCCCCAGCACAAATTGTGTCCAGTGTGTCAGTCTGTATATTTGTCTAAACGTTTTTATTCACTTCATTTCATTTGCCGACCGTACAGCTGCGAGCGATATGATAAGAAAGAAACTGAGCTGGTGTCTAGCTTCGGAGGCCTGCAGTGCTATCTCACAGATAAAAACTGAGCTATATGAACACGCCTGGCGCGCACGCTCGACATTTTAGGCTGCTGTGCGATTATTTATTCCTTCCCCCTCAGCCCGGCGGCCAACTACCTCTGCCTTGAGTTACAGTGGGTTGCACAGAAAAACAAGCGGCTGGCAGTATACCCGGATGTCGGACCAAGAAACGAAAATGAAAATGACAGATAATATATGTTGGGAGCCTAAATCAAGCTAGTAGTTCAGATTTCGATTTTATTTTTTTTAATCGGTATAACTCAAAAAGTAAATTTTTAACCAATCTAAAAAAAGAAACTGTACGAGGAATATTGATCTGTCGTCTTCACAACTAAGGTACATACTTTCATTCGGACAACGTGCCCCTAAATGACGAAGAACAATGCTGTCATAAACTTTATTGTTCCACGACACTCTCGTCAAGAACGCCCAAGAAACTGATAGATATGACAGAGGACAGGCAGGCGAGCTGGTGAACTTACAACGCCTTAAGCACCCGAGACTTTGTAAAAAAAAAAAAAAAGTAGACAAAACACACTGCAGGTTTGTGTTTAAGGTGTTGAAAGAAATTGACTTTACTTAGCTGCCCTTGGAAGGGAATGACGTGGGGTCTCGGCCTCTCAAAGAAACGACCGCGGGGTCTCAATCACCTACTTTTCCGCCTTCGGGGTTCCTGTAGGCTTAAAAGAAATGCTACCGCTTTCACAAAAACACATTTTTCATTTATCTGTCTCTCTTCCAAAAAAAAAAAAGATAAAATACCTATTAAGAACGAATAATATAAAAAAGATTTATATGGAAAAAAATTGACTCGCAGATTGTATTAGGAATTCGTCTCTAAAGCCAAATGAATTCCTATATATGGCATTTCATTGCATGCGAAAAAATAAACGAAAAAATAAAATGTCTCGATGACCTGCATCGATGCATACAAATAATAACGGAAGATACGCGTACAACGAATGTCGTTATTTGGCACGCCGTCGTGCGCAACATTGATCAAAATCAATTTTTCGGGAGTTATCCTGGCCCCAGTTAGAGACATACCCTTCCCTCTGCGATAGGTACATAGGACAACTAACAGGAGCCTTGGTCGATTTTTGTTTTTCTCCGACTCTTTGAAAGCATGTAGTTCTTTTCTAAGGGAAGAGTCTAATACTAAACATTGGTCCGTCGATCCGTCCGTCGGCGCATTTCTCCGCAAACTTCAACGGGTGAATTGACCCGACGTGACCCCACTTCACGTGACCTGTACACTACTTCAGCTTGCCCGCTAAAGTTAGCGAAAAAAAAACGAAGTCACCTGACCGGAACCACACATCCGTTTCCTCGTTACATTTCGCCGGGAATGCGATGTCACGTGACCTAAAAACCATTCCGCAGTTTCTCCGTTTAACTTAGCGAGAAAACTCTGTGTGTTGGCTACGTGACGTCTATTCCCCCGCTACATTTAGAGGAAAAAAGAAAAGAATAAATACTGCATTCCATACATTATAGGACTTTGGAAGTTCTTTGGAAGTAAAGGTCGGTGTGGATTTTTAACGCAGTGGTGAAATAATAAAAAGGCGCAAAAAAGAGGAGGCCAAGTAGAAAACACGAACGACACAGCATCCTCGTCTCTTTTGCGCCTTTTTAACCTTTTACCATGATGAACCAACTCGCCCAAACAAAAACTTTCAATTCTAACGCAGAATGTGTTTTATCGGCTGATTTTTAGGAGAAAGCCGTCAGGAAGGACCGTCACGTCAATTTCCTCGCTAAATGTAGCTTAAAGTTTACTCTCAAGTGACGTCACTCTCGCGGCTAAATTTAGGGGAGAAATTGGAGTCTTTAAGTTGCACACGTCATGGGACTCACGTAGCGTCCATTTTCCCGCTAAGCTCAGCGGAAAAATTGACGTGACACGACCATGTCGTGTCCACCTCGATTTCTGCGAAATGGTAAAGTGCGCGCCCAAAAAACAAAACAGAAAAACATTCTGTAGTTCCACGGCCCATGTCAGCATAATCAAGCTCGCGTAATTTCTACGTATTTTTGTTTTTGTTCTGTTTTTGTTTGTGGTCTTTCTAACTTGGCTCTGCGCGGCGCGACGCAGTGTATCCGGAATTTGGAGAGGCGATCCTGGCCACGGGGAGGCCCATGGTTTACTCGTGCGAATGGCCCCTCTACCAGCTGGGCGTCGGCATCGAGGTGAGCCGCCGGCTTTCCATCTCTCGGCAACTGTATGCGGGGACATTAGGGAAGTTTCTAAGCGGCGGTCGCACTGCACGATAAAGACCACAGCTGTTCGCCACATGGCGACAGACGTTTCCTTCGTATACGTCTGCAAACAGTTTTTGTACGCCGAATGTGACAGGACAGTCCTATACGAGAACGTTTGCACGCAAGCGCACAAACACACACACTTGTACGCACACATGTGCATACAAGCGTATGCGCACTTGTATGCACACGTGCAGGGTCATTCTGTCACCGTGTTTCTTTTTGTAAATATGGGGTGTATGGGTGTGACTACACGGCTTTGCGCTGACTCGTTTACATTTAGGCGGACGTGACACCGTCACGTGACGTGGGGCTGTGACGTCACTCGACGTGGCCCCACGTGACACTATGACGCCGCGTGACGCCATTACGTTTTTTTTTTATTATCCGCTAAATTTAGCGGATAATAACTTAAACCTGCTGATCTCAGACAAGGAAGGAGGCTTTGTTGTGGCACCTAGAGAAGTCTACCTTAATAAAGCTCGGTTGGCCATTGACAAGAATTTTACCTGCTTGGAAGGGCTTAAACCCAGAGTGATAAAAGCAAAGGCTCTCCAACTTTGCAATAGATTGGACTTAACTCAACTCAGAAAACAAATTACCGCAGCAAAAGGTGTCCAATTGGAAATGTTTTTTACGGCAAAAACTCATAAGGAAAGTTGCCCATTTCGAGTAGTGGTAACAGAAAAAGGGTCATGGCGGGGAGCTATGTCGAGATTTCTTCTAGGCCACCTGAAAAACCTTGAATTGAACGATCCTTTTTTGATTCCTAACTCACAGACATTGATAGAACACCTTCAACAAGATGGCACGACAGTGAAGTATGGGTTTTCGCTTGACGTGGAAGACTTATTTTACTCAGTCCCACACAAAGAAATGTTTGCGGCCACCAGTGCATGCATCGAGAACCATGGAACTGTGTCCTTCCAAAATCAGTGCGGTATCTCAGTGGAGTCATTCATGGAGCTTCTGAAGTTCTACCTTTCCTCCACTGTAGTGACGTTCAACAACAACGCATATATCCAGAAAAAAGGAATATGCATAGGCTCATGCGTAGCACCAGTTCTGTGTAACATCTTCTTAGCCCAATGTGACAAGACCATAGCCCAGAAGCTTCCAGCAAACCTGATATCACGTGTGTTCAGATATGTTGATGATTATCTTGTCCTGCTACATGAACGACCTGAACAAAATGACTCAACGGTAAACAATATTTGCACCACGTTCCTAACTCAATCTCAGGGACTAAGGTTTACCCACGAGCTACCAGATGAAAGCAAGCTTCAATTCCTGGATCTTCAGCTGTCCTTTGAAGACAACCATACATGTTGGACATACAAACCACGGTCCAAAAAATCACTTCTACCATTTGATTCGGCCCATTCTAAAATAATCAAGAGAGGAATTGTAAAAAACAGCTTCATAGCAGCCTTGCAAAAATCATGCGAGCACACAGCCAAGCAGAGTTTTGAGGCACAAGTTCAAAAACTACATGAATCGGGGTATTCCAGTTCTTTAATGTTCGATGTTGCAGAGAGCCTGACCATTCACAAGGAAAGAAGAAGAAGAGATAAGACACGCCGTCCGGCAGTGATACCCTACCAACACAAAGTATCACACATCTTGAAACGAATAGCGTCTAAATATGACATACCAGTCGTAACATCAGCTCCTGATAAACTTAAAAAACTGTGTCCAAAAATCAACTCCCAGAACGAAAGACAAGAACACTGCTCAGTCCAGCAGGCACATAAGTATATCAACTGCAACGTCAACATCGTTTACGAAATTCCGTGCACGTGTGGGAGAGTGTACGTCGGTCAATCTGGGCGCTGCGTAAATGTAAGACTACGAGAGCATGATCTGTCCCTACATGCTTCACCATCAGGACACTTGGCCATACATGTCAGAGACCGTAAATGCACTCCTCTATTCAATCAAACGAAAGCACTCAAACGCTTTCGGAGCAAGAGAGCCAGAGAAAGTTTTGAGGCAAAAACTATAATAGAGAAAGGAGACGTGTGCTTCAGCACACCATCAATTTCACTGTCCGAGAAAGAGATAGGATACCTCAACCTTTTTTCTTAATCTGGCTACTTTTCCTTCTTTTTATTTTTTTTATCCGTCTCTTTTTTCAATTTAATTTTGTTAATTTTTTACCAAATAATTTTTCAACATTTTACGTGCGAATAGAATTGGCATTTTAATTTAGTAAATCTCCTCTCATTTTCCTCTTTCTTTTATCATTCATTAAACAATCAGTTGTTAGTAAGCGCTTGTCCTGTTCATTCTGTGTTCTGTCCTTGTCCTTTGCGCTTTTGTATTCATGATAAATATTTCAGCTAGAGTTAGGGGGGGGGGGGGATTTGTGAAGTCCCCGTGATACCGTTACCTCATGCAGCACGATGACGTCACTGGACATTATGACGTCTCGCGACGCCATGATGTTACGTGACATTACATTCCCGCTAAATGTAGCGGACACGTTTTCCCACTAAATTTAGCGGGAAAACCGTGAAATTTAGGTGACACTGCGATTTTCCGCTAATAAAAGCGAAGGAAGCTTTTTTTCTGCAAAATTGAGCGGGCCACGCACCACGAACACCCAAAACACCGCCAAACCACCCACCGTGAAAGACCTCAACAGGGACCGCGATCGGAGTAAAATAAAAATAAAACAAACTGGTGGAACGGGGTAAACAAACAGAGACAAGACAGCGGGTTCTTCGATTGAGCAGGCCGCCTGCAGTAATTGGAGGTTGTGTGCTCCGTCATGAGCGCTAATTAGGGTGTCACTGGGTTCACAAGCATTCTAGTGAAGAGTCCTGTCGCATCTATAGGAAGTCGAGCATCGTCTGGAGGGCAGCGGACCGCTTGGCCCGTGTATTTGTCGGATATAGGAGCCTTCTCGTTGCTCCGGTGTTGACGTCGAGTTCTGGCCAAGAGTTTCGGATAGCCATTTAGTTTATTTATGTACATATGCTATGACTTCTAGCCAGAAATACTATAAGAAATACTATAAGAATGGCATACTTTGAAGAAGAAAAAAAAAAGTGAAAGCCGTTTACAACTCCCTGTAACGCCGAATTGGAGCGCAGCTCTTGAGGAGGAGGAGGGAAGGGTACTCAGGGGAGGGTATACCCCTCCTCCTCCTCCTCCTCCCCTCATTCTTCAATTCCTCCGGGGGGGGGGGGGGTCACGTGACCCCGGGGAGGGGGGGGGGGGGGGCTCGCGCGGTGCATTATGGGATATTTCCCATAATGCACCGCGCGGTTACGCCGACGCCGACGCCGACGGCGACGCCGCTCAAGCCGGAAACGGGCGCCTAAGAGCTGCGCTCTAAAAAAAAAAAACCCTTAGTCGCAGAAACAAATAAATGAAGTCATTCATCAACATTCAATGTACTGCGGCTAACATTGTCTTGCGACATACGTATGTGCAATTCAATCTCGAAAGTTGAAACACAGCGAGACAATTCCGAAAGCCAAACGTAATGAGCGGCAGTTACATGCGTGGAAGCGAAAGCGAAATCACAAGCTATTTACACAAATGTTTCAAGAGAAACCAAGGAACAGTGTCACATTCAAGAGCACATCTAGATAATTTATTCCAGTCGGATACTGTACGTAAAAAAAAGGAGTATTTGAATAGGTCTACTCGTGAGTGGTTTTTAATGATTTATCTGATAAACAAACGGCCGGCATGTCCGGTAAATACGATCTTCATATCCTCCGAAATGATGTCGGCGTCGAAATAACTTGCATTCAGTCGTAGAATCGTCCAAACACAAGCATAATTTAGCCTGCAGCTGTCTAGCGCAAATTGCAAATAACTTTAGAACACTAACTGGAACTATGGACCATGCGCGCGGGATGAAATGGCTGAAATGGGACGACCAACAGTGGCGAACATTTGCAACAAGTGCGCCATATTATCGACGGTTCAAAATCATTGGTTAGAAAACGGTTCGATTTGCAAACTCCCAAGCCGTCCTTATTATTTATTTATTTTGTTGTTACGAGATGTTTGTTTTCTTTTAAACGTATTGATCACAATCAGAGTACAAATATATACCCTCTCGAACATTGTTCTCAGTTGCGGTATTGCAGCTTCTGTGTGCAATCTGAACGTCTTGTTGTTTCGTAACGGTGTCTTTTTCTTCTTTTTTCTTAAATTTGTTCAGTCGGCGAAAAAAGTTTGCGGGGCACAGGAGCGCCAGCCGAAATGACTTGTTGCGCTGTCAGACGGCGGGTGGCCGCTCTCAAGTCACGCTTTAAGAATGCGCTTCCTTTCGTGCTCCCCCCCCCCCCCCCCCCCCCTTGTCGTGACTTATTTACTCTTCCGCCCGACGTGCACGAGATAACCGGGATGGGCGCAAGGTGCCGCGAAACTTTGCGATAGCTGGAGCAAGCGAGCTTTGTCACCCAACACGGCGGCTAAAGCAGATGCGTAGCATAACGACTAAAAAAAACGGCATTGTGCGCCAGTGTACGACGCCACTATCACAACCATACGCCAGAACTATACCGTGGTGGTTAGCGCGTACGCCAAAACCACAGTCGTATAGTCGTCTTATCTATTCTTCTGGGGACTCAGTTCATCGCCGCCGACTACCAGCATTAGCCAAGCACTTTCTGTATCGGAGTGCTGATGGAGGCGTCTAGAAAGAATCTAAGCGGCAAATATTGTGGGGAGGGACCTGTTTAGGAGTCAAATCTACCGCTAAAACGATCTCAACAGGTTGCGGAAGAGAGATCCCGCGCATTTCGGGCGCTGCCATCTTGAATATAGTGTTGCGGCTTCCCTGATGCCGCTCTTATCGGTATGAATTCTAATGAAGATGTTTTTTTATCAAAATAAATCGAGGCCTCTGATATCAGCATTAAACACTCAAAATAAAGTTTGAAAGTATGTTTCTGATCTCTCGACTGACATACGTAACACCGCATATAGCTTTGTTTTGTCAGAATGGCTCACGAACGATGTCGCCAAAGTAAAATCGCGAGCTAATCCAACAAGGTAGATAAAATCTTACCTTCTGAATCAGGCAAGGCCAATGCTTTGTCAGCTCGTACACGGCTCCTTTTCTCCGAAATTCAAACCAGATCAAAACCGAGTGTGGTGTCGCATAACCAATCTGATTATAAGGGTTTATTATATAGTAACGTTACTTGTAATTGAAACTTCTAGGATCAATACGATTATCACAGACAAGTACATGCCAGAGCGGCATCCGGGATGTCGCATCCCCGCATCACCACTTTCAAAATGGCAGGGCCCAAGGAGCGCTGAATCTCCCCCGTTCTTCGACCTGCTGCGATCAGTAATAGACCTAATTCAGAGCCGTTTATACTGAGAGAGTTTGGCCTTCTTAAGGAGATTTTGACAGCCTGACAACCACAGCAGTGTAGTCTGACAACCGGGGGATGACTACTTCCGTCCGCCATATTGTGGCTCTGACTCATAGGAACTCTACGCGATTTCTCAGGAATGAACAAGACAAAGAAGTAACGCCATATTGTGTTACCGCGAAATCCGCTTGTTCTAGCGGCCAACAAGCTCCGCCCATTGGCCAAACTCTCTCAGTATAAAGGGCTCTGACCTAATTCAGATTCGCGCTCCATCTGTCGTACGTTGCGCCAACCTCCTTCAGCAGCCTCAAATATGGCGACTAATGTTTCAGGCTACGGGCAGAACGCTCTTCGTTTCACCTTATGTGCGAGCGAAGGCAAAGCTGGAAGCGCGAGCACGAAAGCTCCGTGCCTTCAGGCTTTGCTCGAGCGCGCGAACTGGGGAGAAACGCAAAAAGCGCTGCTCTCGCGCTTCAAGCTTTGGCTTCGCTAGCAGATAAAGTGAAACGAAGTATAGAGGCTGAACGTGATGCCGCACAACTGCTCTGTCTCGTTGTGAAACCAACGCAAAAAGAACGTCAACCGAAGTAAATTTACGAGTTGTGTTGTTTTCCTTTTCAATCTGAAGTTGTTAGAGCGAATCTTGAAATAATTGTAGCGTTGGGGAGAAATAATTGTAGCGTTGGAGTCTCAAAGTGTCAAAATGACAGAGCTGCCTGCTTCCACTGCGGGCACTGTCCAATTTTTTCGATATGTGGCACTCTACATGATTGTATTAAAGGAGCAACAACACCGGGGCAACAGCTGTTCATGATCGTCTCACGACTCATGCATTGCTTCTTCTGTGCGGCAGTTTTCCCGGTGAATATGTCACTGGTGTTGTTGAGGTCATTCTGAACGCAAGCCACGCAACCCTTTACTAATATAATGCACATTCGAATTACTAACGCCACTACCCCATCCAAAAAAGCAACACCATAAGACCTAGCGCACAGAACGCTAAGCAGGCAGAGCCGAGACGGCGGGGTAGCCTCAAAGATGGCGCGGAAGTGCACAGGACCGCCGAGAGATGGCGCTAATAATGAATAAGGTCCAGTATAAACGGCTCTGATAAGGTCTATTGTAGCGGCAGCTTTGACCCTCCCTTAACATGTCCCTTCGCATAATATTTGCTGCTCCGATTCTTTCTATAGTCCGTTGCAACTCAAGAAGGCAGGGCGAGGGTAAGTCGGGCCGGGGAGGAAGAAGCTGACGGAACGGTAAAGAAAGGGAATGAGTATTCCTTTTTGTTACGGGGGTTAAACAGAACTTAGGAGAGAGTATGTCCTAGTTCGAATCTATATATATGATTGTTTTCACAAATAAAAACCAGTTGCGAGTGCGCTCTTATCTGTTTACTTCCGCGTCCTTGTATTTTTTGTGCTTTTTTAGGTGATCATGAACCAACTGGCCCAAATTGCTACCTTAATGAGATAAAGAAAGAATGAGGTTTTCCCTCTCTTCTCCAGCGTTCCGTCTGCTTCCTCCTACGCTCCTACCCGGCTTGTCTTACCCTCGCCCTACCTTCTTGAGTTGCAACGGACTATAGGCCCATACGCACATTCGCGTTTGAACGCGTTTGAGTGCGTTGCGGCGTCCTTGCGCCCAGGAGCGGTCGCTTGCGGTGCGACGCGCGCCTACCCGCAACGCTTCGCAGCGCAACGCAAGCGAGTAGAGACTCGCTCAACTTTCCGAAGCGTTGCGGCGCGTTCGACCTAGTTCGACCAATCAGAAGCCCAGAGAGAGGAGAGGAGGGTGACGTGTCCGCTCGCGCCACTCGGCCGACTCGGCGAGACGTATCCGGTTCGCCGCTCGCAGAACTTGCTTTTTCGTTTTGGGGAGCGGTGGGAAGTGTATTTTCCGAGCCTGCGATGGTTCAAGCTCGACAAAACGTGGGGGAAGCCGGCGGGATTGTCCCAAGATCGAACACTTCGACGCTGTCGGTCTGCGCCGCCATGTTGCCTTGGATTTCGCTTACTATTGGTGAGCCGCTAGCGACGATAGCGCGTTCTTATTGGCTCTTGACTGCGGTTGACTGCGTGTCAACGCAACTGTGCGTACATGCTTGGCGCAAGCGCTCTTCGCAACGCAACGCGTCCGCTTGCCGCGACGGAACGCACCGCGCTCAAACGCGAATGTGCGTATGGGCCTTTAGCCCCTTGCGCGACCGAAAGCGTCGCTGTGGTCGGCCTTCCACGATTGACCGAACGCTGACTATGACGTCGGAAAGGGGATTTATCATCGACGGAAATAAGAGGAATGAAAGAACTTTAATTTTGACGGTGTTGGCAGTGTTCCTTTGAGAGCGCAATGATTTCAAGCTTCCACCATGCTAATAACAAACACCATCGAACTTGTTGTTTGCAAGGTAATGACGTCACAAGGGGGAACCACAGGAGGGCGCCACCAAAACATCTCGCCGCTAATAGACGCTTCCCCCAGCATTTCAGAGCAGTAAGTGCTTGGCTCACGCTGGTGGTTTGGGGACGATCGAGAGTGAATTTGACCTTAGGGTAGTAAATTTGAGGTATGCAGAAAAAGCTACGGTACTGTTTGCGGCGCACGCTAAGGTCAGCACAGTAGTGCTTTCAGCGTACGTGACAACCGCTACAGCAGTAGTTTTAGTGGGGTAATGATATGGGCGTCATACACCAGTCCCGGGTATCTCGTGCGCCTCGGACGGAAGCGAGTAAAATTGACATGACCCCGAGCACGAAAGGACGTGCGCAAAGTGTGGTTCTTGAAAGCGGTGGCGAGCCGTCAGAAGGCGCTCCAAGTCATCTCGACTGGCGCTACCGTGTCCCGCAAACTTTTGCTACCGACTGTACTTTCTTTGTGGCTTCTAATATTCTCCATAAAATCCGCTTGTTCCGCTTAATGTCTTGCACAGGGGCATTTTACGATCTTGAAATAATAGACCGATCTCACCAGCCAGTTTGACTACGCCGCTTCCGCCGCAATGCATCGAGGAATCTTTAGTCTTCCTGCACGTGTGAAAACCTCGCTGAAGCTATGCGCGTGTAGAGCACGAGACGGCACAAGCCCTGAGCTCGTGCACTGCCGTTTGCTTCCCGTGAACCGAAGTTATGGCGGCGTCACATATGCGCCAAACGCTTGGTGAGATCGGTCTATTGGTGAACCTAAGCAGCCTCCAGATGAATATCTTATCGGCCATTGACTATAGATGTTTCAGTCCTGCCAGTGTGTGGCTAATACAGGGGTATCGACCCTTTATTTGGAAACGCCACCAGGTGGTGCTCCAGTATCTGACGTCCTAGAGTTCCTGTATAGGCTCCCTACGGGAGCCAGAGTTGCGAGTTTGATTCCACGTGCCGCGTGCCGCCTTCGCCGCTATTGGCCGAGATCCGATCACGTGAGGAGCCGTATCAAGTGTCGTGCAGCAAAGTAGACGTTGCACGCGCCCCGGCGTACGTTCCCCGGCTTTTGAGAGCGCGAACGCGCGGCGCTGCTATTCGCCGAATTCAGTCACGTGAGGAGCTGAATCCACATGCCATGCATGAACGCGCAACTCTGGCTCCCGTAGGGAGCCTATACAGGAACTCTATGACGTCCTAAAGCCCCTTCATGTTTTAAAAGTAGCGTAAGGTGCGTCGGTGCACGAAGTACGTGCAACGTGCAGCCCTTGGGAAGTTCATGGCGGCACAGCGCCGCACTGAGCTAGATTTCAGACGCCATGTTCTTCCCAGAAGTGGCGCGCGGCACGTGTCTCGAGCATTTCCACAACAATGAATGGCGCTACTTCCTCCAGGATAGAGGGTCTTTAGGACGTTCCAGTAAAGAAAATGATCAAAGCCCACCTTAAAGGGATACTGAACCAGAAAACTTAGTGCCCATAATAAGTGGCGCACGTTCTTTCCACGAGCCAGCATCCGCCAAGTGCGCGAGCACACGCAACGAAAATGACGTCAAATACCTCCATTCGCGCTTAAGAGGACAGTGAAATGCATGGGCTTCGGGCCAAAGGAGAATAAAGACAGGCTTTTCGTCTCTACAAGTGAAAGCTACGTGCTTGGTAGACCAATTAATCGCTTACCTTTTACACTGTTCGAGGCGGGGTTTAAGCCGCACGTCCGGAGGCTTCCTGGCCTTTGACGACGGCCATTCCCCGAAATGAAGAATTCAGGGGTCCAGTGGAGGTGGGAGAATTGGTAACGTAACGAACGGTTTAATTACATGGTAGCGATACAGTCGTCAAATCCAAGAGAACAAATGGAGCCCTCACGCCCCGCCTTATATAGGGGTCCGTTTTCTCCCTCTCTCTCCGCCAGGGCAGCAGGTGCGACCGCCACGTGCTTTGCAGCTGGGTCCGCCGCGTCGTAGTCAGAAATGAGTCATAGCCAAGGTTCTCCGCAGTTAGGCCAGGCCTCTCTCCCCTTCCGGAGCGCACGAACCCACACGCACACACACACACGTCCCGTTGACGTCACGGACGCGTTGAGACACGTTTTGGGCAGCCTTCGACAGGTGGGCGTCAGTCCTGAACACGTCGGGACTCGTTTCGGGACTCGTTTCCGCAGCGTTGAAACTCGGAAAAGGTTGCCGAAGGTTCCATTCTTAACAGCCCCTCCAGGGCCAGGGAAACCTCGAATGGCCGGTGGTACAATCGCTGGCCTGAAGAGGTGGGCTTGGAGTAGGCCTTGAGAAGACGCTGCAAGCACCAAACAAACCCCCGAACCTCTCACAACGGAGGCATCAGCGGAAACGTCCCCCACAACACCACGCCACACCGCAGTCAAACGCTCGGAATTCGCCAAAGACCCGCCAGACTGGATTACGGATTACCAAAATTTGGTACAATTCCGGGTATCGAGACCCCCTGTCGCCAAAAAAACTCATTTTTCCAACGAGGTCACTATGAACAAAAGACAAAAGACAAAAACTTTTCGCAATTTGTGAGGTCATTTTGGGGTTTCAACGAAGTGCCCCCACTTAGATCCTCATTCCCGTGGATGACGAAGACCTCTGAGATCATCCCTACTATTTTTCGTGATGTCAGAAAAATCTGCTCAACCCATCGGCATTGCCGTTAAATTTGCCTTTCCTTCTTGTTACGCTGAAGTCATAGTGATCGATTTTCACGTGATTTCTAGACGTGAAAATGCGGTCCTTATAGCGCCGATAAAACAATCCGCCTCTTTCATTCCCCGTCACATTGGTCCTAGCAATCTCCTGAGCTGTACAGCGAAACCCTGACACACTAGGGTCGCTCTTCTGCTCGACTGTCAAAGACACTCTGTCTACTCGTAGCAGAGGACCAAAGTTACGCGACGCCGGAGCTACGAGAGATCTTTCACTGATCCCGTCTTCCTCCGCCTTTTTCGCCGGCGCGTTGGGACGGCGTACTCTTTCTAGCGCTGCGAGGTCAGGCTGTTCTACAACCTGGTCCCTCTCATCCCGGTTTTCTGCCTCCAACTCTGGGAGTGCTTGCTCCCCGTCAGCTGCCTCTGGCTCTGGATCACTCGTCAACACAGGGGCGACCTGACGCGATTTGGACCTCGTACACGACTGAACTAGCCCTTTTCCCAGTTGTTGACCCCTTTCGCGCAGCAGGAAATCTGACAGGTTAGAAAACAAATAAGGATATTCCAACGGGACTGTTTGCGAGACAGCCGCCTCTGTCACTAGCTCTCCGAACGGGCCAGTTATCCTTACCGTCGCCATAGGCAGACAGACACTGTGTTTTTCGAGCAGCTGCTTGATCCAAACTACCTTTCCAGTAAAATCGGATGGCGTTACATACGACGGATGAACAACGTCCATCGTCGCTGCACTGTCACGAAGCACCCTGCACGGCTTTCCGTTTACCTGGAGCTCGTGAAGATAGGGACGAAGGAGCTTCAGGTCCTCGTCACTACCGTTCACGTACGAGAACACCACCCGCGGTTTCTTACATCTGGCCGCTGTGTGTCCCGGCTCCTGACAGTTGTAGCACAGGAACGGCTTCCTTGCCTCGAACTGCCCTGTTGGGCTTTTCCGCGCCTCGTCTCCGTTCAAGTGTTCTGCGCTCTTGTCTGGGACTTTTTGTCCTGCTTCGGGCTTCTCGGGCCCGTTTTCTCGCGAGCCGTTACCCTGTCGGAAGGTCTTGCGCTGATCGCTTCGGCCGGATTCGCTTTCCTCTCCGCTCAGCTTTCTACGCGTTGCGTACTCTTCGGCTAGCTCAGCGGCCCTTTTGACAGAGTCGACTCCCACCCTGTCCTGCACCCAGAGCTTGACTGACTCCGGAATGCTACGAAAGAACTGTTCGAGGCACACACACTCGACTACCTTGTCTCGGCTTTCGTACACTTCCTCGCTCTTCAACCATTCTATCAGGTTGGTTTTAAGCCCGTACGCGAATTCCGAGTAGCCCTCGCTGCTCTTTTTGGATGCGTTTCTAAACCTTTGACGGAACGCCTCGGCAGAAAGGCGGTACCGCTTCAAAAGGCTGGACTTCACCTTGTCGTAGTCGTCCGCGTCTCCAGCACTAAGGCGCGCGACAACCTCTGCAGCCTCACAGGGCAACAGAGTCAAAAGCCGTTGCGGCCACGTTTCTGGGGCGAAGCTCAACTTCTCACATGTCCTCTCAAAGTTAACTAAGAATAGGCCCACGTCTTCCCCAACTTTAAACGGCTGCATGAGCTTCTTCATTTGATACGACTCGGTCTCACTTGCTCGTACCGGAGCCCCAACTCTACTGTTCTGCGAGTTTAATCGCTGTTGTTCAATTTCGAGCTCTAGCCTTTTCAGCGCTCGCTCCTGGTCTCGTTCCTCTTTCGCTGCAGTCTGTGCTCGTTCCTCTCTCGCTGCAGCTTGCTCTCGTTCCTCTTTCGCTGCAGCTTGCTCTCGTTCCTCTTTCGCTGCAGCCTGTTCCTCTCTCGCCGCAGCCTGCCCCTGCTCTCGTTCCTCTCTTGCTGCAGCTTCACTCTTAGCGTTCTGAAGCAGTTCCCACGCAATTTTAATTTCCTCTGCTTCCGCGCTCTCTGAAATCGCTTTACTGATCTCAGATTTCTTCATCTTTTGCTCCACCTCCACACCCAATTCTTCACATAAACAGAATAAATCTGTTCTCAGTAACCTCATTAGATCCATGATCGTTGCTCTTTAGCTTTGGCTTTGTTCTAAAACTTGTCGCGAGGTTGTACCAAAAACCTAGCGCACGAGTCAAACACTAAGGATTCCCAGCAGTTCAAAATTAATTACCCATAATCTGAAGCCTGGCGAATCTCAAAGCAAAGTCCAAACGCTCACCCGCAGATGTAGCACGATGTCGCATGGTCCGATCCCAACCGCTGCCAACCAGTTGTTCGAGGCGGGGTTTGAGCCGCACGTCCGGAGGCTTCCTGGCCTTTGACGACGACCATTCCCCGAAGTGAAGAATTCAGGGGTCCAGCGGAGGTGGGAGAATTGGTAACGTAACGAACGGTTTAATTACATGGTAGCGATACAGTCGTCAAATCCAAGAGAACAAATGGAGCCCTCACGCCCCGCCTTATATAGGGGTCCGTTTTCTCCCTCTCTCTCCGCCAGGGCAGCAGGTGCGACCGCCACGTGCTTTGCAGCTGGGTCCGCCGCGTCGTAGTCAGAAATGAGTCATAGCCAAGGTTCTCCGCAGTTAGGCCAGGCCTCTCTCCCCTTCCGGAGCGCACGAACCCACACGCACACACACACACGTCCCGTTGACGTCACGGACGCGTTGAGACACGTTTTGGGCAGCCTTCGACAGGTGGGCGTCAGTCCTGAACACGTCGGGACTCGTTTCGGGACTCGTTTCCGCAGCCTTGAAACTCGGAAAAGGTTGCCGAAGGTTCCATTCTTAACAACACCAGACACCACTGTGTAGATGAAAAACTTGTCTTTGTTCTCCTTCGGCACGAAGCCCATACATTTCACTGTCATCTCAACCGCGAATGGAGATCTTTGACATCATTTTTGTTGCGTGTGCTCGCGCACACCGGCGGCTGCTGGCTCGTGGAAAGAACGTGCGCCACTTATTATGGACACTCAATTCCTTGGTTCAGTATCCCTTTAACACCGCGCTGCTTGAAACGTCGATGAAGCATTTAACCACCAAGTCTTCAGGCGAACGCCAAAAGAACCAAGAAGTGCGAGATTTGTTCAAAGTTTACGAATATTCTTGTAAACCGATTCGTGTCCTCTAAGATGTTGAATCGTACAGCCGAAGGCCCTCGCTATATCTCAAACTTCGTTGTCCGTGCAGCATTTATCCTTTCTAGCACTGGTGACATAAGCAAGCTCGAGAGGCTTGCAAAGACAGGGGGGGGGGGGGGGCGACCGGAAGTCGCTTAGGACGGAAGCAGCGGTTCACCGGCGATTTTTCTTGAGTGGTGACATCTCAATCATTTTCCTGCCCAATCGTTTTTTTTTAATGTCTTTTGAAGTGTGCGCAAACCGATGTGACTCAACTTGAGCGCGTAGCTTTGGCTAATGCTAAGACGCCATTTTACCGCGCAAGTCACGCGCTGGACCACTCAGTGCAACAAGTATGTCTTCGCCCTGGGACAGGCAGATATGTAGGCACCCAATACTCCATTCATACTTATGGCGAATTCGCGTGGCTGTTTCTGCGCGCTATCCAGCGCTCTTTCCAGAGCGCGCGAGATCAGGGGGTGGAAAGGGAGTGCGGTGGCCTGATCGGCTGGTTCCTCCCGAGGGCGCCCTCCCCTCTCATAGCGTTCGCCCCTAAGCTGAGACCGCAGTGGAAGTTACGTCCTCATTGCAAAAGTTATACGCCTCTTTTTCGCACACGTCATCACGCTCCAGCCGTACCCACGCGCGGAGAGTCGGGCCACGTGATAAGAGGGAGGCGGCTGATTGATCCAGCGGGCACGTAGCGCCCACCTTAGTGTCCGCTTATAGCCGATTCACACAACGGACCGAATCGCGATTTTCGTCCGCGGACCGTGTACCAGGTGACCCACACGTCACCGATTCCTGTGATCCCCGCCTCGTCCGCGGACGCGCGGACTGATAAAGTCGAGCGCATTTTCACTCGCTGATTTTTCGCGGGAGATTGACTCAAAAGGAGTGTAGTCTGTCAACGGTACAATGCTTTTTTTTTTTTTTGGACGATTTAAACAAAAATGGCGCATCGTTGTGTTTTATCCGTTCGCTAGTTCATTTTGTCGCGAGCGCGATTCATGGTTCCACGTGTGAAAGAGACTGCAGAACCTTTGTCCGACTGATGCGACGCAGGTTCCGGTACTCCTCCGGGTTCGTGTCAAGAAGCTTCCGTCAAAACTTGTTTAGCGCCCCGCGATAATTCTTGAACGGTTAATCAGTCTTTCACCGAGCACGACCTTTCTTGTGGCTATGGTGTACTGAAGTGCTGTGCACGAGAGTGGAGTGCGTGAAGGCATCTCCAAACGCCCCTCCGCGAGCCCAGAACTTCGTCGCTTCTGCGCCGAACCCTTCTCAGGCAGGACCATGCCTGTGTCGCTGTCGTGCCTTGGGTATAGTAAAGCTAGTGGCGCTTCGCGCAAAGCCGATCACGGTGTTCCGTCTCGATCTCTTCGTAACAACGGTGCCACGGTGCGATGTTGCACTTTCGTCGCACTGTGTGGTGGCGAATAGGTACAGTACGGTCCGTCCTCGCTGGCGTCTGCCCGTCGTTTCCTTCGTGTGGATGCGCTTGGGAGGCGGAAGAACCGCGGACATGTCGTCACGTGATAAATCCGTCCACGGATCAGTCCGTCGTGTGAATTGGCCGTAAAGGGTGAACGGACTCCGTCTCACGCCGTCGGAGTGCGGAGCGGCGCAGGCGTCACGTGGTACCCGAACGGGGATCACGTGGTTTTGTTGACGATTGCCGGCAGTATAGTGGTATAGACCTTTTTCGCATAACCTCAAACCAGCCAGTAACTGACGTGCCCTCGACCTGGTGCGTTTTTAGATTGCCCGCTGACACAGGGTATGCAACCGCCAAGGGTATGGGCGAAAGGCTTAAAAACGGACGTCGTGCATGAGGTATAGTTCCGAGTGCTCCTTTTTACCGTGCTGCAATTTCCGAAAATCTACGGTTATCTGGCTACCACTGCGTGGTCGTCGGATGGATAAATAATTTTAAAAATCATAAGTACAATAGCAGAAAGTGTGCCATGAGCACAAGAAGCTGCTGCGCGAGTGTGGCTGCAATGTTATCGAGCTTCGCATTTTCCCCAAGAATTCTTATTTATGAAGTCAGTTGATTGCGAGCTTGAATCGCGAGAGATTCGTATCAGACTCAACGTCACGTTTAAGCTCACGACCACTTCGCTCACGACCACTTTGCGGTCGTGTATCACTACTGCGTGAGCACGTTAAAGACCCCAGGTTAGCAGTCGTACTGCACTGGCAAAATTGCTCATCTACAGTGTAAACCAGTGTCGCCCCTACTGGCAGACCAACCTTACGCTGTATAAATCACTAAAACGTCCAATTTGACTGGATACAACCGGACAAGCTCCAACCAAGTTATTGCAGCTCACCATAGCCAAGTCTAGCCAAGTTCCCCCCATACCCACACCGTTGCCTACCCAGATAGCTGTGCTGCCAGAACTATAGCCGGTATTTGTTTTTCTAAACCGCTAGACGGCGTCGTCGGCGCCGCCGTTAAAGAAAAGGTCTATAGTCTGCGGTGGTGTGCGGAGTTTGGCATGATTTCGATGGATATCTGGTTCTACAAAGTGCTTCTGGGTTCGACGGTGCAAGGATTAGAACGGACCGGACGACATTCGCTTGTGATCGTGACAGGAAAACTCGACGTGGAAAGTATCCCCAGTGCTTTTACGAGATCGTTGATCTAACGGCGGTGAACCCACTAAGCCTAACCGACGAAGAAACAGATCGCAGGGCTCGCCGCTGCTTTACCGGGTTTCGCGGACGCTTCGAGGAATTTTCAGGTTGGGCAGAAATGCGTTCAAAGGTATGTGTTGTAAAATAAAGGGAGAGCCCATTATAAATAATGCACTGTGATTTGTGTCACATGGCGATACGTGTCATGTCGTGTTGGTGATACTTACACTACCGGGTGGATCAAGGAGACGGCAGGCTCTTTAAATCGACCGCAAAATTCGGTTTCTTAACCTATCGCGCTAGGACTTTGTGCAGCGCTGCCACAGATGGTGCATTTTTTTTGTAAAATTTGCAAAGAGCAAACTACCTGAGGAAAAAGTAAAGAAGAAAAAGGCTTAGCTCTATGGAAACGCAGCGACGCCACCGGTCTGCAAACAACACGGCGCCGTTTCGCACGGGAGACAAGAGAGGGCGCAAGCGGTCACGACGCCAACTGCTGCCAACGAACGGCAGACGACGCCGAGAGCCGGCGTATTTAGCAGACAAGGAACTGCAGTTGCTTGTTGTTACCGCGCCTGTAATTGTTTCTGCGACTGTCGCCGCCTGCGGACACGCGCGCTGCTTTTGAGTCGAAAAGATTGTCTGCTAAAGACACTGGCTCTCGACGCCGTATGCTCGTTCGTTGGCGGCGTTCGTTGCGCCATCTCTTGTGTCCCGTGCGAAACGGCGCCGTGCTCTTTGAAGACCGGTGGCGTCGCTGCGGTTCCATAGGAGTAAGCCTTTTCTTTCTTTACTTTTTCCTCAGGTAAGTTTGCTCTTTGCAAATTTTACAAAAAAAAATGCACCATCTGTGGGCAGCGCTGCACAAAGTAGTAGCGCGATAGGTTAAGAAACCGAATTTTGCGGTCGATTTAAAGAGGCGTCCATCGTACGTTGTAATATATTTTTTTATCCATTACCAGTGTCAACAAGTTTTACTTCCGTGACTGGTTCTGATAATATCGGAGCGCTCTGAGCCCAGCAGTTATGATCGGCTGAAAGGGATCCAAAGTAGCTGTGGCGGTGAGGAGGGGACGCTCTGTTGAATCCAGGTCGGAGGAGAGAGGCAACCACCCCAATTTTCTATTAGTATAGACCCGATGATAATGCAATTAATGCAAAGGTGCAAAGGCCGACTGGTCTAGCGCACACCAGCTTGGAGCACGTGGAGCAAAAGCTAACGCTGCAGAACCCAGGCATCCTAAAGCCCTTTCATGTTTCAAAAGTAGCGCAATGTTCGTCGATGCACGAGGCACGTGCAACTTGCAGCCCTTGGGAAGATCATAGCGGCACAGCGCAGCACTGAGCTAAACACGTTTTCACCTCAAGAAAAAAACAAGTTTTGCGCATTGTTCATACGCGGCGCGACGTAGTTCTTACGAGATTTGGTTGTCGGAAAAAAAAGCGATACTTTTGACATTTGAAACGTGTACGTCTTGATACGAGAAGGCATATCTAATCTAAAATGCACCTACATATCTCTTAATTATCCACATAAAAGAAAATATTAGTAATGCTCCGCGAGGCGCCGTACTTTTTTTACTATGGTTCTTGAGGTGAAAACGGGTTTAGATTTCAGACGCCATGAATTTCCCAGAAGTGGCGCGCGGCATTTGCCTCGAGCATTTCTACAACAATGTATGGCGCCAGTTTTTCCAGGATAGAGGGGCTTTAAAGGGATACTGAACCAAGGAATTTAGTGTCCATAATAAGTGGCGCACGTTCTTTCCACGAGTCAGCAGCCGCCGGTGTGCGCGAGCACACGCAACAAAAATGACGTCAAAGACCTCCATTCGCGGTTAAGATGACAGTGAAATGTATGGGCTTCGAGCCAAAGGAGAATAAAGACAAGTTTTTGATCTACACAGTAATGTCTGGTGTGAAAGGTAAGCGATTAATTGGTCTAACAAGCACGTAGCTTTCACTTGTAGAGATGAAAAGCCTGTTTTTATTCTCCTTTGGCCCGAAGTCCATGCATTTCACTGTCCTCTTAAGCGCGAATGGAGGTCTTTGACGTCATTTTCGTTGCGTGTGCTCGCGCACACCGGCAGATGCTGGCTCGTGGAAAGAACGTGCGCCACTTATTATGGACACTAAATGTTTTGATTTAGTATCCCTTTAAGGTATCCTGGGCTCAAACCCCACTCCTGCCCGTTTCAACATAAATGAGCATCGTCCCGGCGTGCGGTACTGTATCACTACTGCGTGGTGCACGTTAAAGACCCCAGGCTAGCGGTTGTACCGCAACGCACTGTCTAAATTGCTCAGCTCCTGCTGAGAGTCAGGTGGCTTGAGACAGACTAAGTTTAGTCTGTTTAAACATACACACAGCAATTTACTTTTTATTTGAATAGAATGGTGCAAGCGAGCTGGACACAAATAACGAAAATAATCCCTGTAGAAGGGGAACAAAGGGTACAAATGGCAAATACAAATCTCAAAACACAGCTAGGTGACTGCGGTGACTGGTGCGCGACTGAAAAAATCCGCCAGGTCCTGATATTAAACTGGAGAAGTCCCTGGTTTAGTACCAGTACTTGGCGGAGTTTTTCAGTCGCGCACCAGTCACCTGGCTGTGTTTGGAGATTTGTGTATGCATGCCTTTTGTTTCCCTTGTTCCCCTTCTCCAGGGATTATTAGCGTTGGTATAGACCTTTTTTTCTGTTTACAAACATGAACCGCTGCTTTCTTTTCTGTCTTTGCAAGCCTGTAGAGCTTGCTTATATCACGAGCGCTAGAAAGCATAAATGCTACGGACAACAAAGTTGGAGATTTAGGCGACGGCGACGGCGAAGCCGGAAACGGGTGCCTAAGAGCTGCGCTCTAAAGAAAAAGTACGGCTCTTTTAACAGCCTATATACCTGTGAACTTTGTACTTAGTCTTCAGCATGGGTTTAAATGTATCGTTTGCTGTGTCTCGCGTTAAGCCGAACTACACAAGGATCGCCGCCACGTGCAACCTGTGGAGGAATTACGCCGACATCACTTACGCCTGGAACCAGATCTACAGCACGGTGGAATTCCAAGCCAGGCATCAGGACATCCTGACGAAAGTGTCCGGGCCCGGCGCATGGACGGATCCTGACATGGTAAGCTCACGCAGCGCTGTACTTCGTTTCAACGTAACTTGGCAAAGAGCAATCGCCACGGCCCCTCATAGCCAATCAGAGCGACGGAGGTGCAGCACGTGACAGCCCTTACCAAAGGTACAAAGGGCGACGGCGTAACCCAAACAGTTGGAGACGTGGGGAAGGAGGAACTTTCCTCGTATACCCTCGGGCTTGTGTCCCAGACGTCGCTTTTGTCCCCCTCGGGGATTAGCCCGTCACTGAAAGTGAAAAATTCGTGTAAAAGCGGCGCTCGCCTCTCTCCTGCCCGCGGCTTTGACGGCAAGTCGGTGAGAGGTTAAAGGGATTGTCCGGTCGAAACCGGAAGTACTTAAGTTTTTGCTCTCGTTACGTCGAGGGAGCCATCATATAGACAAACGTCATTTTTATTTTGATATATGATCTCCCCTTATTAATTAAACCTGTCATGAGCGTATGTACGAAACTGCACCCCGAACTCCGCCAGTGTCAATGGCTGACATCCGTAGCTGCCGTGTGACGTCACAAAACGCAAAAATTTGTCGGGTGGTCGGGATAACAAGCGTTAGTTGATGGGTGTCTTGTATTTTGTTTAGAAATATATAGTCTCGTAGGCTGTACCCTACTGAAATACGTTTCTTTTAATGCAGTTTCCAAGCGTGTGCAACAAAAATAGCACCTTTTAGCAGGATATTACTCGAAAACAGCCATAAGCTTCGAGCAAACGTATGCCGTTTCGCGCAAACACAACTACGACGGCCACCGATCGAACTAGGAGCGCTTGCAAAGCAAAGAATGCGGATTTTGCCTCTGAAGCAGCACCTATATATACGAAGCGGCATCTGGGTACACATATCGGCGGAACCATTGGATCGGTGATGAGGCTGCGGGTCGTTCCCTTGGAGGCGATGTCCGCGGGTCGAAGGCAAACGACGAATCGTTCAAATGCATGTCGTCACTTGACTTGGACGAGCTTGGTGAATCGTAGCCACGCAAGCTCATTTTCACGCGCGGGTCAAACAGAATCTGGCTGCACGCGTGCTAAATACAACTTTTGGCATCGTTTCCAGATGGCCTAGCTGTTGGTTTCGGTTTCGCTGCATAATCAAACCCATTGATCCGATTTGGGCGACGAGTATTGTATTGTATTGTACTTCATTGCACTTATATTACACAGTGCTGCTCGGTGTGCAGGTATTCAGGGAAAGGCAGGCGCCAATACACGTTTTGTGCCCCTGAGACCGACCGGGCGGCGCATAGGTTGACTAGGGAAATGTAAAATAAAGGGACGTAGTTGAATATCGTTGGCACAGCATCACACCTCAGATTACGAGCCTTCTGTCCGCTTAGAGCTCAGCTCGTAGCTCTCTTCTGTGAGATGATTGCTGCATAAGCGGGATCTTGATCTTGACGGGAACCCAGTCCGTACACACGGGGACGCTCCATTTTGCTCATCACTGCACGTCTCGCGGAAAAGTGAGGAACGTCGCGTTTTGGCTCGCATGTGCTGCCCGGTTGTTGTGGCACGCAACCGCGCAACAAAAATCTCACCCATTCACGAAACAAGTCGAGCGCAACAACAAAAACGAAGCAAGCTGCGGCGTTCACTCGCAGGTAAACGACGAGACAGACATGTTCGCTTTGCGTTGTGTGACGTCAGAGCTCCAATGTTGCCAATGAAAACAGCGTTTACGCTAAGATGCGATTGGATCAGTATAAATTCAATTACTCATGCAGAGGGGCACATCAAATTCAGATATTGCACGTACGATGCGCCTCGAGGCAATAGCAATGATATTCAATTGTTTTCTCGAATACAAAATTCGACCGGACAATCCCTCTAAGAGTTGGGGGGAAACTCCTCCCACCTCACTTTAGGAGAGCGAACGATCGAGTGGAGGCGACCTCCTCTCCAACGTTCGCTCTGCTAAAGTGGAGAGAGGTGGAAAGAGCTTCCCCCCCCCCCCCCCCCGAACTCTTAACCTGTCCCAGACTATGGTGGATAGAGTATAGTCCCGTGTCTCCCTCCGACGCACTGATTGGCTCACTGGGACCGCAGCCTTCGCCGTTCGCTAAATTACATTGAGACGGTGTGTAGGGAGTGCGCTGTTTTACTCGGCACGTCACTGACGGCTTAATGCAGGGCGTGGCTCATCGTGTTCACACCTCTTTGTTCGTGATTGTCAGTTCGACATTTTTATCGGCGAACGGCGTAACCTCATTGGCTGCGCAGTGATCATACGATGTGCGGGATTCGCTTCAGCTGCGCATGCAGACGCCAGAAATTGGCTGCTGTGAAGAGAGCCTAAAACACAAGTGGGAGAGCAATAACTCGCGTTGTCGAAAGATGACAGTACGTGCGCGTGCACCGCCTAACGCTGCCAGGTACAATGCGCGAGGCTGTTATCACGAAAAATGACATTGGCAGTTTTCGAGTTTTGCTCTTGCAAATGAACGTTAAAAGGAACCTTTTAGGGGCGAAGCTCCTTAGGGGCTAGCCATGTCCGTATGTCCGTCTGCCGTCCGGCGTCGGGTGCTCGTGCTCCTGCTCGTGAGCTCACGTGCTCACGTGCTCGTGTAGGGCAAAAAAAAAAAATGGAAAGAAAAGATGAAAAAAAATTATGAAAAAAGAAAAAGAAGAACAAAAAGAGTAGGGGGTTCTGAGATGCCATCCCATCTGTCTTCTTAAAAAAAGAAAAAGAAGGAAACCACACATTCTCCTACTGACATGAATGAAAACGACCGAAAAGCTCGGCATGCAGCGCCTCAGCGTCTACGCAGACAGCAAGCTGCTCCAGAGACCAGGGCGCGAAAAGCTGCTGCACAGCGTAAAAAAAAAGAAAAAAAAAATCAGCATCATCAGCACTACCTATGACCAAAATCAGTATCATCAGCACCACCCGAGCTTCGCCCCAATCAACATCATTCACCACGTGGAGATGCGGTCATTTTTTTCTTTCCTTTCTTCTTTACTGATTTGGTCTATGCCTTACGCAAGATCATATTGCTCTAAAACGGTAGTCCTGATCGGAGTCTCCCAACTCACAAATCAAATGAATAAAAATCGGCGATCGTGTTCGTGCTAACTGTGACGCGGTCTGCAGACGCCGTCCTTTATTATACGTAAACTGTTCAGGTACAACATCGAGCTACATGAGAAGGCGATTCCATAATCGCTGGGACCACCAATTGATGGTGTATTTTTCTGAGGAGGGTTGAAGAAAGGGTTCTCATTGTTTTCGCAAAAACTATAGCACTCTTTTCTTTTTTTGAAGGGGGGGGGGGGGGGGGGTTCAGTAATTACTCAGTTCGTTTCACCTTACGTACGGAGTGGTACGCAGCCGACGCAATGAGCTGATGGAACAAATGAAACAGTGTCAAAAGCGCAAGTCATTGGGCCTTTCCATTGCATGATTGGTTCAGCGATGATAGAACTAGTAGAGAAATATGAGGAACACCAAGTTGGTACGCTTGTGATGCTGTATGACTGGTCCCACCACCTCGCGGCGTCGTTCGCGTCGGGACTTGCGGCAAAACGAAGTCTGCATTTCCAACTTTGCAGTCTATGTGCTTACGTGACTTTTTATCATGCGGTTCTCTATTTAGTTCTGTTGAGCGCGACCACATGTGCTTGCGCTTTTATAGTGTTTTATCTTTTGGTATTTGTAAACTTTATATGAAGCCCCGCGCTATGTAATGCCTCTCCGTGGTATGTAATTGTACCTAAATAAATACACAATCGAATACGAACAGAAATACTGGGATTGGACGCGAAAGTTTGAACTCACGAGGCTCCATGCTTTCGAGGTGGGGTGTACTTTTAAAGCACTCTTCCCGAAAACGTTCGTGCTAGAAAAGCTTATTTTGAAAAGTCGGAATGCTTAATTACCGGTGTCTCCGAACGTTTTGTGCTAAGGAGGCGGATTGGGGGCCTGTCGGAGTCTCGAGTGCAAGAAAATATATAAGATTACATAAATAAGAAAATAAATAAGCCTAAATAAGCGTCTGAATAAAAAATCTAAATTAGTGCGAAACTAAAGAAAAAAGTAAAGTAGATTAATACATATACTATATTTTTAAATGCAATATATTGCTATTGATCACATTACAAATAGTTGTCACCCAGAACTCATCAGGCATAAATCAAAGCGCCTATAAACTTTGCCATATTAACAAAGGGAAAAAGAAGACTAATGAGAATCCTAGCTCTGATGATGACAATATGCGAGTTATGACGCCGATCTTTGCTAAACAGACATGAAGCAGAGAAGCACGAATAGTAATGCTAATGATGGCAATGTACAATACATACTATGGCGAGAGAACCCGCCTTATGATGCAGATTTTCTTTTCTTATTTCTTATATCTTCGCTCGCGAGTTTGAACCGCGTCGCGGCGCTTATTTTTTACGTTTGAGGCAGTGGGCCAGGGCGTCACTGGAAAGACCGCGGCCATCCGCGGGCCGGGGTTTGGAGACCCCCTGCTTTAGCAGATAGCATGCAATATCTACCTATTAGCCGAACTACCTTGATTCTTTGCTTTCAGGTTGTCATCGGCAACTATGGGCTCGACGTGGCACTGCAGCGTACGCACATGGCCTTCTGGGCCATCATGGCGTCTCCATTGCTCATGTCCAACGATCTGCGGCACATCAGCGAGGAGTCTAAGGCCATCCTCCTGAACAAGCATGTCATCGCTGTCAATCAGGACAAGCTCGGAATCATGGGAAAACGAATATCGAAGGTGCGTTATACATGTTCCCTGAAAGCAAAGCAAAACTTTTTTTTTCCCCGAGGGTGCCTTACAAGAAGCCACAAATGAAGAGAGACGAAACAAAAATGGCAATACAGCAACAGTCGGAGTCTTTGTTTACATGATTATGCAACGGGGAGTTAGTCTGCCTCAAGGGGCCCTGTGCCTCCGCTGGAGATGGGAAACGTTGTCACCCCAGCCACGAACTATACTTCCATGATATGTTTCCATGTTTATGGGAACATACCACGGAAAGGTCCATGGTATCGTCCATGGACTGTACTTCGTTTTAGCTAAGTCCAGACGCAGGCGACACTACGAGCTAGTGAGACCAATAAGTCAACGTCAAAGGAGCACCATCGTCATGTGCGTCATGTTCCTCATGTTTACGTACGTGTCCTGTCATCGCTGAACCAATGATAAACAAAAAACGATTCCAGTGACTTGCGCTTTTGTCGCGGCTTAAGGGGGATTCAACCGCTATTTATTTGTACCCTTTTCCTCATAGATGGCGCAGAATTTTTCGGAACAAACGAGTTGCATGTTCGCAGCTGCGCATGCAGGTCGGGCGCTCGGGGTGGGCTCGGGCCACGGGCTATTCGCCGCCGACCTCGAGCTAGATCTTCTTCGCTCTGCGTCCGCCACTGGAGGAAGCTGCCAACAGGCGGCGTGAGATACGAGCCAGTACATGACTGGAGACAAAGACTGGAGGCGTGGTGGAAAGTGCGACGGTGATGTGCGCACCGAGAAGTCAGCGCGTACCGATTGGACCACCGTGATCGTGTAGCTGTTACCCTCCGCCCACCAGAAGTCATCGACGACAGATGGTGGGTCCTGACGACCTCCCCCCCCCCTCTTCCCCTTTTTAGATGCGGAGCATCTCTTGCTCGGGTCTATGTCCCGCGGCGTCGGCGTTGTAGTCGGCACTCGAACTACGCACACGCAACTCTCCTCCTTCCCTCTCTCCAACAGCTGCGCGTTACTCTCTCCGCTCTCTCTCTCTCTCTCTACCAGCTGCGTGCACTGCGCGTGCGTTCGCTTCTCCTCACACCGCGCGCGCACGCGCAACTCTCCTCCTCTAGTCTCCTCTCCTTCAAGTGTGAAAAAAAATAAACGGCGAGCGGCGAGCGTTCCAAGTTTCTCTGCCGCGAGCCGCGACGAAGGCTCGCGTAGGGGGTAACGCTAGAGCAGTCGGTGGTGCCATCTCTCGACGTCAGCACGCAACTGACTCTTTCCTCGGAACCAACACGATGCTCCGCATCACCCCATGGTTCCCCTCGGGAAGATGGTGTAATTTTTTCTTTCCTTTTTTTTCTTTTTTTACTTTTTTGGCGTGTCCAACTTCGACTTTCGTTTCAAAGAGATTGCGCCGCAGAATACAATACAATACAACAATACATGCGTAGATTGCAGTGGCTTACAAAACGTAGAATAAGCTCTGATTTCCGAATGAATTCAAAGTTCCATCCACGTTTGAAATTATCGAAAGCACAAAAAAAAAAAGGGTGGCATTAGGATGCCTCAATGTCCTTCTGTTTAGGGTGATGCCACCCTTTGTAGTACCCGATGCCGACAGCACGCGCTCACGGGTAAAATACAAAGAAATCGACGAAAACAAAATGTCGCCATAGCACAGTCAGCGCCACGAACGCGTGCAGGGACAAGCTCTTTCACGCGCTTCTGAACAAAAAAGGAAAATAAAAGTGTGGGTCAAAATGGCCGGATGACTCCACCCTAAGCAAAGCGCACATGAAGGCACCCTAGTGGCATCACCCTAAAAAGAAGGACATTAAGGCACCCTAGGATATCTCTGCTCAACCCTGCACGATCTTAGGGTGCTTACGAGCCACGCTTGTAGCGTATGCAAGCGTTTGACCACGCGCGCTAACATAGCACACACAAAAAAATAGAATCAACAAAAGTATCGCCTTCACAGCCTTATCAGGCCTTCGCTAGGAGTCTGCTGATGACTATTAGCGGCGAGAAGTTGTGGTGGCGCCCTCTTATGGTTCCCCCTTGTTACGTCATTACCTTGCAAACAACAAGTTCGATGGTGTTTGTAAATAGCATGGTGGAAGCTTGAAATCATTGCGCTCTTAAAGGAACACTGCCAACACCGTCAAAATTAAAGTTCTTTCATTCCTCTTATTTCCGTCGATGATAATCCCCTTTCTTACGTCATAGTCAGCGTTCGGCCAATCGTGGAAGGCCGACCACAGCGACGCTTGTGTTCGCTCTCGGGGCTAATACTCTGTTTCACCTTGCGTTGTACCGCAGGAAAGGCTACAAGCGCGAGCTCCTTGCTCTAGGGCACATCTCGGCGGCACAAGCTCTCGTGCATCAAGGGCAGCTGCCAACGCTATGAGCTCGCGCTTCTAGCCTTCGCTGCGGTAGAAGATAAGGTGAAACGGAGTATTAGCGGCGAGAAGTTTTGGTGGCGCCCTCCTGTGGTTCCCCTTTGTGACGTCATTACCTTGCAAACAACAAGTTCGATGGTGTTTGTTATTAGCATGGTGCAAGCTTGAAATCATTGCGCTCTCAAAGGAACACTGCCAACACCGTCGAAATTAAAGTTCTTTCATTCCTCTTATTTCCGTCGATGAAAATCCCCTTTCCGACGTCATAGTCAGCGTTCGGCCAATCGTGAAAGGCCGACCACAGCGACGCTTTCGGTCGCGCACGGGGCTGTTTACAAACATGAACTGCCTCCTGCGTCCCAAGCAACTTCCGGTCGCTCCGTCTTTGAAAGTATGCTCTGGAGCGTGACATTATGTCGTGCACCATAAAGTATAATAGAAGAACATGGCGTCCTGAAATCTAGCCTCAGTGCCTGCGTTGTTTGCCGCCATGATCTACCCTAGTTGCCAGCTATCGCCAAATCACACGGCAGCGTAAAGGTACCTTTAGCCCAGGTACCTGTCCGTAAAGGGAGCTGGAGAATCGGTGAATCACACGTCGCATAAAGTCGCCTTCGGCTAAGGGAGGGTCCTGTGTTAAACCAACGTTGGTTAAACGGAGCTCGCCGAGCTCCCTTAACAGCTACAGGGAGTAGCCTCGGACCCACGAACGCAAAATAATATCACAGATATATAAATGTATCTTGTTTAATGCATTATAACAAATTGAATACGTATAAGTATCAAATTATGAAATGATTGTGAACACAAATGTGATGGAATAATACAATAATGATGAACGCATACTCTAGCTAGCAGGTAGCAGCGGCGGCACGTGGAAAAAAATGTCTGCGACGAACCCGAACGTGATGGACCACTGCGAGCTCTTTTTCGAGGTTGTAGACGAGTCGCCCGACTCTCCCGCCCAGGACCCTTTATCTTCGTCGTCGTCCATCCCTTTCGATCGCGTGACTGGCGTAACCGTGAAATTCCGTCGTGGTTCATTTCTGCCGGGCACTATATAGCTACTTCAGTGAGAACTTTGCAAGAAACTGGAGCTGCTAAACATAAAAGGTCGCCCACCTCGCAATGCAAACTCGTAAACGCAGATAATTTAGGGCCAGTGTGGCCAGACGGGTCGGACGTTTTAAAGCAAGACTCATTTAGGTGCGCCCTTAGACTTAGAGAAAAAAAAAGTATAGTGCCGCAAAAGCAGACAGAAATAATATTTCGATTTTAAATGTGATATTTCACATACAATAATAAAAAAAATTGCGCGTCAAACCGATTTCGAGGAATAATTATTTATCACGTGCTCCTCTCGCGGTTAAGCTGGAATGCAATCGACATCAACCTAAAGTGCTCCGTTTATTTATCGTGTGATCAAGAACGCCTTTTACTACAGGTACCTTCAGCTAAGGGACCTAAGCTATAAAGGTACCTTTACGCTGCCGTGTGAATTGGGTATAATACCCAATTCACACGGCAGCGTAAAGGTACCTTTAGCTTAGGTCCCTTAGCTGAAGGTACCTGTAGTAAACGGCGTTCTTGATCACACGATAAATAAACGGAGCACTTTAAGTTGATGTCAATTGCATTCCTGCTAAACCGCAAGAGGAGCACATGATAAACAATTATTCCTCAAAATCGGTTTGACGCCCAATTTTGATTATTCTTTGTGAAATATCACATTTAAAACCTAAATATTATTTGTGTTTGCTTTTGCGGCTCTTCATTTTCTTTTTCTCTAAGTCTAAGGGCGCACCTAAGTGAGTCTTGCTTTAAAACGTCCGACCTGTCTGACCACGCTGGCCCTAAATCATCTGCAGTTACGAGTTACCATTGCGAAGTGGGCGACCTTTTTCTGCTTAGCAGCTCCATTTTTCCGCAGTTTTCACTAAAGTAACTAAATAGTGCCCGGCAGAAAGGAACCCCGTCGGAGTCTCACGGTTATGTCAGTCACACCATCGAAAGAGATGGACGACGATGAAGATAAAAGGTCCTGAGCGGGAGAGTCGGACGATTCGTCCACAACCTCGAGAAAGAGCTCGCAGTGGTCCATCGCGTTCGGGTTCGTAGCAGACATTGTTCTCCACGTGCCGCCGCTGCTACCTGCCAGCTAGTGTATGCGTTCATCGTTAATGCATTATTTCATCAAATTTCTGTTCACAATCATTTCATAATTTGCTACTTATATATATTCAATTTGTTATAATGCATTAAACAAGATATATTTATATATCTGTGATATTATTTTGAGTTCGTGGGTCCGAGGCTACTCCCTGTAGCTGTTAAAGGGATTGTCCGGTGAAAACCGGAAGTTCTTAAGATTTCGTGATGGTTACTTGGTGGAAGCCTAATGATTGACATAGGCCATTTTTATTCCATTAAACGACATCATAATTTAGTGTAATCAACGACGGATAATTGAACGAAACTCCATGCAGAATTTCGCAAGTATCAACGGCTGCACTCCTATGCCTGACGTGACATCACACCAGTCTTGCAATAGACCATATGCGAAAAGAAGCGCCATCTAGTGTATTCATGATCAATTATCAGATTTCCTCCATGTTGGGGGGTTCCCGTACCGACGGTTTCGCCCGAGAAACAATAGTCCCGGCAAAGTGGAAGTCGTAGAAGTGAAATATGATCACCTGCTGCAAGTCCAGTACGAACCCTTCACAGGACGTCTTCGAGAAATACCGTTCATTGACCTGGATGGCCCAGGGGTGCTATGTTGCGCTTTTTGGACTCCCAGGAGACTTGGAAGAGGGAAGTGACGTCAACGACTAGAGAAACGCAGATTGGATGTTGACAGAAGAAAACAAAATCAACATCCAATCTGCATTTGCTGCGTTGTTGACGTCACTTCCCTCTTCCTTGTCTCCTGGGAGTCCAAAAAGCGCAACATAGCCCCTGCTTGATTGACGAGGCTTGCGACCTCGTTGCTGACAGTTCCTTTTCCAGAATTCTCCGGCCGTCTTTCTTTTCTTCTCTGAACCGAAACAAACCAGCAACCCGTTGAGTGTACAAATAAATTGCCCTAATATCATGAAAACCGAGTTAAATGCAGATGCGCCTCGTCCACAACTGGAAGATGTGATAAACCCCCCAATATGGCGGCTCCTAATGGAATGATGATGATAGCTGGCAAGGATTTTGCATATGGCCTATTGTCATATCCTATGCCTCATTCCTCCGTGGGAACACAGTGCTCCCGACGCACCGCAGCATTCCATATTACTCGCCACTGTAAATGTCGCGGAGAAGTGTGGAGCGTGACAACCGCACAACGAAAATACCCTTTCATTCTAAAAAAAAAAAAAAAAAATATAGCGCAGCAGCGAGGGTGAACCACGTCGTACCGCTCACGCGGAGGACAAAATTCGAAGTGCACTTCAGTTCGGCGCGTTCGTTGCCTGATGTTACCTCAGAAACTCCGCTTCCCTGAAGGTGGAAGAGGAAAACGCCGTTTATGCACGCTTGGGTTAAAATACAATTACTCCTCCAGGGAAGCACACAAAATTCAGATTTGTCGTGGAAGATGCTCCTACAGCCATTGACAATGAGGTCTAAATGTTTTCATGAATACGGAATTTGACCGGATAATCCCTTTAAGGGAGCTCGGCGAGCTCCGTTTAACACAGGACCTCCCTTAGCGAAAGGTACCTTTATGTGCCGTGTGATCACGTTCTCCAGCTCCCTTTACGAGAGGTACCTGGGCTAAAGGTACCTTTACGCTGCCGTGTGATTTGGGTATACATAATACCCAATTCACACGGCAGCCTAAAGGTACCTTTAGCTTAGGTCCCTTAGCCGAAGGTACCTGTAGCAAACGGCGTTCTTGACCACACGATAACTAAACGGAGCACTTTAGGTTGATGTCGATTGCATTCCAGCTTAACCGCGAGAGGAGCACGTGATAAATAATTATTCCTCGAAATCGGATTGACGCGCATTTTTTTTATTGGATGCGAAATATCGCATTTAAAACCAAAATATTATTTCTGTCTGTTTTTGTGGCACTTTATTTTTCTCTAAGTCTAAGGGCGCACCTAAATGAGTCTTGCTTTAAAACGTCCGACCCATCTGGCCGCACTGGCCCTAAAACATCTGAGTTTACGAGTTTCCATTGCGAGGTTGGGCGACCTTTTTGTGTTTAGCAGCTCCATTTTTCCGCGAAGGTCTCACTTAAGTAGCTAAATAGTGCTCGGCAGGAACGAACCAAGTCGGAGTCTCACGGTTACGCCAGTCACGCCATCGAAAGGGATGGACGACGACGAGGATAAAGGGTCCTGGGAAGGGCAGTCGGACGACTCGTCTACAACCTCGAAAAAGAGCAGTGGTCCATCGCGTTCGGGTTCGTAGCAGACATTGTTTTCCACGTGCCGAGGCTGCTACCTGCTAGGTGGAGTATGCGTTCATCATTATTGTATTATTCCATCACATTTGTGTTCACAATCATTTCATAATTTACTACTTATATATATTCAATTTGTTATAATGCATTCAACAAGATATATTTATATATCTGGGATATTATTTTGAGTTCGTGGGTCCGAGGCTACTCCCTGTAGCTGTTAAGGGAGCTCGGCGAGCTCCGTTTAGCACAGGACCTCCTTTAGCGAAAGGGACCTTTGAGCGCCGTGTGATCACGATCTCCAGCTCCCTTTACGACAGGTACCTGGGCTAAAGGTACCTTTACGCTGCCGTGTGATTTGGGTATAAGCTACGCTTCAGGGGTAACAACACTTAACCATATTCTGGCTTAAAATCTTGGCTGCCCGTTATCTGAAAATTTATCTGAAATCACAGGAAACGCTTTTACGTCCTCCACAAATGTTTAAACGCTTAGCGACCGAGCAAAGCAATATTACATGAGCTTCCTAACACCGAATCAAATGCCGAGGAAGTTGCACTTTTGAATCATATCGATCGGCAGTTGCGTCTGCTCTGTACAAGCACCAAGATGGCGGCGCCCACAGCAATATTGGGGAACAGAGTGCCGACCCTAAGCATCGCTCATTTAGTGGCGAGGTCCACTCTTCTGCACGTCCAGAGGTGTGGGCCTCGTCGAAGAGGTCCACACTTCTGCGCGTCAAGTCAAAAGCAACAAGAAGCAACCGTTTCCCACCCGTAAACTGTACCAAAGAGTTTTGTCCAAGCAAGTGGCGCGGCTCTACTACTCGTCCACAATCGTGCGCCAAGTGCACAGCAGCTGATAAGATTGGCAACGAGTATGGCAAGAAAGGACACTTTCCGTCTGTCTGCCTGTCAGCGAAAGAGAACCACCCAAATACACAAAGCCATGTTGCACTCGAGTTATCCTCGTAAATTCCATAAGTTGAAGGCGCTGCCGGCAATTCATTTGATAAAAATCACGCTTTCAAGTACCGCGAACCATTGTTGTGGAAACGCGCAAGACACGTGCGAGGAGCGGGTGCTCCGCTGCCATTCGCTTCCAAGGGCCGCTCATTTCAGTACTGCGCCGACAACTGCAGACTAAATTCATTTGATAAAATTCACGCTTTCAAGTACCGCCAACCATTGTTGCGGAAACGCCAAGACACGTGCGAGGAGCGGGTGCTCCTCTGCCTTTCGCTTCCAAGGGCCGCTAATTTCAGTACTGCGCCGACAACTGCTTGCAAGAGCCGCTCGAGACACGGGCCTCGGGCCTCGAAAGGCTTGAGTCCAGACAGGTAAAAAGAGATCGGTGGCCAAGTGCAATTTCGCAACTTTCACGACCTATAGGGGGCGCACTGGTGCCTATCAAAATGGCTGTCATCTGGATGATCGTCGTAGAACAGCGGTGGGAGGCTGGGTCTGCGACGCGTAAGTAATTCTAGTTTTGCTACATACGCGCAGTGTTAGAGCCTTACGTTATTTTTTCACGCCAGGAAGGTGTAGGCAAGCCCATTTATTATGAGGCCAATCATCCAGGAGCTAGGGAGCGCGATTCTCACACCGCGGTACCACCATCGCTGAAAGTTGCGAATAAAGAACAAAAAGGATCGGTGGCCGAGTGGGCTAGAGCCACGGGCTAGAGCACACTAGGGTGCCTTCATGTGCGCTTTGCTTAGGGTGGAGACATCTGGCCATTTTGTCCCACACTTTTATTTTTCTTTTTTGTTCAGAAGCGCGTGAAAGCGCGTGTCCCTGCACGCGTTTGCGGCGCTGACTGTGCTGTGGCGACATTTTAGTTTCGTCGATTTCTTTGTATTTACCCGTGAGCGCGTGCTGTCGGCATCGGGTACTACAAAGGGTGGCATCACCCTAAACAGGGGTGCTATGTTGCGCTTTTGGATCCCAGGAGACTTGGAAGAAGGAAGTGACGTCAACGACTAGAGCAAATGCAGATTGGATGGTGACAGAAGAAAACACAAAATCAACCATCCAATCTGCATTTGCTGCCGTTTGTTGACGTCACTTCCTTCTCCCTAGTCTCCTGGGAGTCCAAAAAGCGCAACATAGCCCCCAGAAGGACATTGAGGCACCCTAGAGCACACCAGCTCGGAGCACGTGGAGCGAAAGCTCGCGCTGTATAACCCAGGGATCCTGGGTTCCAATCCCCACCCCTGCCATTTCGATCTAGATGAGCATCGTACCGACGTGCGGTCATGTATTATTACTATTTGCGTGATGCACGTTAAAGACCCAGGCTACCAGTTGTACTGCACTGGCTAAATGATCACCTACAGCTGGGAGACAAGTCGCCCGTTGAGGCAGACTATGTTCTTATGCTGTATAAACATACACACACCCAATGAACCTTTTGTAGAAATAGCGGAGCATCTCTTGCTCGGGTCTATGTCCCGCGGCGTCGGCGTTGTAGTCGGCACTCGAACTACGCACACGCAACTCTCCTCCTTCCCTCTCTCCAACAGCTGCGCGTTACTCTCTCCGCTCTCTCTCTCTCTCTCTACCAGCTGCGTGCACTGCGCGTGCGTTCGCTTCTCCTCACACCGCGCGCGCACGCGCAACTCTCCTCCTCTAGTCTCCTCTCCTTCAAGTGTGAAAAAAATAAACGGCGAGCGGCGAGCGTTCCAAGTTTCTCTGCCGCGAGCCGCGACGAAGGCTCGCGTAGGGGGTAACGCTAGAGCAGTCGGTGGTGCCATCTCTCGACGTCAGCACGCAACTGACTCTTTCCTCGGAACCAACACGATGCTCCGCATCACCCCATGGTTCCCCTCGGGAAGATGGTGTAATTTTTTCTTTCCTTTTTTTTCTTTTTTTACTTTTTTGGCGTGTCCAACTTCGACTTTCGTTTCAAAGAGATTGCGCCGCAGAATACAATACAATACAACAATACATGCGTAGATTGCAGTGGCTTACAAAACGTAGAATAAGCTCTGATTTCCGAATGAATTCAAAGTTCCATCCACGTTTGAAATTATCGAAAGCACAAAAAAAAAAAGGGTGGCATTAGGATGCCTCAATGTCCTTCTGTTTAGGGTGATGCCACCCTTTGTAGTACCCGATGCCGACAGCACGCGCTCACGGGTAAAATACAAAGAAATCGACGAAAACAAAATGTCGCCATAGCACAGTCAGCGCCACGAACGCGTGCAGGGACAAGCTCTTTCACGCGCTTCTGAACAAAAAAGGAAAATAAAAGTGTGGGTCAAAATGGCCGGATGACTCCACCCTAAGCAAAGCGCACATGAAGGCACCCTAGTGGCATCACCCTAAAAAGAAGGACATTAAGGCACCCTAGGATATCTCTGCTCAACCCTGCACGATCTTAGGGTGCTTACGAGCCACGCTTGTAGCGTATGCAAGCGTTTGACCACGCGCGCTAACATAGCACACACAAAAAAATAGAATCAACAAAAGTATCGCCTTCACAGCCTTATCAGGCCTTCGCTAGGAGTCTGCTGATGACTATTAGCGGCGAGAAGTTGTGGTGGCGCCCTCTTATGGTTCCCCCTTGTTACGTCATTACCTTGCAAACAACAAGTTCGATGGTGTTTGTAAATAGCATGGTGGAAGCTTGAAATCATTGCGCTCTTAAAGGAACACTGCCAACACCGTCAAAATTAAAGTTCTTTCATTCCTCTTATTTCCGTCGATGATAATCCCCTTTCTTACGTCATAGTCAGCGTTCGGCCAATCGTGGAAGGCCGACCACAGCGACGCTTGTGTTCGCTCTCGGGGCTAATACTCTGTTTCACCTTGCGTTGTACCGCAGGAAAGGCTACAAGCGCGAGCTCCTTGCTCTAGGGCACATCTCGGCGGCACAAGCTCTCGTGCATCAAGGGCAGCTGCCAACGCTATGAGCTCGCGCTTCTAGCCTTCGCTGCGGTAGAAGATAAGGTGAAACGGAGTATTAGCGGCGAGAAGTTTTGGTGGCGCCCTCCTGTGGTTCCCCTTTGTGACGTCATTACCTTGCAAACAACAAGTTCGATGGTGTTTGTTATTAGCATGGTGCAAGCTTGAAATCATTGCGCTCTCAAAGGAACACTGCCAACACCGTCGAAATTAAAGTTCTTTCATTCCTCTTATTTCCGTCGATGAAAATCCCCTTTCCGACGTCATAGTCAGCGTTCGGCCAATCGTGAAAGGCCGACCACAGCGACGCTTTCGGTCGCGCACGGGGCTGTTTACAAACATGAACTGCCTCCTGCGTCCCAAGCAACTTCCGGTCGCTCCGTCTTTGAAAGTATGTCGAGCTTGCCTATGTCGCCAGTGCTAGAAAGCATAAACGCTACACGCACATCAAAGTTGGAGATTTAACGAGAGCCCTCGGCTGGTCAATTTAACGTCTTGGAGGAGGCAAGTTGGTTTACAAGAGTATTCGAAAATATTTATCATATCTGGGGGTTCTGCGTTCTTTTGGCGTTCACCTGGAGAATTGGTGGTTAAACGTTTCATCAACATTTCAAACAGCGGTGTTAGGGTGGGCTTTGTTCATACTTTTTATGAACCAGAAGTTCTCTGGGACGTCAAAGACTAGAACAACTCCTGGTGGCGTTTGCCATGAAAAGGGTCTATAGAGAATTGCAAGCATGCCGCCCCGAGTGGTGCCCCATGAGTGCAAGCACGTGCAGCTTGCTCGGGAACATAGCTTTGGCAAGCTTGAAATTGCACGGGCTTGTCCGCACGACCAGAGACATGGCGGCGGCCAGTGTCCTTGCTTGCAATTGTGTATTAGCCCCGAAAGCGAACACAAGCGTCGCTGTGGTCGGCCTTCCACGATTGGCCGAACGCTGACTATGACGTCAGAAAAGGATTTATCATCGACGGAAATAAGAGGAATGAAAGAACTTTAATTTTGACGGTGTTGGCAGTGTTCCTTTGAGAGCGCAATGATTTCAAGCTTCCACCATGCTATTTACAAACACCATCGAACTTGTTGTTTGCAAGGTAATGACGTCACAAGGGGGAACCATAGGAGGGCGCCACCAAAACATCTCGGCGCTAATAGTTACACTTTTTTTTGCAACGTTCAAAAAGTGCCGACTAAAGGAGCCATCAATTGTAATTCTGTTGTGTCCATGTTTATACAGCGGGAAGTTAGTCAGCTCTGAGGGCATCTGGTGTCTTCGTTGGAGATGAAAGACAGTGCAGTATACCACTGCTTGTCTGACATCTTAAACGTGCATCACGCAATAGTGATACATGCACACTTGTACCGTACGCATTACAAGTAATCAAATTACTTGTAATTGAATACTTTTTGAAGTAATTTTGTAATCAGTTGATTACTTTGATTAGGCAGTAATCACAAGAATAATCTGATTACTTTTTGAAGTAATAAAAATTACTTCTAACCCCCTGCACACACCTTCTTTTTCTGAAATTAAAAAAATAAAATTGGCTTCTTTTTTTTTAACAGAAAAAAGAATGATTTTTGCGGAGCTGTAGGAAACGAGGTCAACCCCTTTGTATGTACAATTTCTGTGGAATGTTCGTTTTTTTTTTTCGCGCTGGGACTTGGACTGGGAAGCCCCAGGGAAGCCCCAGTGCGTGACAAAGGCCATTCAGGGCGAAGTTTGAGGCAGCAGAATGTAGCTTTGTAAGTCCTTCATTCAAACTAGCCCCCTCACGCACACACACACAGAAATAATAATAAAAAAAAACAATCCTGCTTACGGTACCTACACGCAGCCCGTAGGAGAACCAGAACCGAAGAATGTCTAAAGCAGATGCAATATAACAAAGCCAGTTCAAATATTTCCCTATTTTCCCTACGTTGTCTTTGTGACAAGCAAGGTTTCGAGTTGAGAACTGGTCGGGGCGATCTCTTCCGCTAATGGATACTACACATGATCCGTTTCAAATCCTGGAGCTGCTGCTCTTTTGTATAACATGCGAGTTCATCCACATGTGAATAGTAAAATGAGCAACAATCAAGATCTAGAACCCCCTCCACCCCCCCCCCCCCCCCCAAACTGGCGAACGCCCAAATCATTAAAGGGGCGGTGCAACGATATTCAGTTGGAATGTTTTTCACTTTACACGAGCTTACTGGCACTAGTGGGACTCAAGGGTACTCGCACGCAACGCCACTGGCCAAGAAACTCCTTTGTTGCGGTGTAATTTCAGAGACAAAAGCGAGCATTTTCATTCAATCTCTCCTTTGCAAAATTTGATGACGTAAAGTGGGGATCGCAGTACACCCATATGACGATATTTGAATGTTGTTCATAGATTGGACCCGAGCATTGCGTGGGCACTCGATTTTGGCTCGTGATAATTACTATACTTCGTCTCACCTTAGTATGGACTATTGTTAGCCTTGCGTGCTAAAAGCGCGAGCTAGTCGCTTTGAATGAAGCCGCGGCGGCTGCACGAGCGCTCGTGCAGCAAGTGCTCTAGTCAAGGCAGTCAAGGCTGGCCACTCGCGCTAGCACAGCCTTCGCGGTTAGTCCATGCTAGGGTGAGACGAAGTATACACCATTCCAATGTTTACAAAATCACAGCCCAGCGTGCGATCTTCACAGCCCAGCACGTGCGTGTTCGTCGCTTCGGAAAGCGAGCAAAGCACGCGCCATACGCACGAACACTCAAAATGGCACCGGCCACACGCTCTTTTTTGGAAAGGTCTATAGACGTTTCCACTGTTTACAAAAATCACAGTCCACACGTGTTAAATCACAGTCCAGAACGCGCACGTTCGTCGCTTCGGAAACCGAGCAAATCACGCGCCATACGCACGAACACTGAAAATGGAACCTGCCAAGTGCCCTTTTTTGGAAAGGTCTATTAGCGGCGAGAAGTTTTGGTGGCGCCCTCCTGTGGTTCCCCTTTGTGACGTCATTACCTTGCAAACAACAAGTTCGATGGTGTTTGTTATTAGCATGGTGGAAGCTTGAAATCATTGCGCTCTCAAAGGAACACTGCCAACACCATCAAAATTAAAGTTCTTTCATTCCTCTTATTTCCGTCGATGAAAATCCCCTTTCCGACGTCATAGTCAGCGTTCGGCCAATCGTGGAAGGCCGACCACAGCGACGCTTTCGGTCGCGCACGGGGCTAATAGCTCGAGAAGCATTCGGGTACCGTGGCCCGTTTCCAATCGCTGCAACGGCGACAATAGCCGGGCCATGACAATGTCTGGAACTCAGCGCGTGACTTGTGCTTTGCCAACCCGAGCGCGTGGCTATGATCAACATTGGCGGCATATAATCGGTTCCAAATCACGCGGCCGCTTGTTCTGGCTGCGAGTTGAGGGGGTGAACACTGCTCGTTTTTCTTTAATTTTTTACTGGGGACTTCTATTGCGTGGGGTGAAAAACGAACGCGTGTTTCATAGGTCATTAACGTCAGGGATCCGTTCTAAGCGGTATTTGCGCAAAGTACAAAAATTGTTGCATCGCCTCTTTAAACTTCTTCAAACGAATTCTATGGTTGTGTCCGCATTGTGAAGGTGTAACGACCACGAAGAGGGAACCCGTTTTTTCTTCTTCAATACTTGTGAAAATGTGAAATATAGGTTCGAAGTAGTTCGTTGTTATGAGCGCTAAACATGTAAGTCTTCACACAATAAAGTAATCAGAAAAGTAACGGTTACTTCTTGTCCAATTACTTTTGCTGTCGAGTAATCAAGTAATCTAATCGAATACTTTTTAGCCAAGAGTGATAGTAATTGTAATCGATTACGTTTTTTTAGCAACGTGTACAAGACTGGATACATGACAGCACGCCGGTACGATGCTCATCCAGATTGAAACGGGCAGAGGCGGTGGATTGAATCCACGATCAGGTGACCTTTACAGCGTGAGCTTTCGCTACACGTGCTACCGGTTTACGAGCAACGAGACATCGCGATAGAATTCGAGCTCGAGAGAAAAACAACAACAGCAACAGCAAGAAAATCTCCGGTTTGAGGCATTTAGTACTAGTGTCGCCATCTCGTTTATCAAGTTGGAAATAAAATTAACAGGGTGATTTTATTTACACAAGTACGCAAATACAACAATATTTTGCTTTCTCGTCATGGTCTTAAAATTAAGATGATAGGCACCCCTAGTACGTACGGCCAAGCGTTTTGTCGCGTTTGTCTTCTAAATAATTGTATTTTCAAAAATGCCTCAAAACGCGCAAAAAACAGTCAAAACGGTTGTAGCGTCTCGGGTCGTTCTAGACTTGACTAGGAAGTTAAGATGGTCTAAAACGGTTGGTGAGAACGCTAACTTTTTATTGAATTAACTGGTTATTATTTGTCTAACTTTAGAATAAGGATGCAGCATCGATGTCGTCGTCAGTCCAGGCCGCTGGTCCCATGACGTCTCGCTGCTCACTCCGTCTCGTCTCCGTCGTCTCCTGTCCCGACTCCTTTTTAATCCCTCGTGCTGAGGGTTACCTCGCGATGGCGTGAACTGGCGCAATCGCGAGGCAATACGTCAGCCGGATGAGACAGCAGTATTGGCAGTGCTATGGTGTGATTGCCAAGATGTTATCTAATGTGGTGCAATGGATGTTGCGCGGACGTATGTAAGCGTGCGGCAACATCCGTCGACGACGCAGCACTTGAGCCGGGTAAGGTAATCTGACGCTCTCCGGGGCCGCTCGATCGAGCGGAGAAATGTTCTCTCGGGAGCCGCTGGGTCGGTGCGTGCGTACTCCACCACACGGTCATATTTCTGGATTTTATTAAAAATCTCCAGCGCTCTAAAAGAAAAATCCAATGGCCGCACAACCTTTATTACGTTATCATAAGTAACCCCTAAAGGGCCTAAAAGAATGAATACTATTGTGCATTCCTGAAACTCAGGTTTGTGTAGCGAAATTTGCCCATTGAGTGGCGAGCGGTCGAATCCCCCTTAATTGGTCCCATATTAGCGCATAGCATCGGCTGCGTCTGAACTTAAACTGAAACGAAGTCTAGTGATTACATAACCGCACGCCAGCACGTGCTTGTTCAGATCGAAACGGGCAAAGGCAGATGCAAACGAGGAATACTCCCTGTGTCCTGCAGAGCGTACATTAAGTCAATTAATACGAACAAAAGGAACGGACAGGAAATCGGTCGTTTTCTCATTGTTTCTAAAATATTATCACCGGCAGTAGTAGGTTCGAGTGCACTCCAAACACTGGAAGGCATATGTGTTGCCACACGGATGCCCTGTAAGGATCCGTATGTTCGCCGCACGTCGGAAGTATACTAGAATGAACTTCAGAAGACTAAGGGAGTGTTTTTGGGGAACTGCGATACTGACAGCCGCTCCTAAAAGAGGGGAGATTCAATCGTCGCACTCCTAATGGCTAATTTGACAACTGCACGCGTGGGGACAACAACGATATAAATTATTTGTTCACTGCGCTACTGGCGTAGCCCAACGCCGCGTTGGCTTTCGGCTGGGGCTCGTGTGCGACGCATCGATTGAACACCCAGCCGAACTCTGGCGCAGCACTCGTGTGCAGGCTATGGCCCGCACTCGATCGAGGAAGGTAACGCAAATAATCCTGTCCACCGGTTTTTGGTTCGGTAAACACCAAGCTCTATAGAAAAGATGATGATAATGATGACGATGGTGATGATGATCCTGTCCACTGGTCTTGTGTTCGGTAAACACCAAGCTCTATAGAAAAGATGATGATAATGATGACGATGGTGGTGATGATGATCCTGTCCACTGGTCTTGTGTTCGGTAAACACCAAGCTCTATGGAAAAGATGATGACGATGGTGGTGATGATGGTCTTGCGTCTCTTTGGAACGGGCAGGCTTGAACTGAGCTCATGCTCAAGCCTGGAAACTACTCTCTTAAAAATGACTGCATGTCTACTTACCCGCAAAACATTCGAAGCGCCAATCTCTGCGATCAACGAAATCAGCTCAGCGAATGATGAGGCAGAACATCTGTTTAGACCTTAAAATTAAGTCTGCGCTGTGGCATTACGCAATGCAAGCATGACGTATTGCACTGCGCAATGCCACAGCGCAGACTTCATTTTTAGGTCTAAACGGATGTTCCGCTTCATCACTCGCTGAGCTGATTTCGTAGATTACAGAGATTGGCTTTTTGAGTGTTCTGTGGGTAAGTGGACGCGCTTTTTTTTTTTTTTAGTGCAGTGAATCTTAATGGAACCCAAAGTGGACGAAGTGGACGTATTTTCCACCAGTCCTCTATTCTCTTTTATGTGGTCTCGACAGTACGTCTCTGCAGGCATCTGTCAAGATGAACAAAGCACCCCCTACAGTTCAATCTCCTCCCAATTTTATTTACTGTCACTTTGTTGTGCTCTACTATGGAACGCGTTTTGAGCGTGTGAGCTCTCTTTCACAAAAAGTGAGACGCCGCGGATGCATCCAAAGCCCAGTTGCTTAGCATTTTTCGCCTGCATGATAAGACTACGAGTGAAGCAGCACTATTCAATTCGAAACACTATTCGCACATTCTTTTATTCACTGCGAGCTTAGGAAACGTTGAAAGAAACGTTCATGCGCGTCACGATTGGTCCTTGGACGTTCAAATCGGCTGATTCCGCAACCTAATTAGCTGCGGAGGGATAATGATATGCACAGGACCCGCCGTGCCTCGCGTTTATTAGGCTGTCCGTGCACACAGTATTTGCTTCAAATGAACAAACGATTTGCTTTCGTTCCCGTATCTTTCAGGTCAAGGGCATCGACATGTGGTCTCGATGGATCGGCCCGAAGCTGCCGAACGGCAAGGCGTCGATGGCCGTCGTGGTGCACAACAGTAACCTCCAGGGATGCCCCATGAAGACGGTCATCTTCATCTCTGACCTGGGATTGGACAATCCCAGGGGATACGTGCTCTCAGACCTGTTCAACAACAACGCCACCATAGGCCTCTTCTATCCTGGCATGAACCTGACGGTCGCCGTGCCGCCCATGGACGTCTTGATGTTCAAGGCAACCATCACCGATCGATGAGCTGTTGCAGGTCGAGGAAGACTGACGTAGTTTGCTAACTTCAAGAACAATAAACCCTAAAATGTGTGCATTCACGATGCAGATAAAATATGGTTTTAGAGAATACATATTAAGGTTGCAACTGAGTTTGTTGTGCAGGCTGGTGCAGCCTTTCGACAGGTGCACACACTGGCACGCTGGTGTGTGCACTGAAGATTTACCTTGAGCGAAGGCTTCGCAGTATTTACTCAAGTTAAATGCAGTTTAAATGCAGATACAAAAATCTGCCAACAATACCAGACCATCAAATTTACCGAACGTCAACGAGAATGAATCGGGTAATAAATAATTCACACCACGGAAAGGAGGCGGCGATAGTGAAAGGAAGAACCAAGAGCCCACCCAGATTAAATCCTGTGGAAGCAAGATTTTGAACTTACCAACGGAAGGCAGACAGAAAATACTCCAATGTATCCAAAAAAATATGAAACGAAGGGACAATACCAGATAGCTGGAAGTTATTGTGTGTGACACCGTTTCACAAACCTGGATAAGAACCAATGTCACCGCAAAGCACGAGCTCAATATCACTAATATCAACACTGTGTAAACAAATGGAGGTAATGGTACTCGGCCGAATAGATTGGCTAACGGTATAAAAAATATTTCCATGGCATAAACTGGTTTTAGAAAGCACATTGGGTCACACAACAGTCGTCTATTACTTCACTCGGCTGTTCTAAAATACATGGCAAAACATTATCAAGAATATTCGTGGCAGCTACTAGATATCAAAAAGACCTACAATTCACTCCCTGACCAAGCAATCCTCAACAGTCTCAAGACCCAAAGAATACAGGTTAGGCCACTGATATTTGTTAAAGTATTTCGTAAAGATAAAAGGTATGGAATAAAAGTAGGCCAAAACCAACGACATTGGGGTACGTCAAAGATCGGTATTATCATCGACCCCGATCAATATCTCAATGGCTTCCATTACTATGGCATAAGAACTCGAGGAAATGGAGGAATTTTACTATACGGTATATGCTGATGACATAACACTATGGATGAACCGGGGCCACCAGACATACCAGAAAAACAATAGAAAAAGCATTATATCAGGTCGATAATCATCTATAAAAATAGGTCAGAATCCATCACCCGAAAACACCTGATACACGATATTCGGCTGTAAGGCGCCTTTCATTGTAAAACTAAAATTCGACAGATAAACAATCTAAAAATTGGAAGACCGCCAGAAAACGGGCATAATAGCCAACGTCAGTAGCGACACAATCAAATGGACACAAAAATTACCAAAACATGAAAACAAGGAACATCTCTAATCAGAAGGATACGGCGGACAGGTTTGGAAGGGTGTGGAAGAAAGTGGCTTCAATGTTTACTCAAATTGTGCTATCATGTAGGGGCGAATATTTTGCAGGGCTACCACGAAACGTAAGATCGAGTAGAACTACACAAATGCATTCCTTCCCGAAGCTTCAAGGAACTGCGAAAGAAACACACAGAATCAAGATGATGAAATATAAACTGGGGCGACAGATTGTGGATCTGCTAGACCAAGACAGGCGCGCACTGGAAGACTTTCCACTACGAATACCACCATGAGAACGGATAACGATAGTTGCATACATACCTATTTCTAAGAGCATGGTTCCTGAGCATCGGAAAAGAAGACGCTACGTCGGAAAACACAACGAAGAAATTGAGCTCACCAGTAGCGACCCATGAGGTAGCGATATACTACACGGACGCAGCAGTGGCCAATAACAACGCTGCAATGCCATTCCACCTGTTGGACAAAGGCACATAAGCGTTGCCTATACGTTCCACAAGAAGATGAAGCGCGAGCCATTCAACTGCAATAAAACACGCAGACAGAAATGCACAAAACAAAAAATTGACGCGTAGCTATTTTTACAGACTCGCAAGAGGTCATCAGTGCATGTAAGGCATACCAAGTGCATGGTAAGCCTGAAAATACGAAAAGTACTGAAGTTGGACTATAACAATACAGAAGAGTGAGAACATACTCCTGCGTTGGATATCGGGAAACACGGGAATCAATGGAAACGAGATTGCTGACAAAACAAGCCTTCTATGGGACTGTAAAAACTTTGAAAAAGAAAGGGATGAGACTCTAGACCCCCAATGCATATTAAATAACACAGCTGTTCCATCCTTTCCGACAACGCGAACCAATCTCAACAAGATAACCCGCTGAAGCAAACAGTTGGAGTAATGAATACCACCCAACGGTCATCATAAACAAGGCGAAGAGGCAACTAAAGTACAAAATAGACATCCCGAAGAACAAGGCTGCATTCCCTCGGACTCCGCAGATGTTAATCAGTTCTCCTGAGAAGGGTAAGGACGATCTGCGCCCCGCCCCTCCCCAAGAAATGAGGGACACAAGAAAAGATTACACAAGATCGCGCCAGAAACAGCCGAATGTACTATCGCGACCAATATGAGCTAAAACGCCGCTCCGCGTGATGCGCGGTATACTGTCAGATCCGCCTGTCGCATTTTTCTGCAAACTGATGCATGCCGAGGTCAAGACTACTCACCTCTGGCGCGCGTTGCGCCACTCCGCGGTATACCTTGTCGTCTGCTACTTACACGGCAATTTTAAACTGTGGGAGGACTGTCCGGATGGACGCCTGGATTGCCAGATCTTACCGAAGCTTCCGCTCTAATTGGAAAGGGTTCGCCAATACAGATGCGACGAGCTAGCGGTTCTCCTGCTCTCAAATATAACGGCTTTGATGAGATGTATCCCCAGGTCGATCTTTTATACTGTAGGCATGAATTATGCGGTTAAGAGCCGCTATCGATCTTCTATCTACTGTCGCCCTTTGCCAATACTCTTTAAGGCTCAGATATCTAACGCACTTCCATCGGCACTGTAGAATGTCTTTATCATGTCTCTGGCAAATAGAGAAAACCTTCTGTGTTTGAGCAACTCAACTGCGGACCGATGATTACGTGATCGTAAGTCCGGGCTCTGCTGAAATTGTTTCGAGAAAGTTTGCGATAGAGTTATGTTGTGTCATACATAGGCTTACGCTTCGATTAAACGAAGGGATGTCGCCTCCACTTCCTGACTAGCAGAGGACAAAAAAAAAAGTGCAGAGCGGCGCAACGAACGCCGAAAGGGAGTTGTCTTCGCGTCAGCGTGAATCATAGCTTGCAGGAAAATGCGACAGACGGCTCTGACAGTATGCTGCGCGCCACGCGGAGCGGTGTTTCAGCTCATGTTGGCTGCGATAGCGCCTTCTTGCAGAAAAAGGACGCTATACCCAACATTGACAACCTTTTATGGAACTGTAAGCACTTCAGAAAATAAAGGACAAAAGGCATGCATCGCTAGACCCCCGAGAGATGCCGAAAGATATACAAGCAGGGATAAAACCTACAGGCAAATTCTAAAAAAAGATTCCAACTCCTGATATTCGTAGTCCCCCATCTGGAGAAAACGGGACTCAGTAAAACGTTTTAATTGTTTTATTTTTTGCGGAACTTGAGGGATTAATTAAATGCACGTGCTGTCTACGAGAGATGGTCGTTTATAACATTTTCAACAGCTTTCAAAATCAAAATAACGCGCAAACAGGAAAAACAAAAATGAAATATACGCAAAATGCGAGGGTTCTAACGGATGGATGGCGCCAATGTGCTCTTGTCATTTCTCGTCATCGCAAGGCTGCTCAATGCTGCACAACGAACTCGGTTGCAACCGAACGCCAGTGTGTGCACCAGCCTTCCCATAAGTGTAGTCAGCGTAACATAGGTGTGCCCGTGTGTCAACTCTTCTATGGACAATAACAGCCAAAGAAACGCAGAGTGTGTTTTATGAATGCTCACGTTCCTTGCTTCGTGATTGGTTCTCTTTTGCGCTTACCGTCGAATGCCGCTCTCTTATTTGTTGCTGAGCAATAATAAGATGCCCTGCGTTTTTTTAAGGTGTGATTGTACAAATTATAAAAATAGCGGGAGCCTTGAGCATGGTCCAGGAACGTATTGCGTGTTCCTTGAAAAGGGCGTCACGCTGTGCTTCCACATTGTTTAGCTTTTCCGAAGTGTCCAACGCAGGACTGCAGCACACTTACCCTCATGGTGGAAAAAAAAAATTGACATAAGTTGCTGTTTTTGTTTTTTGAAGAATCATTCTGAAACTTGCAGTAACTATTCGGAGTAAACTTGAGACTGGTTCCCACACTTGCGACAGATTCCGACCGACTCCGACGCGACTGTTATTTAAGCCGCTTACGACTACATACCATCGCTGCAACGCGGCCCGCCGTAAGCAAACACAATTGGATTAAAAGCAGGTTGTGTTGGAGTCAGTCGTAGTCGGTTGTAGCACTTTAGGCACTCCGCTCTGTAGCAGCGCACCTGAAGTGCCAGTTATGACAGGTTGTCACGAAAACAAACCTTCCAATCACATGAGCGTCATTGTTGAAATCTGTGCCGCATCATGGACCTTTTGCACATACCGACGGCACCAGGCGGTGGCTGCACGAACTAAAAGTCGAGGAAGTCACCTACCTGCGCTACCAATCAATAATGGGAGCTACGCTACCAGTTTCTTCGCTCTCTGAGCTGCGGCGCGTGCACAAGGCGACTTTAAAGGGGGGAAAGAAAAACACGACCCAAACGTCGTGTTTTTCTTTCCGCCCACTTTCTTTTTTTGTGTAACACAATTATATATATGCTGCAATTACGTGTTCTACTCGCTGATCCACAGCCTCCTTCCGAATTTCCTCGATTTTTCGTGCTGACTTCCGCCGCTTGGCATCGGGCGCTCGCGCGTGCGCAGAACGCGTCTCGGAAAAGGTCCATTGGTTAAGTCCACCGATGACATCTCGTAACTAACCATCTCAAAAACGTTCATCATTCGTTTCATTTTGTTTATGCAACTTGAAACTAGATTAATACAAGAACAACAACAACAACAACAATAGAAAAGTAAAACAGCCAGTTGCACTTACCTGGTGCAGCCGCCACGTCTTCTACGTAGCAATGTCAGAAAATATTTTTGTATTTTGTTTTCACAAGGCGATTTAGTATTTGCCGACCAGTCTAGAGTATTCTTCGCCCATGTAGGTGCGGCGAAGTGGAAGATAAAAAAGGGTAATTCAAGACGGCGCAATCAGCGAAGTTGTCTCGGTACAAATACGTCGTCAGCTTTCTGTGTCCACCGACTTGGCAGTCTTAGGCCCTCTTCATTTTGTCCACGTGAACGGGTGCTCGGTTTTCGCTGCTGCCTTCTTCTCAAACGTTCTGTTCTGTTGGTGAGTACTGTCTTCATCTCGTCACTATCTGAGACGAATTAGTCTATAGACCCTTTTCCGAATTCAGTGTCATCTGGTTGCACCAAAGACAGTTTCCCTTTCGACAAACTAATGTCGGTCATGAAACTCCATTTCATCAAAAACCGTCCCTTTGGCACGTCAATGGCAGATAATATTTGTTTCTTCGATCAGCTCTTAATTCTTTCTCGATTTCTTTCAGTCTCAATAGTGTTAACATAAAAAGACCAGTGCATAGGAGCAACCCATAAGCCCCTTGATTGACTTTCCACCGTCAAGAGGCTTTAGAGCAAACTTGTGCCAAAAGATCGATTGGACCACACTCTGAAATGAACGCTTTCGCAGCCGTGGTATATGATTCCTGCGTCGTATTGTACCGACGTCCAGAACGTGCATAGCCTCAAATATCGTCCGCTCGGTAGTAGCTTCGACTGCTTCCTTCATCAGCCTTAAAGGCCGACGTACACTTCGCACTTTCCACTTTTACCCGCCTCCTCCTTTAATACATCCTCTCCACCTCTTACCTTGCCCCAACTTGGCTTCATTCGCAGCTTAGGAGAGGGGATCGCTAAGAGAATTGTCTTCCCTGCAGAAAACCGAGGTTTTACGTCGGCCTTTAAAAAGGCCCCATTAGTTTGGCAAAGATGCCACACACTGAGAGATCAAAGTTGCCAGACTGAATTTCGAGAAGGGTCTGTTATGTCGCCTACACCCTATGGGTGGCAGATACGGCGGCACTTGATTTTTCATTGGGGTGGGACGTTCTTTTGTTTTATGATGGAAAACTAGGGAGTTTTAGAATAGGGGGAACCTGCGCTGGTGGCTTTCTAACAGCTTGGGGCGGCGCACCGAGCATGCACAGTGCGACGCCCCAAGCCTTTAGGGGGCCCAAAATGTTGGGGCCCCCTATTCTAGAATTCTCCACTGTGTTCTGGGCGTCCAGGGTGCCTCCACTCTAAAGACAAGTTCACGCATGATTCGGAACGGATAACTCAACGATATAGGCGGTGACAGGTTTAGGGGAAAGTGGAAGCTCCTCCCACCTCTTTTCCGTTTAGCAGAAGGAATACTGGACGATATCAACGACATGCATAAAGGCCTGTTCACACATAGAGCGCAGAGCCGAATCGGCACTGAAAGAGACGTCGATGCGGCGCTGATGCTGTGCCGAGTTGTCGGTCGAGCAGCGATGCGTCAGCGCTGTATATATCGCCGCTCACCACTGTGGAACAGCACGTCGGTGATAACTCACGTGCAAACCGGAACTCCGTGAGCTCCGTCTTCCAGTGCCGATTCGGCGCTGCGCTGTATGTGTGATTCGGCTTCTACGATACTTCGTTTCACCTTAAGTCCAGACGCAGCCGACACTGCAAGCTAATGGGAACCTTCACGGTCTTCTTTAGGTTTCTGTACGTATTCCATTATCGCTGAACCAATCATACGAAAAGAAAAAAATGCCAAGTGATTTGCACTTTTGACGCTGTTCGACTGGTGAAATATGCCGGGGTCACGCTGCTTATTTATCATACAAAAGACAGCCTGCATAAAGATTCGAACGCGAGTCCCCCCGAGATCCATGCTTCGAATGCCACATGGCCACGAGTTCAAGGAGAAACCTGGGCGCGCGGCATTCGAACCTGCGGTGCGGTGACTCGTGTTCGCAGACTTTCTTACTCCGGCTTTAGCTCGTACCGTCGTCTGTGTCTGGACTTACTCTGAAACGAGGTATATATTATAACGCGAAGACTACGCTGGATCAAAAAGGTCAGCGCTATTTACAGCGCTGTGTCACTGATCATGGAGAAAGGTCATGCGCAGTGCAGACTGTTTTGCTAGGTCTCAAGCTATGTTGAGCTTCGTCATTGCAGCGATGGGCTCTTCTAAATACTATGCGGAAAAGTATACCTACCAGGTTTCTTACAGTGTAGTGCACGTGTGAACAGGCCTTAGTGGGAAACTGTAGCGGTTCTGTATTTGAGGAAAAACACTTAAATCTCTTCATTTAGCCTCCACAAGAACAAAAACCGAGATTTTTTTTTTCTTCTCAATTTGGTGCACGGAGGTTGCAGAAAATCATTTTAAATGTATCACCGAATCCCCTCCTTCCCGCAGCGTGACGTCATACACAAAGTTTTAGGAATCTCCGCTCTCGCGCATCTTCAGCAATTATAAAAGCTATGCACGCGCAGTATTAATATTAAAAAAAAAATCAGAAAAAGACGTCACAACTGGAGTCAGTGCGGGGGAATTCACACCTTTCTATAGAAGCGTATAAGGTCCCCAGGGCGCGTTCATAGCTGTGTTTGCGCGTTATGGACCTTTCTGGAAAGTAGCGCGCGCTCTCAAGCGGTGCGCGTAAGGCATTATGGGAACAGTGAGGGTCGTTGTTCCGTCGTCTGCTGCTACCACCGTACCCACTGCGATAACTAGGTTGCCTACGTTCGCCTTGGGTCCCTGTGTACGGCAGACTGCAATCTATACAGCGACCCGTGCTGCGCTGCGTTGTTCACATGTGGGGAGAAATCCTCAATCGCAACACGTCTGTCCACTACCCTTTTCTGGATGGTCTATCGTTCTAGATGGGCCACCGTTCGTTTTTGAAGGGGCCGTCATGCGTAGGCAACGCATAAAGTAATATACCTTGTGTATATTACTCTACGGGCGACGCGCCAAAAGAGCAATGTATCACTCACGCATCCAACGTGTATTTATTTTTTTTTTTCTACGGGGAATTAGTTGAGTTAGTTGATACATTTTATTTTCCTTTGCCAATGAAAAGAAAAAAAAAACACAGCTCGTCCCAGCAAAGTGTTAAAAGAACGTTAGCTCACCTGGATGCATGAAAGGATTAAGAATGGTGCTGCAGTTCGGGCGGTAGCGTGCGCCACCTAGCGCACAAAAAGCTCGACTAGGCTAGACTATAGGCTCGGCTAAAGGGTGCGACTTCCTCACAGTTTCCATCACGCATCCAGGAGTGCTCACTCGTGGCGCTGGCGTTCCTGGAAAGGTCCGTTGGACTGTGATTTAGCACGCGTGGACTATGAGTTTTTTTTGGTTTTTTTTTTTTTGTAGGCAGTGGAGACGTCTGGCACGCGCTGCGCACGAGCGACACCTGCTGGGCGGCCGAAAGATCTGGGTATGACGGTAACGACTGGACGGTGTTTTTTTCGTGTTTTTCCGCGTTCAGTTACATCTCCGGAGAAACCTAACGTGATATTCGAGTTCTGGGGATAAAAATACACTAGAATTTACCTCTAACTAGTTTTTTTTTTGTGGTCTTCTTTTAAATAAGTTTATTTTTTATTTTATTTTTAAAGCTGCGGCCGTACTGTTAATACATCATACAAAAAACCGGCTTTGTTCAGACACTGTCTTAGTGTCTGAACTGTCGGTGCCTGTCCAATTGGGGTATGACGTCAGGTCAGGTGACCCCGTCTCGCGATGTAAGGAGGTCGGGTGACGTGACGCCATCCTCACACTGTGATTTGACCATGTGACGTGACGGGACAGCGTGACGTCACGTGGATCGGATATGCGAATGCGTCGCTAATGCATTCTGCGTACGGAAGGTTTTTGGGCGGTAGATCAAAAGGGGGGTTTCGAATGTATTTTGTTATTATTATTGACATTTAAAATCGGCGCGTCGCAGGGTTTACAGCCTCGAAGAATATTTTAATAATGCAGGCTGCTGGATTTACTAGATTCGCATTTTAGAAAAGAAGCAACACTCAAATATTAAAATATCATCGCGCTCCCGCCTTTACCAAGAGCGGTGACCCGGCGCCGTAACGAGATTTCAGGTCCCGCCAAGGGTCCTTCATAAATATGCAATAAAAATGTTGCGAACCTTTGTCGAATCTCGAGGTTCGACCGTTGGCTACCTTTCGAAACTTTTAGCTAAGTTCAACGAAGTTCGACTTATCGACGTTTTTGCCCGACTTCCACGCGTAAAAAGTTCGAATTTCGGAAAACGAAAAAATTACAAAATTGGTTATTGTATTTTTATTTAAAAATAGAAAGAAAAGATACCGCTTACTCTCTTAGGTGTGTTATTCTTCCTGGAATGACGGTCTTTCAAATGGGTAATTCAATAAAGGCCTGCAAATAAGTTCGAAGCATAGATAGGCATGAAGTAGACATGCTGAATGTAGTACATAGAATAACTCGCTTACACACCCGAGATGTGTCCGCTTTAAAAAGGAAATGCAATAAGTTTTGTATTTTGCGGAAATACCGCTTAGAACGAATGCCTGACGTTAATGACCGATGAAACTCGGGTTCGTTCTTCACAACACGCAATGCGGAGCTTAAGTTCGTCTGCTACTTTTGCAGGGGTTGCGGTGACGCCATGACGCCGAGCTCTGATTGGCTCTGATTGAAGGATAGTGGGGAAACCTCGAGGCAGCTTGCTTTGAGGTCTACCCACTATCCTTAAAATAGGATCCAATCAGAGCTCGGCGTATTCCTGACGTCACCATAACTCCTGCAAAAGAAGCAGACGAACTTGCGCTTCGCATAGAAGTCGCAGAAAAAAAAAAAAAAAAATGGAAGCAAACGAGCAGCGTTCACCCCCTCGATTCGCAGCCAGAAGCGGCCACGTGATCTGGAGCCAATTATATGCCGCCAATGTTTGATAATTAGCCACGCGCTGGTGTTGGCAGGACACGCGCTGAGTTCCAGACGTTGTTATGGCTCGGCTATTGTCGTCATTGCAGCGATTGGACACGGGCCACTACTGTACCCGAATGCTTGTTGAGCTATTGATTATCACGAGCCCAAATTGAGTGCTCACACAATGCTCTCGGAGGGGGGGGGGGGGGGGGGGGTACCTTTTAATTCTTTAGCCACGTTATCAAGTTTTGCGATGGAGATATTAAAACGAACCGCTCGCTTTTGTCCTTCAAATTACTCGGCAACTAAGGAGTTTTTTTGTCAGTGGCGTGGCGTGCGAGTATACTTATTTTCTCCTAGTGCCAGTAAACTCGTGTAAAGGGAAAAGCATTCCAAGCTAATGTCGTTGCACAGCCCCTTGAATGCTTCAGCTGGTTTATGGATGTGAAGCACCGAAACAAAATTGGCAGGGACCTTTACGTTCAAAGTCTCATAATGCATGAAATCCAGTTTTCAGGAGCAATCGTTTCCGTTGTTTGGAAGATATTAAACAGCTGTTTTCTCTCTCTCTCTCTCTCTCTCTCTCTATATATATATATATATATATATATATATATATATATATATATATATATATATATATATATATATATATATATATATAGTATATATATATATATATATATATATATATATAATTATATATATATATATATATATATATATATATATATATTATAATATATATATATATATATATATATATATATATATATATATATATATATATATATACAGGGTGTTTCAGAGAACGCAGGCCAAATCGCTCTTGCGAAAACTACTCATCGCAACGAAAAAAGGCTTGTGGCGTTTTGGTCCTGGTCCAGGGTCCCATTGAGGAAAATTATTAAAGTCCGGGATAATTACATTGTTAATTATTTTTGCGTAATTAACTTTTTTAATATTGTGTTTCAGGGCATGGTTTCAATTAGAAAATTGCTCAGCATCATCGAAAAACACTAAAGCAACAAATTGCAGAACGAAAGAAGGCACGCGAAGCATTTTCAGAAAGCCGTAAAATGCTTCGCGTGCCTTTTCTATCGTTCTGCAATTTGTTGCTTTAGTGTTTTTCGATGATGCTGAGCAATTTTCTAATTGAAACCATGCCCTGAAACACAATATTAAAAAAGTTAATTACGCAAAAATAATTAACAATGTAATTATCCCGGACTTTAATAATTTTCCTCAATGGGACCCTGGACCAGGATCAAAACGCCACAAGCCTTTTTTCGTTGCGATGAGTAGTTTTCGTAGGAGCGATTTGGCCTGCGTTCTCTGAAACACCCTGTATATATATATATACAGGGTGTTTCAGAGAACGCAGGCCAAATCGCTCTTGCGAAAACTACTCATCGCAACGAAAAAAGGCTTGTGGCGTTTTGGTCCCGGGCCAGGGGCCCATTTAGGAAAATTATTAAAGTTCGGGATAATTAAGTTGTTAATTATTTTTGCGTAATTAACTTTTTTAATATCGTGTTTAAAGGGACAATGAAGGCAATTTCGGACATCTTTTTGGCCACCGAACTGGGTTCTAGGCACGTCTCGGGCCACGTTGCCCAAATTTCGGCCGAAACCGGCGCTTCTGTGCCGCGCAAATCAATTAAACAGTCGCGATAATAATCGTACCGGGATCGACTGGGGCGACGCCCCGAGAGTTGCGGGAGAAGCCAGGAAAAGCGGAGCTCACGTGACCGATGCGGGGCCAAGAAGCGCTACGTCACAAGAGACGCGTCAGCGATTGGGCGAAACGAGAAACGTGCCCTCGGTCACGTTTTGGTTCGCGATTTTTAGGGATACTGTTCTAATCTCCGCTTGAATAACTACGAAAAGTATAAATCGGACCGGAAATGATTACTAAACCGTAAATAAAGCAGCATAATCGTTTTTATCTTTGCTACGCTGGACGCGAAACGGGCAACGCGCAACTATGGACAGACAAAATAAAATAAGAAAAGAACACGGTACTCGAAGGATTCTGCAAAATGGTAGCTGTAGATGGCTGTTCTAACGGTCGACTGAAGACCAGTATTCGTTCGGGCGACGCTAGTTTTCACGTGTGGGTTGCTGCTCATGTTCTTTGACGACGAAAAGAGGACGTCCGCGGAGGAACCGGATCCCGGAACGACCGGATCGCTGCCGCTTTCCCCTCGGCATCTCCCCCGCGTCCGTCCTTCGGCATGCGGGCCGCTCGTTGCGGCTGGGCGGTCTCTGTCGGGTGATGGCGGAGGCCGCCACACAGATACTCCCGTTTCGTTGGTGTTAGGTCACTGAACGGAAGCTCGAACTCGCTCGCGAGAGTGGCATTGCCGTCCATGTTGACAGATTCGGCGAAACGACCGCGCCACCGCGCTGCTATAACCCACCGCGGTAACGAGAGTCTCGATCTCCTAAATACTAGGGAGTTTTAGAATAACGTACGCAATTTTAGCGCACGCTAGCGCTAAATTTAGCGCTTGTATTAGCGCGCGCGACGCGAGAGCGTTTTAGAATAGCGTTTCTCCGTCGCGACGCAAAAGCCCAAGCATCTCGCGCTTGCGACACCACCAAGATACAGTCACAATTTTTATTTCACACACAAAGTGCTGTAACTTCAGAAAAAACGAGTTTTTTGGTCCAGAGTACTATTTTAGATTTGTTTAAACGTGAGAATGCGACGCGAGCGGTTGACCGGTCGTGTCCGCTTGCGTCGCCTCGGCAAGAGAGGTCTCGTGTACTGACCTTCACACATCGTACCTTCGCCGAGAAATGTTCGCGCGTCACAAGCGTCAAGTTGCCGGTGGTCGTTTCCAAACCGAGTACAATGTCGTCCCGTATTGAAAATCTCAGTCGCGAGGATGCCGCCGACGTCGCACTCACGAGTCACGACGCCGCCAATGCAGCCGCCATTTTTTTTTAACTCTGCTCGTCTTGGCTTTAGCCAACTTCTCATCACGAATGAACGCACGCTATTTCCGAGAAATAGCGCACGCTAAAATTGCGCACGCAAAGCGCAAAACCTGGTTTGCGCTCGGAGCATGCGTAGTGGCGACGACGCTATTCTTTGCGCACGCAAAGCTTTAGCGTGCGCTATTCTAAAACTCCCTACTACCGATACTGACTATTCACACTTGACGTCACTCCATACATCACCTCCGTTTTCGGGGGACCAGAAACGAGAAGGGAGATTGTACAGTTTCGGTTTATTTACTTCTTTCGTAAGCACAGAAATACGCGTCACAAATCTCTACAAAAAATTGGGCAGCATGCCATGTTCCCAAGAAGCATAAAAACACCATTTAAAAAAATTAAATAAAATCGTCTTCATTGTCCCTTTAAGGGCATGGTTTAAAACAGAAAATTGCTGAGCATCATCAACGAAAAACACTAAAACAACAAAGTGCAGAACGATAGTGGGCACGTGAAGCATTTGACGGCTTTCTGAAAAACGGAACGAATTCGACGGGTTTTGAAGTTTCGGCTTGCTATCGGAGCGCATCTCGGCCCCGGCGGCACCGCGCCCCGTGGAGAGATAGTGCAACCAACCTCTGCTGCGTCGCGCGATGACAGCGCAGCAGAGGTTGGTTGCACTATCTCTCCACGGGGCGCGGTGGCGCCGGGGCCTAGATGCGCTCCGATAGCAAGCCGAAACTTCAAAACCCGTCGAATTCGTTCCGTTTTCATTTCAGAAAGCCGTCAAATGCTTCGCGTGCCTTCTGTCGTTCTGCAATTTGTTGATTTAGTGTTTTTCGACGATGCTGAGCAATTTTCTTATTGAAACCATGCTCTTAAACACAATATTAAAAAAAAATTAATTACGCGAAAATAATTAACAACTTAATTATCCCGGACTTTAATAATTTTTCTAAATGGGCCCCTGGCCCAGTGGCCCAGGACCAAAACGACACAAGCCTTTTTTTGTTGCGATGAGTAGCTTTCGCAGGAGCGATTTGGCCTGAGTTCTCTGAAACACCCTGTATATATACATTTGATATATTTTTGTAAATTTTGGGGAACCTGAATTGGTGTGTCACGTGACCAGCGAAGGAGCAGGCGGCAGGGAAGCAAGTGGGGAGGGAGGGGAGGAAGGACCAAAGAAAGGACACTGTATGAGAGGGGGAGAGGAAGGGAGAGAAGGAGGGGGAGGGAGGGAGACGGGAAGAGGGCACGCAGGAGGGTGAGGAGAGGAAAGGGAGGAGAGAGGGAATGGGGAGAGGGAATTGCTGTATCACACGTATATTTCCCAGCTCAATTTAGTGGGAAACTGAATTGGTGTGTCACATGACCAAAGAGGGGGGAGAAAGGGAGGGAACCGTTGGAGGATGGGGACAGAGAGAGAAAATCAGTGTTTCACGTGACGTATACTTTAGTGCTAAATTTGGCGATGAAACTGAATCGTGGTATAGGTCACGTGGCATCAGGTCACGTGACATCGCTTTCACCCCTCGCTAAATTTAGCCGGAAACTGGATTGGTGCTTAGGTCATGTGACGTCAATTTTCCGGCTATGTTTATCGTGGTCACTAAATTGGTGTCTAAGTCACGTGCAGTAAACTTTTCTGCTAAATTTAGCAAAGAGTTCGCGGACGGACCGATACAATTTCGGGAGTAGAGATTCTGTTAAAAGCACTTGCTATTCCTATTTGCTATTCTTTTTGCTATTTTCTATTGCTCTATGCTCATTGCTTTTGCTATTTTTTTTTAATTTAGTCACTTATACTGAGGCTCTCCATTGAGAGCAATTACAGGAGTTGAATCGATGGCAATTATGAAAGAAAAACAAAAAAAAAAAGGAGCTTTTAAAGACCGGTTTAGGAAAATTTGTTGTTAAGTGCAGCGGTGAAATGTTCGATGGAAGAAAGGGTTCCAATATCATTGTCAAGTGAATTCCAATGTTGCATTGCCCGTGGGAAAATTAATATTTGAAAACATTGTTTTTAAATTTGAGTTGCTTTATAGTTCTGGTGTGATTGATCCTGGTCGACCCGGTGGATGAAATGGTGATATAATTTTCAACATTATTATTATATTTGCCACGGAGGAATGAGTACAAATATTTTAATCTAGTTATTGTTGCCTTAGCTGCTAACGGTTGAATGTCGCCTTGTTTAATCAAGTGCGATACGGATACGCGGTTACGTTATTCGTTGAGAATGAATCTAACAGCCTTCTTTTTGAATGCCTTTCAGTTTGTTCAATCCTTCCGCCGTGAGTGGAAACCAAATGATATGAGCGTATTCCAGCACAGGTGTAACTAGAGTCTTATAGGCTATAATTTTTGTTTCAGACTGCGAATTGAAGCGCTCGATTAAGAGTAAAAAGCGTATTTCTAGCCTTGCATACAAACATTATAAATAGATTTCGTTTCAAGTTGGTTTTCACTAAAGATAACACGAAGCTATTTATAATAATATTAATTTTGTATTTTTCTTCCATTCACTGAATAGTTAAATTTTATGGGACACTTTTTCCAAGTTATGTACATCGCTACAGTTTTGTCGTAATTTATTTGCAGTCTGCCATCTGCTTGTACATTCCTCCATCTTTTGCAGGGCTTTATTAAGCTTTAATTTATCCTCCTGGGATGGTATCTCGAAATTGATCACGCAATCATCTGCAAAAAGGTTAATTGGTACCTGTATGTCTTTTGAAATATCGTTGAAAAAACAAGAAATAGAAGTGGACCAAGCACCGATCCCTGGGGTACACCTGAAGGGACAGGTAGATGTGCGGAGAATTCACCCTTAATTTGGACATATTGGAAAATTTAGTTAAATAGGGAGCGAGCCAATTTATTAATTGTTCGTTTTTGAAAATTCATGTGAACTTGAGGGGGAGATTTGGATCTGAGACGCGGTTAAAAGCTTCTGTGAACTCTAAGAAGATTACATCTGTTTGTCCCCCGTCATTTAGTGTACTATCGAATGAACGCACCTCTGCTGTGAGCTGTGTAACAGTTGATGGGGATTTCCTGAAGCCATATTAAGACGCAATGAGAATCTTCTTGATATCGAGATATTCTATCATCTGTTTAAAATGATATGTTCACGAAGTTTATAGCAAATACTGGTTAATGAAACCGGCCAGTAATTTGCCGGATTATTACGATCACCATATATTTATGGATGTGGATTATTTTTTCTGTCTGTGTAGGTAAAACCGCATACCGTATTTACTCGAGTAATAGCCGCACTATTTATTAACAAGGCCCTTGTGTCTACTTTCCCGCAAAGCACATATACAGCCAATCATCGCGTTGCGCATAAATAACATAGCGAATAACTAGATCAAGAACACGAGTCTCCATGCAAATGCAACCTTCGCAGATGGTATCTTCGCGCGAAGACGTTATCTCTGTCCTGTAAACAGCTGGAATCATGCTGTCAATCGCGGTGATTGGCAATCCGCGCGCTCCGCGGAAAAGCGATTCCTCAGGTTTTCTTCATAAACAGTGCGGCTATTACTCGAGTAAATACGGTAGTTGAAAAAAAAAAACGTAAAATTTATGCACCGATATTTTGATGTCCATTCTGCATACCGCTTTAAGAACTCGTTAGGAAAGGAATCGTGCCCATAACTTTTCTTTGGGCCAACATTATTCAGCAAATATTTCTATGTTGTGTATACCAGGAAAAATATTGTCATTAAACCCAGAGAACAAACCGTTGTCTTTCTTAAAGACACATTAGAGAAAAAAAAAAAAAGAGTTAGATTCATCAAGGCTTAATAGCAGACACCAAGCTTTTCTTTTTTTTTTTAGGCGCAATCTAACGCCAGAACTTCTGAGGCGCACTTGTCGAAAACGAGCGCGACGTTACGTTAAAGGAAAATTGCTTTGATTGAAGGATCATGTCCTTCAATTGGGTGCTTAATTGCTGTATAACTTGTCTCCGGTCAGCTGTTCCCTGATGTTTAATAGCCTCTTTCACTAGGGCAACTTTTCGCTTGAGGTAAAGTTTATCTCCAGTAGTCCATTTTTTTTTTTACATTAATCTTCTTTTGACGAAAAGGAACATATCGCGTGACAGTTGTTTGAACAATGTCAAAGAAACGAAGCCACATTTGATCAAAATCTCTGTCGCAGTACAGCAAAATGAATTATAATTATCCCAAGGACGCTTCCAGGTAGTCGATGACGCCTTTATCGTCAGCGCAGCAAAAATTCGGTACACTAACAACGTGAAGATCCGAGTTTTTAATTTTACCAAACGAAATAGTGATCCATATCATTTGGTAATCTGAGAGTTCATCAGAAATGTTACATTGATAGTCAAGGTTAGATAGTGGATTATTTAAAAACACAAGATCAAGTGTTGAGTGAGAAGTATCCTGGATTCTAGTAAAGTCCTGAACGACCTGTATTAAATTAAGAGAAAACAAAATATTCAACAGGACTTCACCATTGTGACGATCAACACTACTAACTGGTAAGTATGGCCTGTTAATATATGGCAAATTAAAATCTCCTCCCGAAATAAAGTGTACCGAAAAACAACAAACTTTTCTAGGCTATCATGCTCCTTATCATGTGATAAGGAGCTGCCCTTTTTGCGCCAGACCATGACTGGCATGGGTTGCGTCGAGTGACCCTATTTTGATGACAAGGGCCTCGCTGAAGAGCGTATTGTTTGATTACACATTGTGTTGTCTGGTACTGAGGAATGTGTTCTCTTTTCCTTTTCAAATAAAACGCTCAGCAAGTTTCTAATTAGAAATCATATGTCTATTCTCATTATTTAAAACGTTAATAATGAATTTAAATTAACTAGCCGACTGATCATTACGATTAGCCCCCTACACTATGTCCCTCTGGCCGTATAACTCACCTGCACAAACCGGATAAGTGTAACTTTCATGGCTTTTGTTTTTTTAAACAAATAAATATGTAAAGCTTAAAAAAAATGTATATTGGTACTTTACATCCGCCAGGCGGTGTCAGTTTGGTTTTCTTTTAATTCTAGCGCACGCACACCAAAATCGAACTTTCGGTCGAACTCTCGTCGAACTTTGCTTGAAAAGCAGTTCGAAAACGTCGAACCTGGTAGAACTGGAGCCGCGGCGTGTTCGCGACGTCCGTAAATAGTATTACCACTTGCCCGGAGGTACGTACAACAGTTACTTAGAAATGCTGCGTTCTACCACGTTCCGAAAATCAGTTTAACGCGGAAGCTGCTCCGTTAATATTTGATACTGAGATCCCTTTCGAAAAGGAAGCAATTGAAAAAAAAAAGAAAACAATACTTTTTTTAAGTTGCCGCGTGTACGACCCTTCGAGCAGTCTTAATTCTCTGGCCTCGTGCGTCCTAATTCACGTTTTAACGATCACATGCTTTATGAACTTGTAGTTACGGCGAATTCTTAATAAACTTTAATAGAGCTAATGGGCGTAAAAAAACAAAAAAAAAAAACACGCAAGGTTTCGTGTTTTTTTTTTTTTGCCTTTAGATACGGTTGGTATTTTTGGAGGGGAAGAGTCTTTTATAGAAAAGGATTTTACTTGGTCCCAACCTAAAACAAAAACCAAACCGTCAAATATCTACAATTTTTTTTAATACTTGAACGTTGGAATAACATAAAGACATTTTCCAGATTTTGCTCAAGGGTAGAAATAGTATTACTGCGAAAGCAGTATGACGCGGCAATAACTTGATGGAAAGCTTGTGATTTTTTCCGTGGTCCATAGTTTAAAAAAAAAATGTGTTTACATCGTCTTTTTTTCTTCTTTTTTCATAGACCAATGAAATAGTAGGATATTTCTCTCACAGTCTTCTTGACCAGACTGCCGCCACTTGAAACATAAAGACTGGTTTATGTTGTTCCGAAACCTATACGAAATTCTTGTGTCGGGCGACGCCGTTCTTAAGTCCAACCTTTTCGAACTTTACCAAACGTTCCAAAAGATAGGCCGACCCGGACAAAACTCGAAATTTAACGTCTGCTACATACAGTCCCCTACAGCTTAAGAAACGTAGGGCGGGTCTTATCCTCTTCGTGCTTTGTTGGTTCGTTATTGGTTGCTGGGACATTCTCGTCTGCTAATGCCACAATCTGATTGGCTGCCAAGCGATAATGAGATGCTATGGAGTCTGGACTCACCATTCCCTTCGTTTATTTGCAACAGACTACGAATCGGGGGACTGGGCGGCCTTCCGCATTCTAGGCAGCGCTGCGTGAATTCACTATAGTGATCACGTTTGGAGGGGGGAGGGGAGGTTTGCGGGCCCTTTTTTAATACTGGATTTCACCTCAAGGAAAAAGAAAGTTTTGCGCAATGTTCGTACGCCGGGCGATGTAGTCCTTACAAGATTTGGTTGTCGGAAGAAGAAGCGATGCTTTTGGTTTTTGAAAGGTGTACGTCTTGATAAGATAAGGCATGTCCTAATCTAAAGTGCGCCTACATATATCTTAATTATCCGCATAAAGGTGACAATTAGTAACACTCCGCGAGGAGCCGGACTCTTTTTTTACTACTGTTCTTGAGGTAAAAACGAGTATCGGTGGTATTGCTTTGACCCGCGTTCCACCTGCCGATGCACGCGTATCACGTACCAGCGGCTGCCGTATAGACTTGGTGTGTTTGCCCGCTCGCTGGCACGCTGCCCACTGTTCGTGAAGGGCAAAAAAAAAAAAAGAAAAGAAAAACCCGAACAAAACAGATAATAAAAAAACAAATGAGAACTATTGATCGAGTCGCTATGCTGTGGCGACGGCCGTCCGCCCATCTTCTTTTCCGCGTGCCACCGCGCTTACACGTACGCGCGAACAAAAAGTTACCAAAGGAGGATCGGGGCGAAAACTGTTTCTTACGAAAGTATAGTGGACGGGAAAGTGCGCCGAGTGGAACAACGGACCGGCGAGCGGTGAACGCCACTTAAATTCCCGTCGCTCGTAATGATACCTCGTCGTCTTGGTCGTGGAAGGACGCGGAGTTGGAGACGAGTCGTCGGTTGTTGATTCAAACATTCGAGCGTTGGAGCCCCAACACGACGGTTGTCTATTTTTTCTCGGAGATCTGGCGGTCCTCTTTGCCAGCTTCTGTCCGTGCACCCATACCGCTCCTTGTGCCGTTCTCGCGGTAAGGGTAACCTAATTGTGTTGCGTGTATATGCTTAGGCATCGGGAAGATAGTCCGCGCCATTATGCGTCCGGTGTCTCCGTTGGTGAGAAATTTTGCCAGTGCCGTACCCTTGCTAAGCCTGGGTGGGACCTTTAAGGTGCATCATGCAGTAGAGGAGCTTGCCGGTACGATGCTCGTCGAGATCGAAACGGACAAGACTGGAGATTAAACCCAGGACTGTCGAGTTCTGCAGTGCCAGATTCGACTCGTGACCCGAGCTGCGGGGGCGTTCACACACTTGGTCACTGATACCCCCAACAGATCTTGGACTTTCCTAAAAATTAGGTTGAGGCGTAAAATTCTTTTATGAAGTTTCATTTTCAGGTTCTTCCTACAAACTTCTACACCCGTCACATTTTTTTTTAAAATACGATTTGAATATAGACAACACTATTTCAGGTGGTTTAATGGAGCGACTGGTGTTGGTCTTCCTCTCGGCCCTGGGGCTGACTTTGACGGTTTCTGGTCTCGAGAACGGACTCGCCAGGACACCGCCTATGGGATGGCTCGCTTGGGAACGATTCCAGTGCAACATCGACTGCGCCCGTGATCCCGAAAACTGCATAAGGTGAGTTCGCAACCGTTACTACTCTTGGTAAAGGAAAGCAAATTCACTCTAGAAAAGAAAGGAAAGAAAACGGGGTCGTTTCCTTGCGGTGCTTCGCTTTCGCTGTCGCTGTCGCTTTTCGACCACGTCAAAAAACGACAACATCGCTTGCCTTTCATGAAGAAAACATTCCGCTGATTAATTGCGACGAACCACACAGCGTGTAAATTAGCACAAAGGCCTTCATTCACTTACGACGGACATACTCGGCACGTCGGTGCTTTTGTTCAGCTATCTATTCTTCCGCCTAATCCTACTTCTTGAGAGGGATGCATTGCGCAAATTGCAGCACATCGAGTAAGTGCCTCGTCCTTTGACCCGTGCCTGCGCGCGACAAGGAGAGGATAACGGTGCATAAGAGCTATCGTTTCACAAATCGCACCCTTAGCGGTTGACCGTCGGTATCAAACACTTGGGTTCAGCTGGGTTTGAATTCACCTCAAAAAACGTTCGGAACGTCGTCTTTTTTTTTTCTTTCAATTTAGTCTTTTACCATTTTCCCACGCATGTACTTGCGTTTTGTGTTACAAATATACATCTTCATTAAAAAAAAAAATCAAATAGAATGGCGTTAAACGCATAGCAAGCGAAATATTATTGCACACTGTAGTGGGTGCATCGCATTTTCAATCTAAACTTTTCTTTCCCCTTTTTTGGTCTTGTCATTTATTTGCTCGATGTGTTTTATATATCATTGTGGTTAGACCGTTGCGTGCCATGTGCGGAGGTGAACTGCATTATTTTAGTTTTGAACAGCTGCCTGACCATTGAAAACTCGGTTGATTGAGATTATTGACTCGGTCCAGGTAGGTTCGGATCGACACCATTCCTGACTCGCGATTGGTCATTGAAATGAGAGGATCTCCCGATATATCAAAACAACCAGGAACCAATCAGAAGCGATGAACGCCGTTCAGATGAGAAACGCCCTGTGACTCATAAGCATTAATTAGCTCTCCATGCGCTCTGATAATAAGGAGACACCTGAGTGCCGGTAAAAGACACACTCTAAAAAAAGAGAAAAAAAAAAACTTTGAATCTAGGCTAGGTGGCGCAAGCTACCACCCGTTAATATGGTATAGCTAGAGCCGTATATGTGGAGATCAGAGCCGTATATGTAGAGAGTTTGGCCATTCGTTGGGAAGTATAGGAGACAAATGAGGAGGCGCCATTGGCCGAAAGCGGGCTGGGCGTGTTCCAGGGCGTCTTCAGAAATTCGAATGTGACCAACCAGAAGCCGGAAATAATACCCTGGCGGTGGTCGCGAGAAACAAACCTGATAACTGCATTGGAGTAACTCTCGATGACTGAAAATATGGTACACGTGATGTTTCAATCACGCTCATCCAAAATGATGGTGGAAGAGTGCGACTAGCGGAACGATTGACATAATCCGTACGCCAAGCGCCGAGGGCCGGGAATCTGCCGTCCGAGCGGTCACACTCTGTCCGAGCGAAACAGAGTTGATTATGGTCTTACATGGCTACGGAGCCTTGTATATATGGATGATGTGGTATTCATTGGGAAGTATAGGAGACAAATGAGGAGGCTCCATTGGTCGAAAGCGTGTTGGGCGTGTTCCAGGGCGTCTTTACAAATTCGAATGTGGCCAACCAGAAGCCAGAAATGATACCCTGGTGGTGGTCGCAAGAAGCGAACTCAGTAAGGGCATCGAAGTAACTCTCGGTGATTGAAAATAGGGTGCACGTGATGACGGTCATCCAAAGTCATGGTGGAGGAGTGCCACATAATCTGTACGCCAGGCGCCGATGCCCGGCCGGAATCTGCCACCCTGAGCGGTCACACTTTGTCCGAGCAAATCAGAGTTGAGCGGCACATTCGTTTCTTACATCTTTCTGCATGATCATAATCGAAACATCACGTGCACCCTATTTTCAAACATAAAGGTTACCACATCTAAACTCTTCAGCGCTTATTAAAACCATATACCTATGATTAAAACTGTTTCTCGCTACCACCACTAGGGGATGCTTTTCGGCCTCTGGTTGACCAAGAGAGCATATCAAGCTCTTTTGCTGTGTCTGGTTCACGCCCCGGCTCTGCCCGCGCCTCCCATTGACCCAACTCTCTATACTGCGGCTCTGGGTACAGCCATTTGCATCCATCCATCCATCTGATTTACTGCAGAAGCAGTCGCAGAGCCTATTCAATGTGGTCTAATGTGGGAGCTTGGCGAATAACAGAGCAGAAAACAACTACAACATGTTTCGACACTTTAACACGATGTGACGCTGAGAACGACGTTAGCATTCAAAGTATCAAGGCTGGTTCACAGATTTACGTTTGATCATGATCGACGGCGGATTAGTTTTATCGAATTTTATCAAAACGTGCACGTTTCAAACACCGAAAGCATTGTTTCTTCCTTCGACAACCAAATTTTGTAAAAACAACTTCGCGCAAACTTTTTTTTTAGCCTGACAACGAGTATAGATATGAAATTGCTGCAGTAGTGGGAAGGTCACGTATTCGAACTATGGACGCCTACAAGGTTGTCAGAGATATATCAAGTTCACGGTGAAAGAATGATGGGTACAAAAATCATAAACTCTACGTGCAGATCGGATCTGTTCCACTATATCTACCCCTTAGATGGCATCAGTGTGTCCTTTCGTCGTAAACAGTCACAAGCGTTCGTGACACAGGCGATCGCACTAGAACGCAAATGGGTGAACAAGCCTTCCGAGTGTTCACGCTGCACTCATCATCACATCGCCGACTTCATGCGTTGGTCGAATCTGTTTTACTCTTCCGGTCATAATACCGGCCGAGCTTCATTCGTAGACTGCGGCTGACTGATTGCTCAAACATTCTGTGGGAAAGTATAGTACATCAGTATTTCTCGGAATCTGAGAGTCTGGATGATTCCAGCTGAGCGGCTCTTCAAAGAGATGGCGGAGATCCTGGTGTCCGAAGGGTACAGGGACGCTGGGTACGTGTACGTGAACATCGACGACTGTTGGTCCACCTTCGACCGCGACGCCAACGGCCGCCTCCAGGCCGATCCCGTCAGGTTTCCCAGCGGCATCAAGCACCTCGCAGACTTCGTGAGTCTCGTCCAATCCTCCGTCGCTTTTCTTTTTTGTAATAAATTGTAAACCCGCAGTCACACTGTCACAAACCATCATACAAAAAACGTGGCATTCGCTGCAGTCATGGTAACATGATCATGTGCGCACACTCCTCATGCATGTTCCAATCATGTTTGGTTCATACATAAATATGATTTAAAAATGTCTGCAGACAGATTTTGGTTGACCAATGTTACAGAACCGTCATACAAGGAAGAAGCGCGCCTCAGACGAGATATTTAACGTGTCTCCCGCAGTAGTGATCACTAATACACCTCTGCCCGTTTCGATCTGAACGAGCTTCGTACCGGCGTGTGGCATTGTATCACTACCACGTGAGGCACGTTAAAGAGCCCAGGCAGTAGTAGCGCACTGCCTACAAAATTTGTTTTTTAAATTTACAGCGGAAGCACCAGATGCCCTTCGGAGAGGACTAGCTTTCCGCTGTCTAAACGTACACACAACACAATTACTTTACACGGCAAATCTCGGCTCACAAAACATTTGCTCATTACGTTTTTTTTTTTCGTCCTTATTTGTGATACAAGAACCTTGAAGTTGGGCTCAAATGACGTCGTTGCAGTCCGGTGCAGTTCGTTCAGGGTGTTTGTATGTCAGGGTCATACGCTGTTTTAATTTTACCCTCTTCATTGTTGAAAAGAGTGCCCCAGACAGGCGCTCCGATCCTGGCGCTCAAGCTATGGTAAAAAAAAAGTAAGTCATTGTGTTGCCTGTATGTTTAGACAGGGGGAAGTTTTTCAGTCACAATGGGCGTCTGGTCCTTCCGCTGTCGACGAGAAATATAGCCAGTGGAGTACTACCTTTAGCGTGGGGTCTTTAACGTGCACCACGCAGTACTGATATATGATAGCACGCCGGTATGATGCTCATCCAGATCGAAACGGGAAGAAGTGGAGATTCAACCCAGGAGCCCAGGGATCTGCGGCGAGAGCTTTCCCTCCGCGTGCGCCTGCGATAGGCTTAACCACTGATCCCTATTGTAGCAGCCTGGATCGCGGATCGCGGATCGTCTTGCTGGGGTCAAGTGGCACTATCGGCAGCCATCACTTGACACCAGCTAATGCATGGAACTTAATGGGAAAAACGAGGAAAAGTGCTGTTTCTAAGATGTCGGCACTGAAACGTTTTGGTTGCTTTTCGGGAAGCCTATTAAATAGATTGTGCACGAACATTAAAACTGACAGCCCTCGCAGTTCTTATCAAGAAATGTTTTGTGGTCGAAAGTGACTCCACTGGGTGAAAAAATGTAGTGCAGCTCAGTGAGACAAGAGTTACCTAGAGTTACCGTGGGGTTGGTGGCGGTTTTGATGAGTTGGGTTTAGCAGACGACAAGCTTGATATCCTTGCTACGCGGAATTCTCTCACTTCCGGAAATCCGCTGTGAAGATGGAACTTTTTCGACACTCCTCAACTTTTGGGCATCCCCGAGGATGGTTTTATTGACGGCAAGTTCCTTTGTTTACTCCACTACGAGGGCAAGCTTGTCAGTTAAGCCGTGGGTGCTCTGGCACGTTTGATTTTTTAGTGGGCGTTCGAACGGTGGCCAAATGCCGATTCGAGCTTCAAACACCCGATATAATGATCGCAGTACACCATACAATACTCGCCTTTGAGCACCACGTACAAATTCATACTTTCGTGAGTTTCTCTCATAGACTTGCGTGTATTGCCTGGTGTCAATCAACGGCCGCCGGTGGTGCCACCGACGGGCTCCCGATCAGCGTTTCAGCCTACTTCAATAGAGACCAGTCAGGCTAACACACTCAGCCACCGATCCCTGTAAATTACGAAGGCACAATGCTTAAAAAAAAAAAGGTTCTTCTATTTCTCTTGAGAAAAACGATTGGGCGAATTGGCTATTCATACTTATAATTTACAGCCCCCAAGAACAATTCACACTGAAACACGCACAGTAGTAAAAAAGAAAAGAACCGCTCATTCAGCGCTGACTATCAACTCAGTGTTGTATTTGGTCACTACTGCGTGATGCACGTTAAAGACCCCAGGCTAGCGGTTGTACTGCACTGGCTAAATTGCTCATCTACAGCTGGGAGATTCGTCGCCCTTGGAGGCAGACCAAGTTCTAGGCTGTATAAACATACACGCAACCCAATTTTGTATTTGGTCTACGAATCTTATAGATCCTAGCTCTGGGAACTCGCGAGTTATCTCAAGCTGGTCAAAACTGTTTTTTTTTTTTTAAATTGGTGAGAACTTTGGACACAATAATTGGGAAGTCGTTTTCGTTGATGTCTAAGAGTGGAACAAAACCAACGTAGCGGTAAACGTTCACCACTTCTGAACTGTCGAGGCAATTATATGGGATTCTGCCATGATGTGCGAGATGCAAGTCACTGAGAACTGATACAATGCATGATCTGATGCACACTCCCTTTTTTGTAGGAGGATGTTAGAATCCTACGTATAGGGTAGGTAGATTTTAAATAAACGGTGAGCGACACCAAGAAACTACTTTGAGAAGGTTTCGATGCGTTTCGGAAGGCGATACCACCAAACGAATCAATACAGTCTTCGATAATACTAAAAGCTGTTCTTGAGGCAATGCATAATATAAGTCTGATGCAAATTGAAAAGGCTTGGAAGTGGTCATCACTCTGCTCTTTGAAGAAACGTATGACATAATCTGAGTTTTTCTGGCAAGAAGGGATCGTCGATGGTTAAGTAGTTTAATCTTTCTGTAAAAATAATGTTACTGACTTTTGCCAGGTACCATTTCCCGATTCAAGGGACAGTCAACCTTTGTGCATTTGCGCTAACAAATATTTCTAAACTAAGATTCTTGCTTTTTTCAATGTTCGAGCAAAGATTCTTTAAGTCCAGCACTTGGTATAAGAACCAGTGTATCGCACCAGTTCTTAGTGACCTGTATCTCCCACATTATGACAGACTCCTGCATAAGTGCCTGGGCAATTCAAAAGTGTTGAAAGTGTGCCGCTAACTTGATGATATTTTAATGGTCTTAGACACACTGTAAACGAAAACGACATCTCAAGCGTTGTGTACAATGATCTGAACATATTTAAAAACTGTTTACAGCACTTAGAAAAAACTCATGAGCTTCCAGAAGAAGGATCTTTATGATTCCGAATGCGTGAGTCCGACTCTTTTTTTTTTTTCCACCATGGTTGTTGCTTTTATGAACCAAGCGGAAATTAGCCACTCTTTCAATTTAATGTGGTAATTCAAAGTTGGTAAAATAGTGTATAATAAGCATATTATTCAAAATCTATATTAACAAGTCCGGCCGCATTCGGCCCAAGTATGCTTTGAGGCAGAAATATCTTAGCTACAACAAGCGGGATAGCCCGCACACCTATTAACCTCTGTAGCTGAAAACCTCATAAAACTTATAAACGGGTGAAAGTACAGCACGCAAGTCAAGAGACAATGAAGAGACCAGCAGTTATACCTTAGATTAATGACATCTCACACTATATCAAGAAGTAATCTCTCAAGATGTAGTCTTTTCAGACCCAAAGAAACCCTTAGGGTTATGCGAAAAAAGGTGAGCTCTACCCCAAATCACACCACAGACTGCACTGAAAAGCATGAAGCCCCTTACATCTCTTGCACAGAAGGAGGTGTTTATTCTATTTCCCTCTTGTGTGGCAGATCATATCTTGGACAAACTGGAACATGTGTAAATGACCGCTTAAGGAAGCATGACAGACACATCAAAACAGCAAATTCTTGGCATCTAGGCATCCAATGTCGGGATTGCGTATGCTCAGAAGACTTAAAAAGCCGCACTGTTATCAGCAAGAATTTGTAACAACTCAGGCAGGAAATTATTGAGGCTGAGAACATTGTGAGGTTGGACGAAAAATGTGTTAGCAACCCTTCTATAACTTTATCTGAGAAAGAGTTGATTTACCTAGTAACATGATGCATTATGCATGTTGCGTTATGCACATGATGCGTTATGCACAATTACATCTAGGTTCCCTTTTGCACCTTTAATTTACTTGGCGATTTCAATTTGCGCCTGATCGACTGGTCTGGAGCATTTCCAACTATCACTTGCAATTATGCAATTTACTCTTATTCCTCAATCTGTGCTGTTTTTTTTTTTATTAACGCAACTTGTTTCTTAACTTACTCGAGTCACTGTGTCTTCGGCCACTGTTTTAGACCTCATTCTTTCCTCTGATTCTAACCTGACCTCTTCCATAATTTACTTACCGGGTATTAGCGATCACTCCATTCTATATCTATCGTTACTTACACCAATGTCTGATGCTAGTAAATCAGCAAGACATTTCTTTGACTATAGTAAGGCAAATTTTGGTGCTAATAAATATCGAATTAGCTGGCTTCCTTGACGAATTCCTTCGTAATTTTTCTGAACTATTCAGTTGAAATCAATTGGTCCACATTTAAAAATAATTTAGACCCTCTAATTAACTTATTCGTTCATATAGGTCTATTAAAACGAATTCTTTGTCTTCATAATCTTCATGTAACACTTAAGCGCCTTAGCAATAAGAAGAAACGTTTGTTCCGTTCTGCAAAGCTATCTTGTAGTGACGCACTCTGGGAAATCTATCACGCAGCTGTGGATGCTTATAGACTAGCCGTAAGGAACGCCAAGCTAACATTTTTTTAATGTGAAACAGTTCTAAACAGTTTCGGCGCATTATAAATGGAAACAAAAATAACGATATCTCGATCACTAATAATGGTGTTGTTATTCCAAATGACCATTGTGCCTCCATTTGAAAGAACATTTTTGTGAAAGCGTTCTGTGTATATGGTGATTGCTGCCACCCTGTGTACCCTATATTATAACTTTTTTGCCTATGGACCCTCTTGTAATTGACTATGACGGGATTGTAAGGTTGATTGATAACTTAGACAGATATTCGTATTTTGGAGTTGACAGTGTTACCTCCACACTCCTTAACAACACTAAGAATATATCTCAATTTACCTTTTCAAGATTTTCGAGCAATCTCTTGTTTTTTGGGGTATTACCTGCGGAGTGGAAAATAGGGAAGTTGATTTCACTCCAAAAGCATGGCGATAAACATAGTCTTCCTAACTATCACCTAGCTATTTTCTTAATCACCACACCATGTAAACTTTTAGAGCACATTATATTCACTCTTTTGGTTAACGACTTAGACACTAATTCCTTCTTTTCCCCATCCTAGCATGGCTTTCGTAAATCCCTTTTCTACGAGACTCAACTACTGTCCATCACTAATAATGTCCTTTCCATACTTGACCGTGAACCCCAGATCCACCTGTTTTCTTAAGTTTCTGCAAGGCTTTCGACAAAGTTCCTGGTAAACGCTTACTCTATAAACTCAGTCAACTTAATCTCGATCCTTACGTGCTGTCTTGGATTACATGTTTTTGAGCTAATCGTCCTCAGTTCGTTCATGCGAAAAATGTCAATTCTTCTTTTAAACTTGTTACTTCTGGTGTACCGCAAGGGTCTGTCTTGGGGACCTTGTTGTTTTTAATTTACCTATATGACTTACCATTGTGTGTATCATCATCTATTCGCCTCTTCGCTGATGATTGTGTAATTTATTGAGAAGTCACTAATATTACTGACATCACCCCTCTTCGAAATGACTTACAAGCTGTGCCTGCTTGGTGTGATTTGTGGCAAATTTCTCTTGAAGGGGCCCTGCAATCATACTTAAGCGTCTACCTTTTTTGCGGTTTCCACATCTCTTGGGGTTCGGGCAAGCCAGCGGGCTTACGGAGAGAGTAACTAAATATCTGTGCGTCATATTTTAACCGGACGACGCAGAAACCTTCTCAACCTATGGGGGCGACCCGCGGTGCCTTAAACGCGTGATATGTGACGTCTTTGGTCCTGGGCTTACTACTGGTCAGAGCCGCTAAAAGCTTCTTTTTAGTCGAAATACAAAATATAAGTGGCGCGAACCGTTTCAATTATATATAAAAGTAGTTTTTGTTCACTATTTAAAATAAAAAAGAAACAAATGCAGTTTAGAAAGTACGGAAACAAGAAATGACCCGTCGTCATACCCGCCACCAAGCGGTAGAAAAGGCGGCGCATACTAGAAAGGTGTAGTGAGATCAGGCACCAACGAGCGGCGAGCGTAGAAAGGACCCGGATGTACGCGGCGGCGCAGCGGTCGTATGGACTGGAGGATCCGACCGGTTCCGAGTGTTCCCAAGGCCTTCGGCGAGCTGCTTTGGCTTGCGGTTTGGCCTTTTGGCGGTATGGCAGCGCGAGGTGGCTCCCGTTCTGAACTGATCTTTACCCCGTGTTTGCTGTCGTTTGTGGCCAATGAAGTGTCATGCCGAATTAGTGTTTAATCGCGCAGCAAATGTAATGCGAGCCGCCCCGGCTGCCCGCTTCATACACCCTAGCCAGAACATGCTTTAGTAGGCGCCCTCTCGAGCCGTCAACACGGAGTGCGGATGCCGTGACCGCTCGCTGAGCTCACTACCCCTCCTCTAGTTTACGGCCACTCAAGCAACCAAGGACGTCATGAAGGAGGTTATTTTTTGCTTGTTTCTGTAATTTTAATTTGCCTATAACTTCTAAAATAAAGCAACATTCGAGAAAAGAAAAGTTTCATTAAGTTAGTACGTTCAGTGCGCTCAGGTTCGGTGAGAATTAAAAACCAGTAAAAACGTCCTTGCAGGGCCCCTTTAAGACTAACAAATGTAAAGCGATGAAAATCTCCCGTCGAATTACTACATCTTCCCTTTACTCAGTTTCTGACATTCCTCTTGAAACTGTACCATGCTACAAGTACCTTGACGTTGACATCACATCTAACATGTCATGGGAAACGCATAGTGACCACATTATCGCCAACGCTAACTCCATGCTTGGTTACCAAAGGGAAACTTTAGGATAGCCCTACTGTGCCTATAACTACTCATGTGTAAAACCATTGTTCGCTCCAAACAAGACTCTGGCTGTGTTCCAAATCTTACCCAAATGAATCCGAGTTACTCCGGCGGATCGATTCATATCACGTGACAGCACAGATTGAAAAACGCTGGACGCGGGTAGGTTTTAGAACGCCAAGGGTACAAAACCCTTACCCTGGAGTAAGATCGAGTAAATTTTGGAACACGGCCTATGCCGCAGCCATCTGGGATCCGGGTCTCTTAACTTTCGTGGCTGATTTTGAAGCCCTACAGAATCGCAGTGGCCATTTCATATTTACAAACTATCATCGCACGTCTCGCGTCTCAACTATGAAAGCTAATTTAGCACTTCCTGCTTTTTCATTACGCCGAAAACTAACTCGTTTATATCTTTTTTTATATAAATGAATCCTTCCCATGCTTCACTAAAAACAAATTAACGTTAAATCCTGTTTTCATCTCACCGCACGTAGATCATCAATTTAAAGTCGGAATTCCTCCTTGCATTACCTCGGCCTATTATAACTTTTTTATTCCCAGAACATCTTTAGAGTGGAACGTCGCAATCGGTAACCATACCGCCCTTTGAATTATTTAAAAGTGCGGTGACTGCTTACTTATGTTAATATCTTTTCTGTTTATTTGTTTCGTTCTATAATTTCTAAACTTGTTTACACTTTTTTTTTTACGTTTTTAGTGCTTGGATTCTAGTGTTTGTATGTTGTTTGTATTTTATATTTGTCTCGTCCCACTCAACTGTGTAATGCCTCAGGGCCTTGAGGGTACTGAAATAATAAATAATAAATAAAAGAGAAACCAACGAAGTGTGGCAGATGTGCATACGGCGTAGAAGATGAGATACAACACTGGTTTAATAGTGAGCGCTGAATGAGTGGTTCCTTTCTACTGGTGTGCGCGTTTTAGTGTAAATTTTCTTTGTGCGCCTTTAATTATAACTATTTTATTATATGTCTATTTTCATCTTTGTCCTGCGGGCAGGGGTGTGTTTTTCAGGAAGCCGCAAGCCCCACTTTGGCCACCCGTTTTTCACAGTCACTGATAGCAGAAGGAGCGCAAGGCGGTGCTTATTGTGTTCACGATCCCTGCATCCTTATTGGTTGTTGGGCGTTCTTGTCGGCTGACGCCGCATTCTCATTGGCTGAGAAGAGACGATGATATGATAAGGTGATGATAAGATGTACGATTCCCTTTCCACGCCCTGCGTTCTTTAATGCTTTCAGCGACTACATACACGTTGATTGACCCAACTGCTCGTGATACACGACCGCGATTTCTATACTCATGGAGGTCACCAGCCGCGCGGTAATGTGCTCAACTATGCGACCACGTGATGAGACTCTCTAAAGGTGGGAGCCGCTCGCATGAGCAGGTTGCACGATAAGGGAGGAACACACAAGAGAAAGAAATAGAAAAGAGAGAGAGAGGAAAGACATGTTCTGTATTGTCAGTTTTGGTGGTGATCCTTTTTGATTTACTGCCTCGTTTCGCATGAATCGCGTGAACGAAATTCCCGGGGGAAGTGGACAGGGCTTACCAGACGATGGCTCGTCTCTCTCACGTCTTGTTTATTTTTTTTTTCCCGACAGAGTTGCCTTGAGTCGTGACGTTCATAAATGAGCCTGTTTCAAGTGTGCTCAGTAAGACTCGCAGGAGTCCATACGTGATGTCCATGATGAAAACCCTAGACTAGTTCGTGAAGGAGCACTGACACAGCATTGTACATTGCACGGGGGATTTTTGTTTTTAAATACCGCGCTTTAAGCACACTAAGATATACCCAGAAATCACCATTTCTACTTTCTCCGCCCCATCCTCCTCCTTCCCCCTCTCATTCCCCCCCCCCCCCCAAAAAAAAGAGAAGAAATAAGAGAAAAAAGAAAGAAAAGAAGCAATTTCCATGGGCCTTTCTAATTACGCTAGCCCTTTCCGTTTCTTACTTCCAGCATGCGCGCCGACGTAACATATAAGAGCCGCAGAATATGAAAGATTCTAGAGTAACGTCACGCTGTTTACCGTGCCGCCTCTGTATACGATTGGTCAGGAAGAATCGCGTGTGTCACCGCCGAAGATTCCCGAGCGCACTCGGCTGGTATTCGGGAGCCGTCTGATACTCCTAACGGTAGCCCTTTTCCCACGTAAAATGTTCGCGATGGACTTCATTCTCGAACTGTTTCTATGCGCCGAGAAACTGAGGGAGAGGAGTAAACGAGAGGGGACGCCGGAACGCCGAGCTCTGGTTGGAAGGAATAGCTGGTAGACCTAAGCTACAGCTGTCTTTATCTGAACTGAATTCGTCGAACGGGTTCAAATACGAAAGCCAAACGCCGGACGTCGACGTTCCGCGTCCTAAAGCGTTCGACGAGTGCAGTGGACACAAAGGTAGCTATAGCTTTGCACCTACCCACTAATCCTTCCAACCAGAGCTCGGCGTCTTGACGTCCCTGCGCACCCTTGTCTCCTCCTCTCCGTTAGTTTCCCGGCTCAGTACCTAAATTCAGTAACACGCGCATGTATTCATTTAATCAACATGCTGGAACGAAAGCCGCGATCAAACTCACAAAATGGCCGATAGGTGTTGATTGCTCTCCCTTTGTCACGGCCATTATTAAAACCAAAGCATCGAGCTCTGCGCGTCTCCACCAACAGCGTCGTCGTTCCGCAGCATTATGAAATCGTGCGATTGGCCGATAAGAATCCCGAAGAGCCAATCGGAAAGCGCGAGCATCATAAGCCACGCCCTTCCTTTCTTAAACTGTCGGCGACTACAGAAAAGATAGGACGGGGGTCTTTTTATATGCCTTCAAGTGTTGCATGTTTACTTTTCTTAGGCGGGACACTGGACGTAAAGGGGCGAGAGAGGCAGAGAAAGAGAAATAAGAAAATATACTCGAGAGAAGCCCGGAGAAGCACGATTCCAAAACCCCGTAAGACTGCCTTTCGTGAAGGCAGCCCAAGCCAGCAGCCACACCCAATGACAGCCCCCTGAGTTTGGACTTCTATCCGAGATGTCCAAGACAAAGACGACGACGATGTCGCACAGAACCCGGCCGCCCCTTCCATCGTCTACCTGCCCGTCACTCCTCCTACGCCGACGCCTTTCCACGAAGAGATCCACGAAGACGCCGAGGACTGGATCCAACACCTACGAGCGTGTGGCACACCACAACGGATGGACTGCTGAGCAATACCTGCAGTACCTTTCCTTTTTCGCTGGAGGGTACTCCGATGCGCTGGTTCGAGAACCCTGTTGCTTGTCCAAGGTGCTAATGCTCTACGTGCCGAACCTTCTACGCCGATTGCTCGAGAAGCCCACGCGTGTACAATACATACATAAGGGGCTCCGCGTGGCGAACCGGGGTCAGTCTCGCTTCGACGCTCGACCCTTGCGGTTACGGCGACTTCGACGCTTGCGACGCTACTCTTTCATTTTTGTTTTCTCGGCACAAGTTCGCCACATTAAACGTCCAGTTTCTTCAGTTCCTCATAGACTTATTCATCGAGTCATCACTCCCATCCGTTACAATATCAGGTCACTCCGCGCGATACTGATGCGCTTTTGTTTAATAAATATCTTCCACGCGAATACGTTGACGCCGATTGCCAGAGCCTAACTAAAGAACGTCGTTTTTTCTCTTAGGGTCGATTAACTATCTGCAGAACCGAACGTCAATACAGCCTGCAATCACGTGAAAGACCAAAGGAAGTGGCGTGTTACAAAATGGCGGTGGGGCACGGTTCGAAGCTTCCCGGAGCAAATGAAAATATAGTACGGTAAAGTGGGCTTTATGCCACCACCGAAACGCAGCCATGCATAAAACCAGCCAGAGCCGGACTCCCACCACGCAAAAGACACGCTGTTTGCGGCAGACACGATGTTGGCTTCTTTATACATGTGCATGCTTAGAACATGTCTGCAGAGAGTTTTTGTATTATGCACAATGCCCGAGTCCCACTAGAGCGACAGACAAAAAAATTGACCGCATCTCCACGTGCTGAATGATGTTGCTTGGGGCGAAGCTCTGGTGGTGCTTGTCTGCGTAGACGCCGAGCCGCAGCATGCCGAGCCTTTTCATTCATGTCAGTAGAAGAATGTGTGGTTTTCTTCTTTTTCTTTTTTTAAGCAGACAGATGGGATGGCATCTCAGAACCCCCTACTCTTTTTTTTCTTCTTTTTCTTTGAGCCTTTTCATTCATGTCAGTAGGAGAGATGTGGGGTTTTCTTCTTTTTCTTTTTTTAAGCAGACAGATGGGATGGCATCTCAGAACCCCCTACTCTTTTTTTTTCTTCTTTTTCTTTTTTCATAATTTTTTTCATCTTTTTTTTTCAATTTTTTTTTTGCCCTACACGAGCACGTGAGCATGTGCTCACGTGCTCGTGAGCACGTGATCTCACGAGCAGAAGCACGAGCACCCGACGCAGGGCCTACGGCGGACGGCGGACGGACATGGCTAGCCCCTAAGGAGCTTCGCCCCTAAAAAGTTGAGTGCTTGAGGCTTGTTCGGTGACGGGTGTTTCTGTTTGTCGCTCTAGTGGGACTCGGGCATTATCAGTCTGACCTCGGCCTTAAACGTCTAGTCCCAGTAAAGCGGACAACGCTGAGATTTGTCCGCGGATGGAGTAAAATCCACTTTCTGCAACTCGAGGAACCTTGGTTGTCGCTGGTACCCAAACACGTTTTGTGTCGGTACCGTTTGAAGAAGCCCGTCAAGTAGATGGTGTACGTATTTGATAGACTTTGAACGGTATTTCTGTTTGCCGCATCGCTTGAGCGAGGGCTTCGGCTCAGCAGCGTTTTTGATGAGACGGAAGCACATCGGTCTATTATACACAGGGTGATTTATTTTAGTTAGAACATATATATATTTTTTAAGTTCTTCAAAGGTACGTTATTGAAGTTTGTGCAGATGAGTCATAGGGACAAGGGGGCGTATTGCAGGGGGGCTAATATTCACGATAAATGAGATAATTAACTAAAACCCGTCAATTAACGCCTTAATTCGTGAAAATAAACATATGGTTCTAATTAGAAACTTGCCGGACATCATTGAAAACCACAAAACTTGAAAAGTTTCGACAATTTCGAAACTTGTGGAAAGCGTGCTCGAGTGGTAACTTTTGCGCACTCCCGCGCTCTTCGTGTGCTTCAAATCTTACTAAACTTGACTTATTTAGGGCGCTTTTCGATGTCGCTCAATAAGTTTTTGAGTAAAGCCATATGCGCATTTTCACCGATTAAAAGGTAATGAACAAATATTAGGTAATTACTCGATTGATCGTGACAAATACCCCTCTATATCATGTCGCCCTCGCCATATAACTCGCCTGCGCAGACCGCATTAGTGTACTTTTCACAGATTTCTATCAATGAATTTGTTCAAATTAAAATCATACACTCTCTATTTAAACAAAATGTCCGTGACGATGTGTGCTTGGTGGAAATCAAATCTAGACTGGGTAAAGGAGAACGGAAGGTTCCAGAATTGAAAAAGACAGATTAAAATTTAGAAGAAAAGAAAAAAAGCAGACAACCTTGAAAAAGCAGAAACGCAGGCGAGCTGGTCGACGAGTTTCATATTTGTCTCGGGTTGAAGTATGGAAGACAACGTTGTTCTTTCTGCCGCCTTCCACGTTCCAGACCTTTAGGTTTTCTCGCCGCTGTTGTCTTAACTTGCATCCTGGTAAACTTCCACCAGCCTCGCCTGCACTACTCTCGACTCATTTCCATGAGTTTGCCGATGACGTGGTTTCCTCGCTGCTTCAGATGCACGCCAGGGGACTCAAGCTCGGCATCTACGGAGACGTGGGCACTAACACGTGCGCCGGTTACCCGGGCAGTTACAGCCACCTGTACACAGACGCCCAGACATTCGCGGACTGGGACGTGGACATGGTGAAGATGGACGGATGCAACCTCGACTTCCGGGACTTCGAGAGAGGTAAGCAAGAAACGAAAACAAAAACAAAAAAACAAGTCGACTTATTAATACGTAGAATGCTTTTTTTAAAGCGGGGCTCACACTGCTCATACTATAGACCTTTCCAATGTTTACAAAATCACAGTCCAGCGTGCGATCTTCACAGCCCAGCACGTGCGTGTTCGTCGCCTCGGAAAGCGAGCAAAGCACGCGCCATACGCACGAACGCTCAAAATGGCACCGGCCACAAGCTCGTTTTTGGAAAGGTCTATAGGAAGTATTCACTGGCGGCCATAGCTGTGTGCACGACTGCTGAGCGCGTGCTGATGGCGAGCTTCCACAGTTCTTTTGTAACGCGCATTTTGCACCCTCCAGATTGCCGGTCTTAGCAGCCTATTAATGTGGGCTTGTTCAGAGCATGCGCTCTAGACATCACCCACAAATATGGCGCCCAGTGAATACTCCTTATACATCATACAAAAGACAGTCTGCAAAGACGAGTCACCGCAATATCCGTGGTTTGAATGTCGCGTGCAGAGTTTTCTTCTCGAACTCATTGCCATGTGGCATTCGAAGCACGGATCTCGCGGTGACTCGCGTTCCAATCTGTATGCAGACTGCTCTTTGTAAGATGTATAAGCAGTGTGACCCCGGCTTAACAAACCACTACGTAAAACAAAAATTCTTCATCCGTCCGTTTGTGCGTTTTCGCGTTAAATTTAACATTTAGCGGGGAAATTGACGTCACGATGTTACGTGACACCACGATCTGACACCGTGTCACGTGAATGCGTAGAATGACATCAGATGACGTCACGATATTGCACGACGTCACGGTGTGAAATCGTGGTGTCGTAGAGCACGACGTTTTATGACGTCAGGTCTCACGAGGACGCGTGACGTCAGGCCAAATGACGACAATCTTCACGCTAGACTTAGCGGGAAAACGAATAAGCAAAGTAATCCTGGAACACCGAAACAATAGGACAAAGGTGAGACGAGGGACGGCGTACAATATTTTTCATATGTTCTTTGCTTCCTGAAACGATCCTGCTTAATAATGTCTTCAAAACAAATCTAAACGATCGCTTCATAAATGCCGCATTCGGGCGTTACAGGACTTGGAAGAGAAAAGTCGCTGGTAATTTTAGAACAAAAAAAAAAAAAAAGAAAAATCGGATGTTGTTAATCTGGCCGGCAGACTATAGTGTTCCATCCTTGAGGCACTGCAACCAATTTCAGAGCTTCTCTCGTTTCACTTTTAGCGAGAGCAGTCAGGATGACAGGGATCTACACAGCGCGGTGACATCTGTCGACCGGCACCGTTTTCATATCGCCGCAGGCGCTGCAGCATATATAGAGCACAACGTTGTCAGGCGAAAACAAGCGAAAATAATGTGGCCATTTCTGAAACTCGAAATCCGTTAGACACGACGTAACAGATTACTAACGGCAGAGTCAGGACTGCTCACTATATTACATCAACTGAACCAATTATCTAACCCGACTTTCGTTACTTAGAAAAAAAGGATGATTTTAGAATGAATGAGAAACATGAACCTAATCAATGCTCTGTTCTGTTTTCTCGAAAAAAGAAATAAAAAAAATACTCGAAAACTTGCTCCTTACTTTATAAACATAAAGAATTCGTTCAAAAACTTTGCAAGCATAAAAAAAAAAAATAGCTACATTTGTTTTACATGACCTCAATCACTGTTTTCTTTTCGTACAGTCTACAGTGAATTCGGGCAGGCAATCAACAGGACCGGGCGACCGATGGTCTATTCGTGCAGCTGGCCAGCATACGAGGTTTTCAACGGAATCACCGTAAGACGATTTCTTCCTTTCAGTTTTTAAGCGTTGCAATTAAGAAGGATAATTATACGCGGAACTTCCGGTATCCGCTGCATCTATTTCTGATGAAAAGAAAATATAATGAGCCTTTTTATTGATTTTATTTCTTCGGGCCGTACGCTGAATAATATTGAAATAGAAGAACCCGGACGTTTCACCGAACATCGGCCATTCGTTTCCCGTGAAAACTGCGCAACGCAAAGAAAATCCATCGGTGCTATATTACTCATTGCCGAAGGGCCAAATTACTGAGGTCCGTAGCCGTTTCGGATAACTAACTCCCTAATTAGCGTAGGATAATGAACTTTTAGGTTGATAAAAAAAAAGAAAAACTTTGTTCCAATTGGAAGCTTGCCGAAGGTCATAGGAAACCCCTAAATCAGTATTAATAATCCTTTAATATCTTAATCTATTTTTTCTTCAGCTCAAATTCATATTCGCGAATAATTGTTAGTTGCCTTGAAGCATGACGCTTTAACCTATTGGGGAGGAGATCGAACAGTCAGGCCTCTAGCGGTAAGCTTCGGCTGTGGGGACAACAAACCGAATTTTCTTGTTTGCTTTTGGAAATCGAAGATGTCGATTCGAAGGCCGGTCCTCGTGCTACCAAAGCACTGATTGGAGCGAAGCGCTTGTGCCCAGACCGTGCTAGGCGAGGTTCAAATGTTATGCTGTGTTAGTAAACACCGGGCCGTGGGGACAACTAGTGCCACTAAATAAGCTACGCTTCAGAGTAACGACAGTTCCCATCTTTGCCAGTTATCTGAAGTTTTATCCGAAATCATAGGGAACGCTTTTCCGTTCTTCACAAATGTTTAAGCAGTTCACGACAGGGCAAAGCAATAAATATTACACGAGCTTCCTAACACCAAATCGAATGCTGATGAGGTCGCACGCTTGAATCATGACGATCGGCAGTGGCGTCTGCAATGCACTAAGCACCAAGATGGCTGCGCCCACAACAATACCGGGAAACAGAGTGCCGATACTCAGCGTAGCTTAGAGTCACTAAATGAGCTGCGCTTAGAGTATCGGCACACTGTTCCCCGACATTGTTGTTGGCGCCGCCATTTTGGTGCTTGTGCAGAGCAGACGCGACTGCCGATCGTCATGATTCAAAAGTGCGACTTCCTCAGCATTAGATTCAGTGTTAGGAAGCTCACGTAATATTTCTTTTCTCTGTCGCGAACTGCTTAAAGATTTATGGAAGGCGGAGAAGCGTTTTAACATTTTTTGTGATTTCAGATAAAGCTTCGGATAACTGTCAACCATTATTTTAAGACGCAATTAGGCAAGTGTCGTTACCCTGAAGCGTAACTTATTTAGTGGCACTAGCGTAGCTCATTGAGTGGCTCTAGGGACAACAATCTCGATAAAGCGCCCCCTATAGTTCGATCTCCTGCCCAATAGAGGGCACCGACATATATACAGCTCCCTTTCTTCAAGAAATACACAGAGAAGGGAGGCATCGCCGGAAGTCACGTGAGTTGTATCCCTCCTCGTGCTTACCGCGAGCGCGTGTAATATTTTTTTAATATTTTTGTTATTCTCCGCACCTCCACGAGCGATCCAAGCAGACAAGGTTTCTTTTATTTGCTTTTCATCGCTAATGTTGCTGTAAAGGTAGAAGAAGCGGAGTCAGTGAATTGACGTGATCAACTACAATGCCTAGAAGGTGCCGTGTGAGGGACTGTCCCGGTATTTCAACAACTGAAGAAGAGATCACACTGCATGCATTTCTGAGAGACATACATCGGCCGCATGAGCACCCAGTAAACAAGTTCTACTCATGCTCTAGACAAAATACGTACTTTGTGCTTGACGTTTACTTGTACTTGGAACACTCACCAGTTCGTATTCTTTAGACGGCAGGCATCTACAGCCTGGAGAGTATCCGATGATTCAACGACCTCGGTGTCTCAACCTTCAGCAATGCGATCGGGCGTGTCGTATGCTAGCAATCCTAATTTCTGCGAGCGTTCTAAATTTTTTTTTCAAAACTTATAGCTTGTTTTGCGCCCATTATAGCCCTGTATTATCGGACTGACGGCATGCACTCGTACACTGGCTTGTACTCGCAACGCTTTCATCATTGACCTCCATCACGTCGATCCACTGACTCTTCGTCCTCAAATTTTACAGCACGCAAACTAACCAACGGTGCAGGGATAAAGAGCTAGTGGAACTGAAACTTCGTTTTCTACGATCGCTTGTACGAAGAGCAGAATAATAAAAAGAAAAAAAGTCTTAGGCACGGTCGCGGAGAGCACGAGGAGTGAAACTCACGCGACTTCCGGTTAACCCACTTTTAGTGACGTAGCTCGATGCCCCCTTTCTGACCGCCCCGACACCTTGCGGTACACTGTTACGTCACAGTGCACGGCGGGAACTTTGAATTGGGCCTCGTATTTCTATTTTTTATAAAAAAACTACGCAACTCTATAGTGAAACAATTTTTTTAAGGCCGGTTCAGACACTTGCGTTTGAGTGCGTTTGACTGCGTTGCGGCGAGAACCGAAAGCGAGTCACCGGCACATCTGTGCTTCGTATGAAGCGTGGAATCCAATTCAAGGAATCATCTTGGCACGCGACATAAGCAGCAGGGATGTCCTGGTGTCTCGCTGCCGCAACGCAGTCAAGCCCAGTCAAACGCAACTGTGTGAACCGGGCTTTAGGCGCCCGTTTCCGGCTTGAGCGGCGTCGCCGTCGGCGTCGGCGTAACCGCGCGGTGCATGATGGGTAAATTTCCCCGCTAAATTTAGCGGAAAATTTTCCCCGCTAAATTTAGCGGAATCCCCGCTAAATTTTGCGGAAAAATTCCCTGCTAAATTTAGCGGAAAATTTTCCGCGCTAAATCTGGCGGGAAAGTTTTCCCGCTAAATTTAGCGGCAAATTTTCCCCGCTAAATTTAGCGGAAAAAGATTCTCCCCTAAATTTAGTCAAAAAATTTCCCCGCTAAATCTAGTGCAAAATTTTCCCGTCTAAATCTAGCGGAAAATTTTCTGCGCTCAATTTAGTGGAAAATTTTGTCCGCTAGATTTAGCGGAAAACATTTTCCGCTAGATCTAGCGGAAAGTTTTCCCCTCCCCCGAGGTCACGCGACCCGCCCCCCGAGGTCACGTGACCCCCCCCCCTCCCAAGAACACGTGACCCCTCCCCCCAAAGGGAGGAGAAGAGGGGAGGGAGGGGGAGGAGGGAAGGAGAAGGTGAAGGAGGGGGACCAAGAGGAGGAAGGAGGGGAGGAGGAGTAGCAGGGAGGATGAGGAGGTGAGGACGAGGGAGGAGGGGTATACCCTCCCCTCAGTACCCTTCCCTCCTCCTCCTCAAGAGCTGCGCTCCAATTCGGCGTTACAGGCTGTTGTAAACGTCTTTCAGTTTTTTTCTTCTTTTTTTTTTCTTCTGTTAAAGAACTGTTGCGAAAATACTAGGAAAGGTTTACTTGGATGTGCACTGAGGTCTTCTATCCAATTTAAAACCAATTCAGGCAACTTTTAAAGAGCGCAGCTCTTAGGCGCCCGTTTCCGGCTTGAGCGGCGTCGCCGTCGCCGTCGCCGTCGGCGTAACCGCGCGGTGCATGATGGGTAAATTTCCCCGCTAAATTTAGCGGAAAGTTTTCCCCGCTAAATTTCGCGCAAAATTTTTCCCGCTAAATTTAGCGGAACATTTTCCCCGGTAAATTCAGCGGAAAATCTAGCGGAAAATTTTTCCCGCTAAATCTAGCGGAAAATTTTCCCCGCTAAATTTAGCGGAAAATTTTCTCCGCTAAATTTAGCGGAAAATTTTTCCCGCTAAATCTAGCGGAAATTTTTGCCGCTAAATCTAGCGGAAAACTTTCCCCGCTAAATCTAGCGGAAAATTTTCCACGCTAAATCTAGCGGAAAATTTTCCCCGCTAAATTTAGAGGAAAATTTTTTCCGTCCCCCCCCCCCTCGAGGTTACGTACCCCCCTCCCCCCCCCGAGGTCACGTGAACCCTCCCCCCCCCCCCCCGTGCCTTCCCCTCCTCCTCAAGAGCTGCGCTCTCATTCGGCGTTACAGGGAGTTGTAAACGGCTTTCATTTTTTATTACCGCCGAATTCAGAAATCTCACTCAAACTACACTCAAACTTAAGGGCCCCTCCACTTCCTCGAGGAAGGCGCGAGGGCCGGCGCTGGCCAATCGCGACGGCGGGTCCGTCCTCGCGATTGGCCAGCGCCGGCCCTCGCGCCTTCCTTGCGGAAGTGGAGGGGCCCTTAAGTTTGAGTGTAGTTTGAGTGAGGTTTCTGAATTCGGCGGTTAACCTCTCGCGACCAACCTGCGACTTTCGCTGTAATAATAATGTGTGTATGTTTAAACAGGCGGATGTAATACTCCTGTTACACAGGCACCCTTAACCGCGGTTAACTCAGCTTAACTGCTGTTACGCAGCACCACTGATACCGCACTATACTTTCGGACAGCTATTCCATGACAAGTGAAGAGCGCGCGTGCTCTGCTTCGATAGATGCTCAAGATGCTCACGCGCACGTTCGCCCATAGCTTTGACTGCATAGCCGCAGAATGTTGTCGGCAAGTATTGTGCGCTGACTGTGGCTCAGCGTAACTGCGGTTAAGTTTGCCCGTGTAACAAGGGTATTAGACAGTCTTAATGGGCACCTGGTACGTCAGCAGCAGTGTTGTACACGTTCCTCAAAAAGAGGAACGAAAGCTCGTTCCTCGTTCCTTCTGATTTTTGGAACGCGTTCCCGTTACAAGTTACATTTGTGAAAAAGGAACTCGTTCCCGTTACAGTTTAAAAAATGGAACGTAGCGTTACATATACGTTACATTTGTATTTTGCTAATTACTATATTTAGTTAAATCAAGCAGAGTTTTTTTATCTATCCCATTAGTAGTCAACATACGAGTTCGTATGTCGTTATGGAAGGGCAACAGGAGAAGAAAACAAGCGGAAGCAGTTTTTCAATTGTTGATATATTCAAGTTAAAAATCTCAGCTTTTAACCATATTCATGTTTGTAGTGGACGATTCAGACAAGCCGATTGTACTTTTACCCAACATTGTACGAGCGTTTTACAGCAACCTCACACGTTTCAATTGAACAAAGTCCCTTGTTCGAACTTAACAACAGTTGCTTCTCGATGTTGCTGTCCGCAATACGAGCAAGTCGAGGAGAGGGTAGGGCTTTTGGAAGGTCAGTCTTAAAAACTACAAATACTTCTTTGTAAGGTTGGCTTGGTTGTTCATTTTGAAGGTGAGGGACAAGAAAAGAAAGAAAGGTTTTTTTTTGTATCTTTTAAGTGACCAATGTTCGGGATACAAGGGTGCGTTCGATGTCTGGCAGTCCGTGATCTTGTTGTAACTGTAGGTCTCGTTATGGAAGTTGACAAGTGGCTCTAGTCGGCCTTAGATTTCTGGGTGTAGGAGGATTCGTGGAACCAAAGAAAGTAGCTGAGTTTGAAACAACACTATTTCTTTGTCTTTTCCTACGACTAAAAGCCTTGCTTTTTGTACCGCAGTTTCGGGCACTCAAAAAAGAATCAATGTCCACCAGCTCTCCTGCACCCGAAACTGTTAGCAAGTGAGGACCACGCAAAATAAGTAATCCATAAGATTAGTAGCCAAAAAGGTAACGAGAACTTGCACTTCGTAAGGATATTGTTTTTGTACTTTCAAAATTTCCCTGATCGAAATAAAATAAAAATTACCCCACTGGACGAAAAAAAGGAACGCCGTTACTCTTTCCGTTCCAGTAAACTGTAACGCGTTCCCGTTTCAGCTCCAGCGATGCAAAACGGAACGGCGGCGTTCCTTTGTTCCTCCTAAAAGGAACGCGTTCCAGGAACGCCGTTCCTTGGAACGCCGTTCCGTACAACACTGGTCAGCAGTAGATGAGAAATTTAGCCAGTGCAGTACAACTGCTAGATAGGGTCTTTAACGTGCATCACGCAGTAGTTACACACGACCGCACGCCGGTACGATGCTCATCTAGATCGAAACGGGCAGGGGTGAAGATTAAGCCCAGGATTCCTAAGGATTCCCATGGGTTCGGCAGCGCGAGCTTTCGCTCCACGTGCTTCGAGCTGGTGTGCGCTAGCCCACTCGGCCACCGACCCCCCACTTTTGCTGTAACACTACTGCAATTCGCATGTTTCTCTCATAAAACCCGTAAAAACACAATATGCATACAAACACAATAAGACCCTTGGTAACCGTGTCTGCCGTACAGAAGTATATGTCGCATCACACTAGCTGGGCGCATTGCCCCCTGTGTGCATAATAAAAGTATATCAAGGCGGATTCTCAAATTTGTTTCGGTTGCGTTTCCTGCAACCAGAACGATTGCAACAACCGCGACATCGGGACTGTCGTGACAGATGATGGCTTTACGAAGCTATATGCTTCTTCCATTCTTTGCCACGTTATATACGGCAAGCACCTCTCCCGGTGGGTTTGTCGCTATTGTCACTTCCATCGTTCTCGACACGACCGACACACAACTGTGTGAACCAGGGTTAACAGATACATGCCGCCTGCTTTATTGGTTACGAACAGAAGGACAAACACAAAAGTGCGGAGATTGTGCTCAGAAACGGCATCGCATTTAGAAGTCTAGTAAAGCGTTTGAAACTGCTGCAGTTACAAACCCTCAGTTATTGTTAATATAGCTTGTAATGGGATAGCACTCTTTAGCTAACCCCCCCCCCCCCCTTTCCTCGATCTCGTAGACCTTTCTGGCCTTCTAATGCGCAGTTTCCCCGCTATATTTAGCGGAAAAACTAACGTCACATTACCTATACAGCAATTCAATTTCCCCGCTAAATTTAGCAGGAAATTTGATGTCCCGTGATCTGACGTGACGGGACCTAAAAACCAACTCAGTTTCCCCGCACAATTTAGCAGAAAACCTGACGTCACGTGATTCCATATCAACCTCTAGGGCTGTAGGCCCTAGATGTTGTCCTAGAGGTCGTCCTTGAGGCCGTCCTAGACGTCGTTCTTAACGTCGTCCTCGACGTCGTCCAATGCCTCGTAACAAAAGAAGGTGGTAAACATGACGAATGCTATCGCAATTCATAGACAACAATGAATGATTGTTTCTGCAGTCAATTTTTAGAGCGCAGCTCTTAGGCACTCGTTTCTGCGTATAGCGGTGTCGCCAGCGGCGTCGCCGTTGCCGTCGCCGTCGTCGCCCCCTAAATTTAGCGGGAAATTGAATTGGTGTTGAGGTCACGTGATATCAATGTTGCCGCTAAATCTCGCGGAGAAAGTGAATTTTGTCCATGGTGACGTGACACGAAGTCATGTGACGCCATCTTCGCCGCTAAATTTATACGGGAAGCTAAATTGGTGTTGAGGTCACGTGGCGTCAATTTTCCAGCTAAATTTAGCGGGGAAACTGTGGGAGAAGGGGAGGGTATGGAGGAGGAGGAGAGGAGGGTACGGAGGAGGAAGATGGAAAGGTACGCAGGAGGAGAGAAGGGTACGGAGGAGGAAAGAGGAGGAGGAAGGGAGAGGAGGAGAGGAAAAAGAGAAGGAGGAGGAAAGGACGAGACGAGAAGGAGAGGAGGAGGAGGAGGAGGGGAGCGGCATACCCTTCTCCTCTGTACCCTTCTCTCCTCCTGCTCAAGAGCCGCGCTCTAATTTCGCATTACAGAGATTAATAAACGTCTTTCATGTTTTTTATACTAGCCGTTTACTGGCTCGAAGGCGCCCCATGGGGCGCCTTCGAGCCAGTAAACGGCTGCTCACAGATCGCGGATGCACGCACTGCAGTGCGTGCATCCGCGATCTGTGAGCTCGGAAAAGCTTTAGTTCCACCTTTCTCGCAGCCCAATTACCCGAAGATCGGCCAGCACTGCAATCTCTGGAGGAACTACATGGACATCGCAGACACCTGGGTGAGCGTGGAGCACACCATCGACTTCTACGCCTCCATCCAGACCATGCTGGCGGAGGCTGCCGCTCCCGGCCGCTGGAACGACCCTGACATGGTAGGACGTCGCCTCATTATTAAAGAACACATACAAAGAAAAAAAATATTTAAACAACCTAGATGGCAAAAGGTAGTCATAAAACGAATTTATAACGAAGAGGAAAATTTTTAGAGCTATATTTACGGCGCGAAACGAACTTGTAGATGGCGCGGCCTTGCATCGGGTTGGCTAGTGATAGGGCGATATCAGAAACATGGATGGTATATCAGTGACGTTTCATGTAATAAAATCAGTTGTTAGTAGCGCACTGTGGTGTCTGATTCTCGTCTTTTTGTCCTTGTTTATGAGCGCTAAAATGTATTTCAAGTTCCAAGACCAACTAGCCCAACCATCTACTCTATTGTAGTTGGCGCACGCGGGCGCCGCAGAAAAGTGGCCGCTATTTATCACGTGACTGGCCGCTATTAAACACGTGGTGCTTTTGCTCTTTCGGAAGCTTTCTTAAGGCCCGTTCACACTCTTGCGACCGAGCAAGACCGAGAGAGACCAGACCGGTTTTTAAGCCTCTTGCGACTTCTTAGGACCGGATGCGCTGCAGCGGAGCTGGTCCTAAGAGATCGCAAGAAGCTTAAAAACCGGTCTGGTCTCTCTCGGTCTTACTCGGTCGCAAGAGTGTGAACGGGCCTTTAAGGTCTCTAAAAGTTACTTATTCATCTTCGTTTGAAGTGCGACAAAAAACGAAGATCAATTAGTAACTTTTAGAGCCCTAAGGAAGCTCCTAAAAGAGCGCAAGCACCACATGATAGACCAGGGCGCGGGTCAGAAATTGACGGCGGCGGCGGCTCACCGAAGAGTTTTCTTCCGGCGGCAGAGGGGGTGGCGGCGGCGTGGAGAAACGCGTTCAACCGGCGGTGCATCACGCTCAGCGTGCGGCGTAGGCGGCGTGACTTTGCGGCGGCGGCGGCGCAGCGCGGCGGCGCACAGGTCTTCGAGTACAACTTGATCAGCGGTGGCTCGCGCGGGCGCCAACTACAAATTCGTTTCGCGCCGTAAAATTAGCCCTAAATTTCTTTTCTTCGTTGTAAGTTCGTTTTATGACATTTGTTTTCCATCTAGGCTGTTTAAAAATGTTTTTTTTTCCTTTGCATGTTTTTTTAAAGGACACACGCACATGCCTTGGCCCTTCTAGGGCGAATTCATGTGCGACGGTAAACCCGCACCAACGTGCTCTGCAATCCACGCGATAAAAAACAGCTCCGGTAAACCCCCCCCCCCCCCCCCCCCCCATCCCCCCATCAGCATTCTCGAGTGGTACGAGACCTCATAGCGACTCCGCATACCGATTAAACAAATAACATTCGCCAGTGTTGAGAAATTCTAAATAAGTCTTAAAGATATGTCAGTTGAAGACTCAGTCAACGGACTTTTTTTCCGGAGAAGTTCGGCTCGTGCTTTAGAAGGCAAGACGGAGATTATTGAAACAAAAGCAGTCATGTTCAGACAGGTGCCACAAGGCAATAAGGTGAGCTAGTTTCTACAGTCTCCAACGATACGGAGGACCCATTCAAGGACGCAGTTTCGGGCGGCTTTGCACGATTCCTTTGACAAGGCCAGTCAAACTCGGGGTGAGGAAATAAATTAACCTTTGTTCTACGCTCACTCTAGATATAAAGTGCCTATATCCAACGTGCGCTCAGCAATGCCGCGTATACTGTCGGGGCGAATGGATATTTTATATTGTTGTAGACTGAGCATAATAGCACACCTTTTCGTCTAATGTCATAAAAACATATTAGGCCGTCACCCCAACAAAATAAACAGATATAAATGAGGCTTTTTTTTATATATATACACGATAATGAGACACGCTGCATATTTAACTATTTTAGGTGACGAGGTGAATTTTATTAGGGAGCGTGCCGCAAGGTCTTTGGTGCGGATAGGGTGGGTGTGGATCATTCGTGTCTCGAACTCTTTATAGTCACCGATTGATTAAGGAACACAGGGCATGGACTATTATGATCACTTGTTGTGATTTGTTCTTCTGTGTTCTTATCGACCGATGTTAAGACTCGCCCCGTTCTGCGTTTCTTAGAATCTCAGTGACTCTAGTTTGCTTCTCTTTTTATTTCCACGTCCCTTTCGAAAGAAACATATTATGTTGAGAGTCTGCACATTATACTCTCTTCCGTGTGTCTCTCGTCTATTTCAGTGCTGCTTTACCTTTTTACATTGACATTCATAAAAGTTTCGTGGACTATTTATTACCTTCGTCTACACGACTCACCCGGAGACCTTTCGCTCAATCATTACTGCCTAATTAATCTAAAGACCAGAGATTAACTTGATTCCGTAAAACTCGTGCGCTTACGGAAGAACATATCATGAAAACTGTACAACTGTGCCTAAATTGGGAAGTGTTTTCATTAACTTGTTTCTTTTGTCTCTTGTGCTTCCGTAACGACCCGTAAAGTTCTATGTACTCCGCGTTATTAATTCGCGCCGGCTTTGGGAATTCTCATTAGCATGTGGGCTAATCAGGATTATCCGTTTCAATAAAGTAAGTTTCACGGAGCCCGTCTTTAATGTGATATGATATACGCTGTACTCAGATTAGTAGAGAACGTTGAGTGATGGAGATAAGATCGTGCTCAGGACGTTTTCCCGCGAGAAGCACAGTTGGCTGCATCGCGTTCCGTTCAGCGTGATCTTTCCATGAATGAAGGACATTTTGGTCACATTTCCTGGATCTATATGTGCAGAAAGGTTCACTAACGACAGAGGTATAGCTAAAAAAAGGGGCGCTTGAAATAATGAAACACTTCCTTCGTGATAACGTTATCGACCGCAGTGAACGTCACGTTACGGGTTAAATGTGACATTTATCGAATTAATTACCTGAAATCCTCTAATTAACTTGTGAAATAGTTGCCTTGACTGGCACAGTCTATTTAGGGATGTGCTGCCCAATTACAATTAGTATACACCTTTTATTGGCCAATCTTACGCTACTAATACCCCATTCACACGATCAACATAAATGTACCTTTAACATAGGTCCCTTTGCTATCGGCGAATCAGCCCGTGCTCTTGGGTCGCGAGCACACGCCACGCGCGGAAGATCGTTAATTGATTGGCCGCAGAGAATAAAGGTCCCTTAGATAAAGGTACCTTTACGGTCGTGTGAATGAGGTATTAATTGTGTTTCTTACTCTGGACATTATCATTTACCACCGAACGTGGCGCGTTTTCATTAGGAAGTTTTAGTAGAGCGTTTCCGCAGCCCGCTAAGCACCCGCATAGCGCTCCGTAATCCGCCACAAGACGAACTATGCAGAAATGGCTGGCGGCGCGCATGCGCAGCTGCGACGTTGTCTTTACGGATACCGTAGCGGGGGAGAAAAATGATCTACTACAACTCCCAATTATGGCAATGCCGTTACACAGCAATTTTTATTTGGTAGCGAGTAAGAAGATTTGTTTTTCGTTCTGACTTTGTGCTCGCGGGCACATCGTCTCTGCCTTGATACGCAGCTCATCATCGGAAACTTCGGTTTGAGCTACGACCAGAGCAAAACACAGATGGCGCTGTGGGCTATCCTGGCGGCACCACTGCTTATGTCTAACGACCTCCGACGCATGCGTCCCGAGTTCAAGCAGATCCTACTCAACAAGGACATCATTGCCGTCAACCAGGATCCGCTCGGCAGGATGGGACAGAAAGAGCAAGCAGTGAGTTTGGAATTCGGTCGGAGCTTGACGCCCTCTCTATGATTCGCTTTAAATGACTTTCATATAATGAACGTGTCAATCTTGACGAGTTAACCACTGAGATTGACACCAATCTACGGAAGCAAGCCTGGAAATGTCAAACTTGAAAAAAAAAAAAAGAAAACAAAACGTTTCAACGTTAGGACGTTGCAATGCGACATCGGTCGAATCGGTTAACACGCCCATTGGAGTGAAGACGACAATGCGCTTGGTTCTCCATCCGTTAAGCAAATAGCAGGCAGGACGTACGCGTGACTCTCTTAAAACAATGTAAAAAAAATACTGAGAAATGTTTAATATTAACCGGGATAAACAGTGCATGTTTCCGATTCCGGAAACAGCTCTAGCTCACCGATTTCCAGTTTAAATGAGTATGACCTAAGAATGCTGGAGGATCGAACAGTGACCGGCTTCTGACTAGGGATAATTCGCTTAGTGGATTTAGGGCGATTTTGGCGGGCTTTTTTGTTGGCATTTTTTTGCGCGCTATAATTTGGCACTCTAAAGGCACGAGCATGAAGCGCTTGTGGATCGCTCCAAATCCACCGGGTAAATTCCTCTTTTAGACGTTACAAGCTTATATATTTCCGTTCCCTCCGGCTTCAATGCCCCAAAAAGTGCGATTCACACTAAGGGCCTCGCATTACTAATCCTACTGCTCTCACCGAATCGCTGTTTGCAATGTAAACACATGCCCTCTGTATGTCAAGCTAGACTAACTCGCCGACGTATCAACATATCGCGCGACAACATCGACGTTTACTCTGCCCAAATCAAGACTGTCCATGTTCTTGCAGCAAAACGGCGTCGAAATCTGGAGGCGGCCCATCACCCCCCTGGTGGCCAACAGCGCCTTCTCTTTCGCCCTGGTCGCCTTCAACCGCAACATCATGGGTGGTGCCATCGACGTCCCTATCCAACTCAAGAGCGTGGGCCTTCTACACGGTCCCGGCTACAGGGTGACCGATCTCTTTGAGAGCAAGTTCCTGGGCGTCTTCGGTCCAGAGGACTACCTGGTGGTCAAGGTGAATCCGAGTGGCGTCGCCATGGTCAAGGCAGAGGCCATCGGCCTCAACGTTCCAGCGGTGCCATTGGGTCCCGTCGATGTCCAGCAACAGGCTTCTCCAGCTGGAGGACAGGCTGTCGGAAATTTGGGAGTGATTCAAGCGCTGCCGCAGCCGAGTCAGGTTTTGCAAGACAATCCTGCCCAAAGGCCCGGTTTCCTGATACATACTGGGAGTCAGGGCTTCCGGCAGAGGCGATCTAGCGAAACGAAGGGAGAAAACGCACGAGACGAATGACGTGGTTAATTTCCCGTCGACCACAACGTAGGACGCTTTATATGCCACGTTGGGGTCAAGCCATGTGTATTTTGATGCGTTACAGATACCATTTTTTCTTGTAGTGAGATATTTTTTGTAGCTTGTCAGCAGCACTTTTTAGTTAGTTCAAGAGATGCCTATGTTTTATCTTTTAATTATAGAAGGTCATCCATGCTAGCACAGGCTTTTGTCGCACCCGTTGCCATTGTAATTGTCGACGGAGAGGCATATTTAAGAATCATGTTGGTCGTTTCGCTGAGGCACAGGTCTTGCAGATGGCCGGAACCAGGTTTAACATCACTTACTAATCGAGGCGATGTCGTAGTTTGGATGATTTAAAAGAATCATGGCACTCGCTGTGTTAAAATGGCACACCAGTGTGCTTTCGACTTAACAGTGCAGTTACCGTGACTGTCACCTTATGATAACACTTCATTAAACACCTCATTTACACAAAACACTGAACGTTCACTTCTGTCTCCGTTTAAGTTGTGTGCACAACATTCACGTATGTTTGTTTAGAGCGACAAAAAAGCCAACATATCGCAGGTAGACTGAAATAACACTTCAAAAAGAAACGGGGTAATGACTGTTCATTTAAAACAGCAAGAACAACAACAAAACCTCATACCGAGGAAGGGCTAAAAATGGGGAACATTTGTGTTTCGTATTTTGGGAACACATGCGTCCGCAACGTCTTCGCCCTGTCTGCGCCTTCCCGTGGCGGTGTTTCTCAATCTCGCTCGGGAGTAAAGGATTGGCACCTTACATTCTAAACCTACCCACGTCCAGCGTTGCTCTGCATGTTCTCCGTCGTTCAACCCGCACGAGTTGATCGTAGCTCGGGTTCAATAATGTATCCCGCAGTTGTGAGCCGCAACGGCGGCAGCACCATGTATTTCGTTTATCTGCGCTGGAAGATGCCTATACGAGGCGTTTGTGTGTTCGACGGTTCCGAAATCACCACGGGACGACATCCACAGTGCCAGCAATTGATATAAATCTATATGAGAAGTATTTTTCGCCCTTTATTATGGGATGGTACTTCGTTCCGCCGACGGACCGAGTAGACGTGCTGGGATTGAGACGATCGCTGCCATTTTCACCGATGGATGGGATCTGTGTTCTCACTTTCTACGTATCGTGCAAAAAAAAAAAAAAAAAGTTAGCGCAGAGTGTGAATTTGAAAGTTTTGTATGGCACTGTTCTCAGGTAAGCTGACATTCATTAGAAACAAGGGTTCGCTGCCACACACATCGTCCACGCCAGTCCGGCCATGTTCAATGCGAAATGCTTCTGTTAGGAGCCGCAGCGTGGCGCCACTGCTTTGTCGCACGTAAAGTTCCTGTATCTGGGAAAAGTGGCGCATTCTCTTCCCTCCTTACCCCACCTCTAACTTCCGGTTTGCGACTGAGGCGCCATCTGGAATTTCCCAAGCGTCTCGACGTCTCGGTCAGCTGAAGCAGTCGAGATGCCGATCGTGTAGACTTTTCTCGTCAGACAAGAGTGGCAATGACCTCATTTAAAGCCCGCATTCGTATCCGACCGTCCTGAAGCCGCTCTAGACTTGTTCGTTCAACCGTGGATCCCGAAAGTGCTTTGGATAATCGTCCCTATCGAGTTGCATTAGGTCAGTGTCTCGTGAGTGTTCGGCTTCACAGCTGGAGCGGGGCGAGTTGCCGATCGTGTGGACTTTTCTTGTCATAGAAGTGTGGCAATGACCTCATTTCGAGCCCGCATTCGCATCCGACGTCCGTCCTGAAGCCACTCTAGATCTGTTCGTCCAACCGTGCATCAAGAAAGTACAGTACTTTGGATAATCGTCCCTACCGAATTGCATTAGGTCAGTGTCTCGTGAGTGTTCGGCTTCACAGGAATCGCAAGTCGTTTTTAATCGTCCATATAAAACCGCCAAATTGTAATTTTATTCTCCACGATTTCAAACGATTGACTACTTTTTAATATGTGTCCTTGGCGAGCTTTCGGGCAGGTTTGGCCTACGGGCGCTATAAAAACCATTTGGCGGCCTAGAAAGCAAGATTCTATTTTCTTTCTATTCGGGGAAGTGCTTATGTGGTTGACGCTAAGCTAGCACTTTTAAGCTGCCTGTAGTACGATAAAAATCGCTACGTATTTTTGTGCATGCTGTAAAAATTTGCGACACCGCGGGCCTTTCGCTACGAGGCTACGCGGTCCCGCTACTTTTCCGAGCGTATAATAAATACTATTTTCGTTATTTTATTTGATGAAACCGTTTTTAGAAATGGAAACTCCGTTTTCGTTTACTTTTGTTACTCCGTAATTTTATCAGTGTCTGTATCTTTTCTGTTATTCGTTCATACTAAAAAAAATCCAGGTTTAATTACGATTTACGTTGCTTTTAGACTCCTAGCTGGGCCAGCGTCCTGGTGCAGACTTGGAAACTAGCGCTCGGCTTCAGCACCTAGTTCTCGAGTCAAGCAATTACTGGTTATTTCAGTAAAAAGGAATGAGGCAAAAATAATTCAAATCACACCCAGAGAACAATGCAAAATAAGCGAATGCGAGATCAAAATCTACATAAGAATACACAAGCACAGATGATGTTAGAAAGAACAAAATCAAAGTCACAATTTTATTTATTTCACAAAACTGCCAGCCAAATAAAAGGCCACGGCAGGGGCATTCACAACAAGTAGAACACATGTTGAGTAAATAACAAAAGAGATCACAGAATGAAAGATGAAAATAAATGACACGGAGACATGCCATACACCCCCAAAATGCTTTCTTAACACTTCACAAACGTGCAGGTAGCTTTACTGACTGGTGCAGTTACTTTTACATGTCATAAAATACTTCTAAAGCCCTTACACCTTCTAATGCTGTTACAGGTACGGTACACCTGAAGACAATAAGTTGTACAAACCTCATGGGGTTTTAAACATCGAGCTGCTGGATGAGAGGGGTCTGCAGGTATCCGACTTCAGATGCATACTCAAGGATGCACGAGTGTGTTAAATGCTGCAAGTTTGACTCACCTTGTATGCTAAAGAATCCATCAGCTTGTGCATTATGTCTGACACGAACTTGGAAGTCCTGGAGATGCCAATAAAGTGTGCGTTCTACAGGCAAAAGCTACCCCCATTCCCCAGTACCACATTGAAACCATGGGAATTACGAGAAAGATGAATCCTAAAAACTTTCTCGAGGATGCCTTTACTTCATGCTGTCCTCTTCATAGTGGACTTTTCAAGACAGTTAAGTTGATCTGCAACGAGAAAGCGCTTAAGTCTAAATTATAAATTGTTCTCTTCACGTTGCAACTGATACTCCTGTCGTTGCGCCAATATCGGTTTTATTTTCACTGAATATAGTTGTCTTTGTAGCTCCTTGTTATTCATCAGTACACCAGAATGACTGGCATTCTGATGATACGGGCTGATGCCAAGTTTAAACAGTGTGCCTGAAAAAGAAAAAAAAGATTATTATTTAGTCTTGTCAAGTGGCTAACAGTGAGACAATAAGATTGGATGTAAGTAACAGTGTGTAACTGTTTGCACTCTGCCAGGAAATAAAGAACAGTCGAAAATGAAAACTCATCAGCTGTTGCCGCAGACATCTGTCCAGGACAAGTAAGGGCCTGTAGGGCGCTGCTCAGACCTTGCTCGGGCAGCCATGGGACGGCACACACTTCTAGAATGAATAAATGAACAGAGACAACAGTCGTTGTAGGTGTGCCTCGGTCGACCTGGAAACAGTATCATTGTGCTAAACTCACCAGCAGCTGGGGTGGGGGGTTGCGAACCAGGCTGCTCTGAGGAAGCTGGGAAAGTTAGGTTCGGTACAGCACCGCTTGGAACTTGCTGGGGGGCCTCAGGAGGACACAGTCACCTAGAATCGACAAAGGCGGCACTAGTGGTAGGTGAGCCTCAGTTGATCTGGAAAGAGTATCGGACTGCCAAACTCACCAACAGCTGTGGTCCTGCGGCAGATTGCCTCGAGGGAAAAGCTCCGCTTGGACCTTGCTGGGGGCCCTCGGGAGGACACACACTCCTAGAATGGACAGAGATGGCACTAGTGGTAGATAGGCCTCGGTCGACCACGAAACAGTATCGGACAGCCAAACTAAAGAGCAGCTGCGGTTGCTGCAGCAGTCTGTCCTGGGGATGTTTCAGTACTGTGGGCACTACCTTGTGGTGTACTATTCAGGTTTTGCTGGGGGTGCCTCGGGGACTTTAGGGAGGCAACCAAAACAAGCAAATGGAACTGCATTTTGTAAAAGAGGCATCCAAAATCATCAGTTCGTGCATCGAATTTGTATCATAAAACTGATGCAACGTGTCTCACTGAAGAAAAAAAAATGTTTTTGTGAGATGCTGTACATACCATTTACATTTCCAGTTTCCTTGCAGTGGTGGTTTACTCTCATGGTTGAAGGTAACGAAAAAAGAAATGTTTGGGAGAGCATCTTTTCTTAATTTTTTGCTCTCCTTTGTTTTGCATGATTAGTGTTTTGAATTGGTCGATACTGAAGTGGTCCTGCAATAGATTGAAGAGATCGGACTTTAGTCGAGAGCACATGGTGTAACGCCCCCTCAAACGCCCGTTTCTGCAGATCCTAGGTTAGCCTGCCAAAGACCTGCACGTGAAGTTTGCGCACTGTCAAAGCTGCTGGCGCGAGTGTGGGGTTGATCTCAAATGTTTTATTTGCTTGCGTTTTTCGTTTCAATAAGACTACGAGCAAAGGAGACCCTATTGACGCTACGAGAGCGAACGCACTTTGAGCGGGCTGAGCACACACGCTCGTCCAGTAAGAGCGTCGTCAGAGAAAACATGCTCCTGCCTGTCGCAGCTCGCACTTATATTGAAACGGCGTATAGATACAGCCCAATGCTTGGGTGCGCAGCTGCGGCAGCGTTACAAGCTATCTGTGCGAAACAAAGTATGGTACGCGAGCACGTACGCAACACTTGACGAGAGCGCGTACTCCGCACGCACCCGTAATTGGGAGCGACGCCGATGCCACAAGCACGAGCAGAAGCAGGCCGTTTGAAAGGCCCCGGCGCACAGTTGCGTTTGAGAGCGTTTCACTGCGTTGCGACTGCGAGAACGCAGGGCATCCATACTTAAGCCCGGTTCACACAGTTGCGTTTGACTGCGTTTGACTGCGTTGCGGCAGCGAGACACCAGGACATCCCTGCTGCTTATATCGCGTGCCAAGAAGATTCCTTGAATTGGATTCCACCGCTTCATACGAAGCACAGATGCGCCGGTGACTCGCTTTCGGTTCTCGCCGCAACGCAGTCAAACGCACTCAAACGCAAGTGTCTGAACCGGCCTTTAAGCCTGGTGCAGACAGTTGCGGTGACTGCGTTTGACTGCGTTGCGGCTGCGAGAAACCAGGACATCCCTGCTGCTTATAATCACGTGCCAAGATGATTTCCTTGAATTGGATTTTCACGCTTCATACGAAGCACAGATTGCCGGTGACTCACTTTCGGTTCTCGACGCACCGCAGTCAAACGCACTCAAACGCAAGTGTCTGAACCGGCCTTTATTTTATAGCGTGCCAAGCAATTCCTTAAATTGGATTCCACGCTTCATACGAAGCACAGATGTGCCGGTGACTCACTTCGGTTCTCGACGCACCGGCAGTCAAAAGCACTCAAGCGCAAGTGTCTGAACCGGCCTTTATTTTATAGCGTGCCAAGCAATTCCTTAAATTGGATTCCACGCTTCATACGAAGCACAGATGTGCCGGTGACTCACTTTCGGTTCTCGACGCACCGCAGTCAAACGCACTCAAACGCAAGTGTCTGAACCGGCCTTTATTTTATAGCGTGCCAAGCAATTCTTAAATTGGATTCCACGCTTCATACGAAGCACAGATGTGCCGGTGACTCACTTTCGGTTCTCGACGCACCGCAGTCAAACGCACTCAAACGCAAGTGTCTGAACCGGCCTTTATTTTATAGCGTGCCAAGCAATTCCTTAAATTGGATTCCACGCTTCATACGAAGCACAGATGTGCCGGTGACTCACTTTCGGTTCTCGACGCACCGCAGTCAAACGCACTCAAACGCAAGTGTCTGAACCGGCCTTTATTTTATAGCGTGCCAAGCAATTCCTTAAATTGGATTCCACGCTTCATACGAAGCACAGATGTGCCGGTGACTCACTTTCGGTTCTCGACGCACCGCAGTCAAACGCACTCAAACGCAAGTGTCTGAACCGGCCTTTATTTTATAGCGTGCCAAGCAATTCCTTAAATTGGATTCCACGCTTCATACGAAGCACAGATGTGCCGGTGACTCACTTTCGGTTCTCGACGCACCTCAGTCAAACGCACTCAAACGCAAGTGTCTGAACCGGCCTTTATTTGATAGCGTGCCAAGCAATTCTTAAATTGGATTCCACGCTTCATACGAAGCACGGATGTGCCGGTGACTTACTTTCCGTTCTCGACGCACCGCAGTCAAACGCACTCAAACGCAAGTGTCTGAACCGGCCTTAACTCACTCTAAACAGCTGTCTTTTTGCATGCTAATGAGTATAAAGAGAATTCACTGGCGGCCATAGCTGTGTGCGCGAATGCTGAGCGCGTGCTGATGGCGAGCTTCCACGGTTCTTTTGCAACGTGCATTCCGCACCATCAAGAGTGCCGGTCTTGGCAACCTATTGATGTGAGCTCGTTCTGAGCATGCGCTCTAAACATCACCCACAAATATGGCGTCTAGTGAATACTCCCTATACAGAGCACCTACCTCGCATAACTTTACGGCTCCCGTCGGGTCGAAAGCTTGTCGACCGATTCGGTGAAGCAAGATCTTCCTCCGAGGTTCATTTTCCGTTTCAGAGGGAACATTGAAAAGCTTTCCGGTCGACTTTTCTACGGGCGCAGCCACAGCGCGCAGCAGCCCGTCAGCTGCGGTGTAGCAACATCTTGGCGAATTCATGACGACCCGAAGTCTAAACCGAAAGCCAGATGTCACGTGACGACTGGCCAATAGTGTGCGCGGCGGCTAGTTCAAAAAATGGCGCCACTTTTCCCAGGATAGAGGGGCTTTAGTCGCACGCGGTCACGCCCTTCCGATACACCAACACGCTGTCTATAAACACGTCCCTGCGCTTGCGCAGAAACATGGTTCGCGCAAGATGAAGCGTCTGCGCATGCGCAGTGACGATAGCAGCGCCACCGCAATGCCGTGACGTCATATCGGGCAGATATGGCGGTCTAAAACAAGCTGTGTCGTGCCATGTGCCAGCTCAACGCACAACCCTCGGGTTTCAGCAGGCAAGCATTGAACTCACAATGGCCTGCCACGATTTTTATTCACTACGTTTCAAAGCTGCGGCGATGCCATGGCGTAAGCGAGCTTTCAGACGTAATAGACCCTTTTCAAAAATCCATCAAGCAACTACTACTACTAAGCGTTGTGAATGAAGATGGGGGGAGGAGAGAGCCAATTGCCATCAAGCAACATTAGCAGTCGCCATTGCTTGCCACGAAGCGCGTGATTGGATCCGAGTCTTCGCCGAACGCTGACGTCAAACTCGCTATCGATACGAGCTGAGCCGAGTTCACGCCGAACACTGACGCAGGCCTCGTGTCCAATACATGCTCGAGTATGTCAGCAAGCAGTGGCAGACAGGCGTGGGCGCGGACTTTTGAAAAAAGTCTTTTCGGAGCGCAAGTTCGTCTGCTTCTTTCGCAGAGGTTGTGACGTCAGAAAGACACCGAGCTCTGATTGGTTCTGAATGAAGGATAGTGGGTAGACCTCAAGGCAGCTTGCTTTGAGGTCTACCCACTATCCTTCATTGAGAACCAATCCGAGCTCGGCGTTTTTCTGACGTCACCGCAACTCCGGCCAAAGAAGCAGACGAACTTGCGCTCCGCATTGAACTTCTTCAGGGAAGCGATTGAAGGATTCCGATGCTGATGAACGTTGATGAACGCACAGTGTCTGGTTCGCGAGGTAGCAATAGGTTGCGTTCAGAGAGACTTGGGCAACACGCTGATAGGACAGTAACGACAGAGTGATACGATAGTGACGACAGAGTCACCGGGACAACTGTTCTATTGCGTCAACCTCTGACATCAAGTAATCAGAGAAGTCACAAGGGCCGAACAGAAATCGCGGCAGCGGCTTTACCGTTATGTCCAGTATATTTCAGCTAGGTGCCGTCTGTTTTGCTGGTGTCGCGAATAAACACCGTGCTGGGACATCAGGCACGCGGTATTACAAAGAGATCTCTGAGTAGATAAAATCGCTACGACAGCAGCACTCTATATTCCCCTCGAGATCAAACCGTGTCGTCACCGTGCGGCCGAAATCGGAAACATGCGAAAGCGGGGATACCGCCTTGCGTCGTCTGCTACGGGCGCTCGTTCAGAAGCATGGATCCGGACGACGCAAGCACGTTTCTGGCTGTGCTGGACCCCCCTTATTAAATGCTCGATGTTTCTGTTGTTGTTTCTTCTTAATAAAGGTTGTGTTGTATCGTTTCACACGCGTGGAAATTCAGCAAAGCGGTAAATATTAAGTAGGATGCTTCCATAATCTTAGTGCTGTGGTTTGTAGAACCTTTGGTCCTACATATTTTTGTTATCTCAAACAATCCATAGCTTTCATAAAACGTTGAATCTTGATTGGATATGGGGGTTCATTAACAAATTATTCGACTAATCGGTACCCTTTAATAGACTAATAAATTGATAAATCCGTTAGTTGATTTTTAACCGGTTTTATTACATGAAAGACGTTAAAACTATACATTTTTACTATTTTTACTATGCCACAAATAGCGCCAGTCTTCACTCGAAATGAACAGCATACTGTATATTGTGAGCCATATGCTACACATTGGTCACACGGTCTGAAAAGCAAGGGCCACGTATGTAGTATACATGAATCATGTATACTACCGCGACGCCTCCCACACTCTAAAAAAAGCCTGTTCGTCTGCTTTCCCACACAACACTCGGAGAGTCAATCACCGCAACTTACGAAGGCAGCTCAGCGAATGACGATGCCGAAACATACGTTTAGACCAAAAAATGCAGTCTGAGTTGTGACATTAAGCAATGCAAAACGTCACGCTTGCATTTCTTAATGTCACAACTCAGACTGAGGTTTTTGGTCTAAACATATGTTTCGGCATCGTCATTCGCTAAGCTGCCTCCGTAAGTTGCAGTGACTGGCTCTCCCGGTGTTGTGTGAGAAAGTACAAGCACGGGCTTTTTTTAGAGTGCAGCGGCGTCGCAGACGCCGCTTGAAGGAGCGCATGAGCGACGAGGCGTTGTTTTCGCCCTTTCTTGAACTTTAAATAGCAACTTTAATAGCTCTATGAAAACGACTTGTTAAAGAAATAATGACGGTTAACAATATTATATACTTAATTTCGCTTCAAAATACCTGTGATTTGGGGCAGACATGTACGAGGCGTCGCTTCTGGCAGCGTACTATATATAGCGTTGCTGTTGCGCAGGTATTCGAAGCAGACGTCATGCTAGTCCCTTCTTGCGCTATGCACGAACTATACTTTTTTTTTAAGAGCTCATCATACAAACACGCTGGTTATATATCTCCTAGAAGTGGAGAGTATACCGTGCGTTTCCAAAGGAAATGGGTTTTTATGTTGTTGTTGTTTTTTCACGCCAGTCGCAAGCTTTTACGCGTTTTGATACTTCAGACATCGATCGCGCGATCGATGTCTGCAGTGTCACCAAGCGCATTGTACGACCTCCGCTCGGCTTAGTAGAATCAGCGCTTTGGGAACGCGTTTTGTCTATTTGTGCAGTTGTGTATGCGTTTGATAACATCAGCTTTATGCCGTATTTTCCGGCAACGCAATGCTTTTTCCGGGAACGCAACGCAGAGACATTTTTTCACGTTTAGAAGTTGGACGAATGAAATGAAACGGCTCAGCCATTTCAAGAATGGGAATGGGCTTAGTGCGTTCATTCCTATAGTTGAAAGGAATGCGGGTAAACCTGAGAGAAGGGAGGAGAGGAGAGCGCTGAGGAGACGTCAGGAACACAGAGCTCTGGTTGGAAGGATTAGGGGGTACACGCAAAGCTAGCTGGCTTTATCTCCACCGCACTGGTCGAACGTGTTCGAAGAGTGAGCAGAAACAAAGGCAGCTAGCATTTCGTCTGTATACCAACTAATCATTCCAACCAGGGCTGTTTTCTGACGTCTCCTCCGCGCTCTCCTATCCTCCTCTCCATCAGTTTCTATCCGTATAGTATTATGAATATATCAAATTCCTTGGAATGGAGTTTGAATGGAATGGGGGTGTCCGCTCCGCAACAGTGCATCCTACCAAAAACACGCGAATGTACTTCGTACCACGAAAAAAAAAAAAAAAAAGTGATCGTTGATGAGTTTAAGATTCAGTCAACATGGTTGCCGATGTAAGTTTGAAGAGCATGTTAGTTTTGTCTTTGTGTGCATGCCCAGCTATTTACATGTACATACATGATCTATTGATCGCAAGGCTTCATCCTCCCCCTTTTGTTTTCTTCCACGGTTACGGGCAGGTACGGCACAAAACTCGAAATATGTTATTCTTACATTTTGTTTTTTAAATACTGCCGGCCTTTGTTCGAGGGACGTTGCAGGGAGGGTTCAGATAAGTAGAATATGAGCGAAAATGCTGCAGAAACAAGGGACATCCAGTCGCCGATTCGATTTATTCTTAAACAAGCAAAGAAAACACGAGATCTCAGCCTTTTAAGAACTAAAGAAAATTAAACGCAATGGATGATTATATATGACTCGTTTATACGAGAGACAACATTTTGGCCCTATAACAGCCCAGCGATATCTGAGGCACATCTTCATTCGTAGAAGTAATAAAACACACAAAAAAACGCCATTTTTTATGACCACTGATTTAGTGAAGAGACATTCAACGCGTAGTCGCGGAGAGTGAAACAGGCCCACGTGACTTATGGTCTATCTCACGTCACGAGTTTCCGCGGTCCACATAGGGGGTTCATTCTGAAAACATTTCGTTTTTCGTCAAAACATCCTTACCACGTAAAGCAAAAAAAAAAAAAAAAAAAGTTGTGGGGCGTATTGACATGCTATGCTATAAAACTTTCGGGCGAAAAAAAAATTGTTTATCTTCAGGGTGTTAAAAGCCATTTCACAAGGCATACCGAGAGGCGTGCCGAGGTACCCGGAAATAAAAACACTTTCGGTAAAATGGCGGCCGGTAGCCAGAAACGAAACGTTCGGAGCGTTTCAGACATTACCCTGCTCCTCTTCCCCTTTTCCCCTCCCCTCCCCTTTACTCCAGTCGCGGAAGCACCGTTTCCCGCTTTCGCGCTTAGCCCTTTGTCCCAAATTACGACGGATTCATTATCGTCCTCCAAATCCGAAGCAGATCAAGGATCCTATTCTCCGTTCATCCCTAAGCTAATACAGTGAGGTAGGAGCTACGTGCTCGTTGGACCAATCCTGTGTCCCTAGTTCGTCACGGGATCATGCTCCTGCCCCGCACCCACGCGCGGAGAGCCGAGTCAATTGATGAAACCGAGGCTCTTGATTGGTCCGTGCGTACGCGTAGCTCCCAGCGCACTGCTAGCTCAGGGGCCAAAAGTAGTAAAGCAATCGCCCGCTCATTACGCGAAAGGCTTGGGGCAAGCTAATGCATCAACATAAGCTAAGCGATTCCCGGTCTCCCGTTCGCGTTTTCGACCAGCTGCAGGACCGGGTTAAGCTACGGGCTAAGTGGGCTGCAGCCCCAGGCTGTCAAGGCATCTCCGTGCTAACCTTGGATATAAAAAAAAAATAACTGTTAGGCGTTTTTGATTTAAGAGAGCTCAGGCCAAAAGCAGAAGGAGCACTCAGAAAGGCCACCGGCGCATTGCACTAACCTTCTCGTTCCCTTTTCTTTTTTTCTTCTTTTCTTCAACGGGGAGATGGGGATGCGGTAAAGTTCCAGTCTCTAGACAGACTGGCGTTTGTGAGCTCGCTGTACAAGAGCGTGCCAAACCGACAAAATATAACGCGACCCTTCATGTCCAATGTCGGAGGGGCCATAGACGCGTCGACGTTGCGGTACCATTGAAGTCTCTTTTAATTGAAAGTCGGTGGAAGGACGGCCATGGTGTTCTCTTTTGTACTGAGGCCACCATGGCGTGCTTTACGCAAAATGGTGGGCCGGAAGTTAAGCAAGTGTTGCCAAAGACCACTCAAGCAGTACACAAGGTATACTTTTTTTTTTCTCAACATTATAGAGAAGTTTTATATAACGTTTACTGGTAAACCTTCCGGACTCCAACTTTATAACCACCAACGGTCGTTTAAAGAGAAGCTGAAGCGATATTGTGTTTGAGGAAAAACACCTAACTCGTCTTTACTCGAGCTCCAAGATCTCGAATATCGAAATTATTCTTTAATTCGGTGCATGGAGGCTGCAGAAAATCATTTTCAAAGTTCCGCTCAAGGCCCTCGACCCCCGAGCGTGTCGTCACAAAAAGGAGGTTTCCGAATCTCCGCTCTCGCGCATCCTCAGCACCTATCAAACATATGCACGCGCACTCTTGCTACTTTTTTAAATGACAAAAAAAAAAGAAATAAAAAAAAAAAACTTTCGGTCTTTTCACTCTGGTGAAGAAGGAAGACCAGTGGAGCTGTACAGTGGAAAGTAATGGCCGGCAGCAAGTGGGCAAGCCAGAGTGGAAAGGACAGCCGGTTCTTGAGGCGTCTCGCAACAGTTTTTGATAAGCACTGACTGCAAGAAACTTCTCTGGAGTCGGTGTCGGGTCTGCCAGTGCGAGTGAACACACTTCCTTCCTCCGACTGATACGAGTACTGCAATGGTTTGACCAACCTCTGAGGTTGGTGAGACCTTTTTAACCTTAAGACATACATCCAAATAGCCGCTATGGTCTAAATTAATAAATTTCGAAGGAGTACGGTTACTATTCAATCCGATTGAAACATTTTCCTCCTTCGAAAGGTATGCTCGATTTTCATTTTTTTAATGTAAATATGCTCGAACGACAATGGTAAATGTATTTGAATCGCATGCAGTTTCTCTTATGGTTTAGATGTAGGAGTATGTGTTTATTTGTCACACGAGGGTTGAGTTATTAGAAGAGCCTGACCGAAGTGGCTTGATCCCATAAAGACTGCCTCAACCACTGGCCTCAACCACTGGCCTCAACCACTGGCCTCAACCACTGGCCTCAACAACTGGCCTCAACCACTGGCCTCAACCATCGAAATTTATTTTTGCCCGTGTTTCTCCCTTCACACTTCGCGTCAGTAATTATTTAACAAAAGGTAGTTGGACATCTTGGAATCATTTGGAAAACAAAGACTCCTTAGGATTTTTTTTTATAAAGCTGTTGATGGGAATGAAACATCCGAATATTTTCCCGAATATTTTATTGATATGAGTTTTGTACCCAAACCTTACACTATAAAGTTTCTAATTTACAATCGCCTCCACCTCATTACCACGAAGTAAAACTTGGATATCAATGAACTAAAAAAAAAAATTAAAACAAATTGTAAAATGAAAAAAAAAAAATCTAGATTTCACAGGCGTCGTCGTCATTACCGCACCACCATCATTGTCACCAGGGCCAAAAAGAGGTAACCGCTTTCAGTTTTGGGGAATTTCTGAGCCTCAACTCCCTAGTACTCGTCTCGAATATTACATTTCTTTCCTTCAAAATCAAACATCCAGCCACAAACAAAATGAAAGAAAATTTAAAAAAAAGAAAGTCAGTGCTGCCATCTGTCGGCACAGCCGCAAACTAAGCCATGAGCTAGCCTGGTTCACCGTTACTAGATCAACTCAGTTATGGAACTTCCCATAGACGCTGTACATTGGAGGGTGTCCGAAACCGTGTCCGATTGTTTTGCAGCTAGGTGGCGCTGCCGGCGCATTAATCCACGCGTTTTCGACTGCTACTGCTCCGCGGCTGCTTTTGAGTCCCGACTCCTCTCGAGGTTCAGCATGGTTTTGGGTTAGTTTTTGCCCTTTTGCCAGTAAAAAGTAAAAATGTAACTACCAACAGCAGCAGAAACAATTTGAAAGTTGTCTGCTGCTGTTATCCGTAACAAAGGCCAGAACCGCGCCGTCAATGATGATGATAGCGAGTATTAATGCGGAGCGCGCGCCCTCTAACAGGCGCCACGCAAAGGGACCCCCATCCGGAGCGGAGTTCCAGAACTGAGTTGTTCTAATAACGTTGGCCTGGTTCGTCCAAAACGGTAGAGTGTACGAACCAGGGAAAGCAGACGAGCTATTGGCGACCAGATGTTTTTTGTGGCGCCACCTCGCGGGCGCCCTCCTGTGTCGGAGCTGGTAGGATGCGAGCAGACAACGCGCTATGTAAAAGCACGTAGTGGCTCTGTTAGTTTGCGTCTATACCGATTAAAAACGTTATATATATATATATATATATATATATATATATATATATATATATATATATATATAAAACGTGTATGACGTTTTTGTGTGTAATCTTTCTAATAAATAACAGCGCCTCGAGGTTTTTTTTATATTAACGAAATAAATTTAAAATGTTCAAAAATAAGCTTCGAGCTTCACATTACAGCTTCTGCGTCGTGCGTCAAGGCTATTCACAGCCTCTCTGATTTTTTTTTTTTTTGTTTTTTTTTCGGATTTGTGGAGTCTGCTGTAGAAAAAATGTTTTTCATTCACCAGACTTGCTGTTTTCTTAGCTGTGCACGCACGTACAGTTCTGTTGCAAAGCGCCGCACACTTGTTTTAGCTACATTGAACTTGCCGATACCGACGTTTCTATCTAAGAGTGACTCGACGGTTGTTGCCGAGCAAATGCTCGCCAGCAACTGACGCTTACCTACTCCCGCATCGAATACGTGGAAAAGAAATACAGAAATGTTAATAAATACTTAAACTTACGACAATGGCACGGCAAATTCACGCGATTGATTAATTTGTTCCATCCAAGTTTTACTAAAAACTGTTTATGAGTTAAAAATCGTTTGCTGAGAAGCGCATTACGTATTACGTGAATTTGGGTCCGCAACGTTAAACACACAAACGGTAGTAATTCATACCAGGTGTATACCTCATTTTTGGGTCACCGAAGTACTAGATTTAAGACTTCGATCGCGAGGTGGTCTCGAATGTTTCGCGTCGACCGGGTGAATATACAGGGATAATGAAACGACTCAGGAAGCCAGACACCGCTTCTTCTTGCCAGTTATTTTGAGAAAATGTTTATTTATTGGTTTACAAAAATTAAAAAAAAGGAATCAACTTGGAACTAATAAGAGACCAGCAATTACAAGCACTTTGTAACCAACAGGATACACAGAGTCCCTTTCACTGAAGTCTTTACTACACCCACGAGAGGTTCTTAAATTTCGCTTTTTTATATTCAGCTTGGTGAGACATTCCTTTCTCAGCTTTGTTTTCTCCGAACCATAATAAAAAATACACCCTATTCGCCTTGGTAGATGTTGTAGTGGGGCAAAGCGCTGGATATCCTATGTTTATCATCCAGCTTTCTGTACTGGGGTAGAGAACAGCACACCACCATCCCAGCGCTTCGACACCTCAGCGTCACAACTGTATGTTAGCGCGACTACGCGTGCCACGGTTTCAAGCTTCGGTAAAATCTCCTACTACAAATATCACCTCACCAAACAAACACAACGCGTGAAACACGCTTTGCCGCGCGTTACCAAAACAGCGCAAGAAGCGAGCTGACAATCCGAGGGATTTAAGATCTGGGTGGTCTGTCCCAGTTTGTCCTACCCGTGACGTCACAGACGATGATGATAATATTTAGGAAAGTGTCTTCTGTAGTTCGAACATGCCGCTAATACTGGCCGACTACTGAACGGCTTGGGGACGGCGTATGGCCAACCGTGGGAAGCCGACCACCGCGATTACGTTTTTTGTCGCACACGTCGTCAATAGCACAGAACTCTCGCAAGTACAACTTTTGCTTCGTTTTTGTTGTTTTCGAAGGGATGCCTAAGAATACATCCCAGGGTTGAGCGCTGTCACATTCTTCAGGCCACGCTACCCTTTCTACAAACTATGCAAAAGAAAAAAAAAAAAAAAAAAAAAAAAACAGCTAAAATATGTACTTCAGGGTGACCCCTATTCATCATCAGAAAATACACCGCTTGGCCTTCCTGTGTTACTCGTTCTTGCACTAGATTGAGCGGTCTTTTCTTTCCACAAATGCAGGCGTTTTAACAAAACCGACAGGTAAGGAAAGAGAGAGGAAGAGAGAGGAAGAGAGAGGAAGAGGGAAGACACAAAAAAAGAAGTATAGCCTGATTCATCTATTGTCTTTTCGGCGTCCGATTTAGAAACGGGAGCAGCTGCGAAGCTGATTTAGATCGGACTTTGAGCGAGAGAAAGCCAGTGGTTATAGAGGCGCAAACAGATAAAGGAAACTAACTGATGGTGCGAACGCGCTGAGTAAACCTTATTGTCACGGGCCCTGTGCCACAACGAGCGCATGCGACATTTATAGTGTCCTCATTAACGCTTAAACTGTCATCGGAGGCGCTCATTTAATGGACCGGTCACGCACTAAGCCGTAAAAAGTGAAGTGTTAGGCCTGAAATATAACACTAGGCGCAAAATGTTACATTAGGCGGATGAGCGGTTTTAAACGGAGATTTACTGTACGCGGATAATGTGAGAAGCGACACGAATACATAAAAAAAAAAGGAAAATAGACGAACGACGCGCAGAAGCGCCGGGACGCTAATCTGGACTTCGGGTTCTTCTCTTTCGCTTATCGACGGCCGGACTGCGGACAGAAGTTTAGATTCGTGCTTTGAGGCGAGAGTGCCACAACCCCGCACTCCGCGCTGCGCGCCAGTTCACACACAGAGCCCGGATCGAAGTAAAAAAAAAACACACACACCTGTGCTTCGTACTCTGGATTAACACGGGGTAAGTGACACCCGATTTTTTCCGTTTTATATCACTCCTCGTTAAAGGGAGATGCCGAGAGGAACGCTTCGAAAGAACTATTCAAAATCATTGGGCGTTGATATATGTAACGTAGCGAGACAATGTATTGAGCAACAGGCATATTTTAAATGAATGCACCCTCGCAGTTACGATCTTTTGTTTTTCTTCTTATGATTGTTGTCTCTGACAGACTAATATCTGGGCCACTTTTCGGCTATTGTCTTAAACTATATGGAGCGCAAGTTCGTCTGCTTGTTTTGCAGGGGTTGGGGTGACGTCAAAACGCCGAGCTCTGATTGGCTCTGACTGGAAGAATAGAGGGTAGACATCAATGTTATAGCTGCCTCGAGGTCTACCCACCGTCCCTCCAATCGGAGCCAATCAGAGCTCGGCGTTCTGACGTCACCGCAGCCTCTGTCTAGGAAGCAGACAAACTTCCGCTCCGCACAGTAATCGATAGCTGAAGAAACGTCGGGCGTGGCTTCTTATGCTAATGATCTTGCTTTGCGATTTCGTTCTTTCGCGCAATTTGATTGGCTGTGGGACGTTAATTAGATACTCCGGAAGCGACACTTTGTGAATTTCTTAAAGGGGTCATGAAACGATTTTCCTACTTCTTCCTCCTTAGCTTTAATCCTCAACTCAAATGCGAATTGTGAAATCAAGTCGTCGTGACATTCTTCGGCACCGGTGCGATGACTCCTAGCTTCCACCGTGCTTTTTATGCACACCATCGAACTTGTCATTCCCCAGTGACGATAAGTTCCGTCAGGGCACTCATTGGCCACGAACGCGAATCCGAATATTCGTCGATAGATTTATTGTTGACGAGCGCATACGTCCGTGTGACGCAGTTCTCGTGTCCAATGCGTGAGCTGGGCTCAGCTGACGTCATGTTGGCACCACTGACGCGCTTTTGGAGCCGCGGATGTATCATAGTAAAAAGGCGGAGAGCTTTCGAAGGAAAGAAGGTACAACATAGTCCGCTATATTTTCAAATGTTCGTACCGAAAAGCTGGCTTTTTACTTTCTACCCTCTTTCTTTTGGCCAAGTAAACGATATGCGATTAGTAAAGTCCTAATTTAAAATCATTTACCCCAGCCCAAAATTCGTTTCATGGCCCCTTTAAGGTGTCAGTGATTGTGAAATGAATTACCATATCATATATATGCTAGAAGAATAAAGCAAGAGTTACGTTCGATTTTGATTAATAAATAGTTATTTGAACGTTGAATTCGATGAACACGATTTTTTTTATTGAACTTGTATAACGGTTTTCGTTTTCCCCAACGACGTTTCGTTGGTGCGTCGGTTTCCGGTGACAATTTGTCAACTCGGTGCTCGTTGCTCTAAGGTTGATGGGTTATGATTAGGATTCCGTGTTTTAGGAAAAATCCTAAAAAAAAAAACACACTTGTCGGGAATTTTTTTTTTATCAATTCGGATTTATCGAGAAAAAAAAAAAAAAGCCCGAATTTTTAGGTCACACCGGGAATTCCAAAAGCCAAATAGACTGTATTTTACAAATAAACTTCATAAGAGCACAGGATCAGTGGTCCTAAGAAAATGCCACTTCAGTTTCCTTTAAAATCTATACTGACAAGAGGTGTTTGCCTTTTAGCACGTCGAGGTTTTTTCAGGACAACGGGTTACGGTACCCGGACTTTATTTATTTTGTTTTTTACTTAAACAATTAAGTACACACTAAAATACAATTAGAATTTCAAAGAATTGCGAATCTAACAAAGATGAACTCCGATAAAACCCGAAGTAAAAAAAGAGAAGAAATTGGGGTGTGTGTATGTTTATACAGGCTATAGAACTTAGCCTGCCTCAACGGGCGACGTCTCCCGGCTGTAGATGAGAAATTTAGCCAGTGCAGTACAACCGCTAGCCTGGGGTCTTTAACGTGCATCACGCAGTAGTGATAAACGATCGTACGCCGGTACGATGCTCATCCAGATCGAAACGGGCAGGGGTGGGGATTTAACCCAGGATCGCTGGGTTCTGCAGAGCGAGCTTTCGCTCCACGTGCTCCGAGCTGATGTGCGCTAGCTCACTCGGCCACCAATCCCCCCAACTTTCAGCGAAAAATAAACTCCCAAATACACCCTCCGAATTTCACGAGAACTAAACTCCGAAAACACGGAATCCTAGTTATCAATAAACTTCAAATATGAATTAGATTTTTTTTTTCGATTACCAAGGGGTTAAGCCCTGAAGACTGCTAAAAGAGAACCGATTATCAACGTAGGATCCTTATTAGCGGCAGGTGTAACCTCCTTGGATATAATACCTCTATCGATTAAAATATCCTGGTTTCGGGCGCCCAACAATAGGAGGTATTCACTGGCCGCCATATTTGAGGTCACTGTTTAGAGCGCATGCTCAGAACGAGCTCGCATTGATAGGCTGCCAAGACCGGCAATCTTGATGGTGCGGAATGCATGTGGCGAAAGAACTGTGGAAGCTCACGTTCAGCACGCGCTCCGCAGCCAAGCACACAGCTATGGCCGCCAGTGAATACTCCCTATAGGGAGTATTCACTGGCGGCCATAGCTGTGTGCGTGAATGCTGAGCGCGTGCTGATTGCGAGCTTCCACAGTTCTTTTGCAACGTGCATTCCGCACCATCAAGAGTGCCGGTCTTAGCAGCCTATTGATGTGAGCTTGTTCTGAGCATGCGCTCTAAACACCACCCACAAATATGGCGTCCAGTGAATACTCCCTATACGGAAGGTAAACAGCTTGAATGTTTCATTTGCCAGTAAGCATTTGCAAATTGATGAAAGAGCAAAACTTTTTCCTATTAAGCAGAAATCATTGACAATATATTGATATCTGCAAAGTATGACAGGCCGTAGTTTGAAGTTTTATTAGTTATATGGGTTTCTAATTTATTTATTCGCAGGTTTATTTTTAATATTAATCCCTTTCAGAATTATGGTGAGGGGATAAATTTGGTTCTAAATAAAGGAGCACGTCTGGCAAAAGAAGGTTTCTCATACACATAGAAATCTGATGATTACTCTATGTCGTTATCGGTTACTGAGAAACATTTTCCAGGGTGGTAGAATAAACAATGATTTGCGGGGGCAAGTATAAAAGGGCTACAAAAACCGAAAATGTTCTGTCCACACATTAGCTTGAAAAACGCAAACATAATTTCTTATCAATACCAGTCAGAAATACCCGATATCTTTTTGAGAGTACTTAAACTCCGGCGGTGCTTCCGGAGCGAAATAAAAGCGCAGCCCGTAATGCTGCGCATGGGCACGACGAAGTGGACGACGCCGTATCGGGCATTGTTATCGGAACGTGACAACGGTTCGCCAAAAGACGACAGTGATAGCATATCCACCGAGGAATAGCTTTCTCGCTTATCGTCTCCAAGTCACAGGCCCACCAACACGCGTGACATACGCCTCAAAAAAAAAAAAAAGAAAGTACAGTTTTTAGGGACGAAGCTTCTTAGGGTCTAGCCTTGTCCGTCCGTCCGTCCGGCGTCCGTGCTCACAAAAAAAAAGAAAAAAAAATGTTTGCGCAGTCAACAGGATTCGAACCTGTGCGGGGAGACCCCAATGGATTTCTAGTCATTCGCCTTAACCACTCGGTCACGACTGCGGGACGAGAAGGGGGCTCTGAGATGTGGTAGTAACTCAAGAGCTGGGGATGTCATGAATGAAACGTTGCATGTAGCCGCTCAACGTCTATACAGGAGAGGGCGCTGCGGTCAAATGCGTATATAATCGCGTTAAACTTTGCATGGCTCTGCATTTCACCGACCATAAAGCAGTAATAATGAAGTCGAAACGCAACCCGGAACTCAGCACTACCTATGAGCAATAAAAAAAAATCAGCACCATCAGCACTACCTATGAACAATAAAATCAGTATCATCAGCACCACCAGAGCTTCGCCCCAATCAACATCATTCACCACGTGGAGATGCGGTATTTTTTTTAATTGTTTTGCAATTATAAACTGTGCATTTTCGAACGCTCGTTGGAGCCAGTTACCGAAAACGGGCGAAAAAGCGCCTCCATTTTGGCACAACGGTTAGTTGTGAAACTTTGGCACCTGGTTCGAACCCCTAGCGCTACATTTGGGAGGAGAATGAGCGTTAGGCGATACGTAGTTTATTTTTGCGGTGAAAAAAACAACAAAAAAAAACTAATATTTGTGTGTCTGTGTGTGTGAAAAGCACGTTGTATGTTCAGATTGACATAAAGACCATAGCGAATGCGGAAATAACGAAGTCACAAATATAGCGAGGCCATATCTTGAAGTAACGCTTGTAACAAGGTTACGGCCATTTACGGTAGTTATACACGTAAAATATAGACAATCTCTTTCTTTTTGTAAAGACCGAGCTTTCTACGCACTTTTCCGGTGCTTATCGCCCACGCGACAAATGTCGAGCTTCTGGGCTGTGTACGCGTGCGCGTTGTCTGATGTTCCGAAGGAAAGGGATTATGCGCATGCTCAGAACGCGTCATGCAGCCCGGGAGACAAAGATGGCGACGCGCAGATGATTGTTGGAATGTTTTTTAAGAAAGACTCTCTTATCGAATGCATGCTTCTCTTCTGGCGTTAAAGTGTGACTGAATTACGCGAAGTTTATCGCAAAAAAGGTAATATTGTTTAGCGTTTAAGGTTAATTTGGAACAAAAGTTATTTTGCTTTATTTAAATAAAAAAAAAAACCTAGTCCTATAGCTATCTAAAGTATGCGACGCACCAACAGCTGTTTTTTCGCAGATGTAATGGGGTAGTTTCACAAAAGAGGTATTCATCGAGCGCCACTTCCCACCTACACGTCACATCGCTGGCCACAAACAGCACAAACGCGTGTGTGTCCACAAAGCAGGAGCGTCGAATTGCACGGATCGCAATCCCGTTTCCTCTCCTGGTACTTTATATCGCCCGCCCTCGTTTTTCCTAGCAGAAGCGGAATGCTCGCGAAAATATCGAGATAACCTATCGACAAGAGAGATATCAAACGTGACATCGAAAGCCTGCATAAGACGGACATTATCAACGGAGTCTTTTTGTATTTTTTTTTTTACTTTCTTTCTTTAATTTCCGCTGTCTCTTCTACACAATAGAGTTACTATAACGTACGCTAGAGGTTCAACTGGCGCGAGTGTGCTGCTGCAAATTGGAGCAGACAGCAACCAATCAAAAACTGACTTCCGGTATGGGAAAAAGTGAGTGCATTTTCTTTTTGCGCTCGATTATAAGAGCAAATATCGCGAATAATTCGTACGTAGTAGGTAGCTTAGAACATTTCTCAGTCACGCACATGAAATAATTGGACAGTTACGACGTTTTTATTTCACATCAGTTGCACTACAAACGGTGCTCAAACGGCTTCGTACATGTCTTTAGGTGCACTGTCGGACACTGTTAGCGCGAACACGACGTCAAGGCCTTCAGCATGGGGGATATACGTGCCAAACGAACGAAAGGACATCTGGAAAACTAAGACGGCAAGAACTACGCAGTAACACTGGATCAGGAACTCCCTCCGCATTTACGATGAAAATAAATTGAAGGCCAGTTAATATACTCAGATTTTCAATAGGTACTGCTTTATTCTTTCTGCTCTGTGCGAATATACTTGTTCTACGTTCAAAACATCCCCCGCACGCTCTAAATCTTTGATAACAAGTGCCCGATAAAGAGTGCCCGACAGAGAAAATATTAGAAAGAGACGCCTTTCATAACCCACGTACTTTGTTCTTTACGTTTTCCATGTTTTTAACCCCTCGTAAAAATGCAAGAAGGGGTCATTTTTCTATAGTGACAAGACTGGCATATTAGCAATATATAAGCATCACCGGAATGCTGGCGAGCCTTGAACACACTCTATATCCTTTTCGATTGTTATTTTGCTTAGAGTCGTAGCTTGTTTTTACACACCTGCTGTGGAACGAAGGTTTGGGCTTGAAATAGAACAAAGTTAAACATCGATCACTGATGAACAAAAATGCGCTAACTAAAGCAAGTACACTTTTACAATGTGACTAAAGGTACACACAATTTGGTACGCCCCAAATAACAAGGGTTTCATGTTATTTTTCGGCGAAGAGACAAAGCGCGCACGGGTTTTCCCATGGGAATGCTCACGAGCACCGCAAAAGTAGACTGGTTGCTGTCTCGTCGCTCACAAAAGTCCACTGCGCGTTCTCTTAGACCTCACACCGTTTCAAAGAATTGGAGATCGCTGAAAAGGCCCTAAAAGAACTTCAAACTCGAAAGTGAAGCGTCGTCTGATCACAGCGATAGGCGGCGGCACACGGAGGAGAGCGGTTGAACGCAGGACGCGGGAGAAACACGACACTTCGGGTCGGGACGGAGGCGTGAGAGAAACTTGAGTTACAGGACGACCCAATCTTTGACGTCACTGCACTGGCGCGGATCGTGCGGGAACCGCAAATTCGACTTTTGTAATTTTTTTTTTTTTTTTACTTCACAAATACCGAGTTCCCAAGTTTCAAAGTTTGAGGGTAATGTCCAGGCCTCGTTTTCAATCGTTTCAGATAATTAAAAAAATATGATTTTGACCTGTCAGTGGCTCTTTAAGGGAAGACGGAGCCGTCGCTGCGAGGTGATGGGACCAGTCAGCTAGGCGGCGTCAAACGGTCCAACGCACTGATCTCAATGACAATTGCTGGATCGCGTTTGCCCGCTCCGCGAATGCGGTCACTGGCGGCCATCTTTAGGTAGAGTTATATCACCTCTAGCCAAGATACAGCTGCTAAAGCCACTTGGCAGCCACAATCATCCATCCATGGAAGACGGCGTTTTGGCAGTTGTGGTGGCAGGCTGCCATCAAAATAGCGTGGGTGATATTCCGTGATTGATTGAAATTGTTTGACGAAACATGTTTTTAAAACCCGGCGTGAACGGTAGCCCGGTCTTTGAGGACCCGGTGAAAGTTTCACGAAATTGCGCAGCACCGGGAAAAAGCAGCACAGCACGCATCGAAAGTCGCATCAAAAGAAGCATCGAAAGCAGACGCCGGTACGTAGTCTGCTTTTGATGCGAGCTGCGCTGCTTTCCCCCGGTGCTGCGCTTTCGTAGAACTTTCGCCGGGTCCTCAAAGACGAGGCTATACCGTTCACGCCGGGTTTCAAGAATCTTCTTCGTCGAACGACTTCAATCAAGCACGAAATATCACCCACGGTACAGTGTACTAGATCTACGGCTATTTTATGGCAGCCTGCCGCCATTGCGCTGTCCGCCACTATGATGGCTAGAGATGATATAACTCTACCTAAAGATGGCCGACCGTGGCCGTATTCCGGTCCATAGGCAGAGCTGGTCAAACGCGATCCAGCAATTGTCATTGAGATCAGTGGTCCAACGCATACCGTCATGGTGTTCGTCATGTTTCTGTACGTGTTCTATGATTGCTGAATCAATCATAAACAGAAAAGGCCCAGTGACTTGAGCTTTTGACGCTGCTTGATCAGTCCCATTAGCTCATAGCGTCGGCTGCGTCTGAACTTAAGCTAAAACGAAGTATAGGAGCGAACCTATAAGCGGAGAGCAAGTCGTATGCTGCTTGCGCAAGAGTTGCGGTGACGTCAGTACGACGCCAAGCTCTGATTGGCTTTGATCGCAAGGAGAGTGGGTAGAACTCAGTGCTAGATGCCTTGAGGTCTACCCACTATTCTGTTCAATCAGCCAATAATAGCTCGGCGTTCTGACATCGTCGCAACTCCTGTGCAAGAAGCAGACGAATTTGCGCTCCGCATAGGTTTTTGTCCCGTGAATTAAGTGCGCACTTAATTTGGGCAGAAGTACACGTAAGCCGCATTCCTTTTGAGAAACCCTTTCAAAAAAATGAACTGAGTTTCAATTGAAAGTTTAAAGGGCTCACTCAATAGACCGCATTCAGTCTCAATTGAAATTCAATTGACTTTTTCTAATGAGTCCCTATTGAACCGTCCCAGGGTATTGGCCACTGAGGCTTAATTTAATTTTTAGCAATTGCATTTCAATTGAATTTTGGCAATAGTGTTTTAATAGAACTTTTGCTATTGAGTTTCAATAAAAATATTGCAATTGAGTTTCAATTGAATTTTTGCAACGTGTTTCAATAGAATTTATTGCAACTGCGTTAAAAAAAAATTGCAACTGGTTAAGAATTTTTTTGTATACTTCCTTAAAGCGTGCAACATGAAGGAAACAAAGCACATGGAGGAAACGAACACAAACATCATAACTAAGCACTCACAACCCACTAATCGTACTCCCCTAGACTGCCCCACCGCCTTATATACCCTACATAAGAAAGGTATTCATTTGGCCGGTGACCACCTCAGCATTTATTAAGGTTCCCAGTTTGCTATTTCCTCCTTGGAAGTCTCATAAATGATAAACAATGTTTCGAAGTCATTGGACTCAGTGTTGCCGAATCGTGGGAAATCTCCCATATTGTGGGAAAAAGCATGACAGCTAGGGAAAAAGGGAAAACAAAATTTAAACACATGTAAAACGTGGGAAATATTTGTTAATAAAAAAAAACTAATCTGAAATGTTGTCGTTTTCTTATCTACATCGAACAAGAGGAAGGAAGTGGCACTAGCTACTGAGAGATTTCGCTGTTTTGAAGAGCCGATCTAATTCACCACGACTTACATCATCATGTGCGTGCTGCCAGCCTGCGGATACAGTACTGCCGGTTTGCGCGTTTTCCTCAGCGCTAGCTACGCACATACGTCCTCTGTCAGTGCGATAGATCATGCATTTCACAGTGGGTGGCGTTCCTTTCACATCACGAACACGAGCAGGCGAGTTTAGTTTATTTAATGGCCCGCTTGCCTTCATTTAGTTCCGCTGGTTCATTCAACCAATGTAGAGCGCGGAAAAGAGGGGGAGGGGGAACAGTTTGCCGAATGACAACTTCTGCATTTTGTAATTTATGCGATGCAAAGTTCTACAAAACAAAAACATATGTGAGGTGTTGCTGTATCTAAAGGTGCTTGGCGTCATGCGTATCTTAAAAACGACTTCTGCCACTAAAATGGTGTTGTGGGAAAAAAAGGGAATTTTCGCCTCTCGACGCGGGAAAAACCGAAGTGCCAATGCGGCAACACTGATTTGGACTCTATCCCTTAATAGAAAAACATTGGTACAAGCAATAATCGTTCGTTGCAGTAATCCACAAACGACCAAAAAACAACAAACTCAATTGCATTCCTAATGAGTAAATTCAATAGGATCGGTATTGAGTTTCTTATGACCAAACTCAATTGCATTCCTAATGAGTAAATTCTATAGAATCGGTATTGAGTTTCTTATGACCAAACTCAATTGCCTTCCTAATGAGTAAATTCAATTGAATCGATGTTGAGTTCTTATGACCCAACTGAATTGCATTCCTAATGAGTAAATTCAATAGAATCGATATTGACTTTCTTATGATAAAACTCTATTGCATCCCTAATGAGTAAATTCATTAGAATTGATATTGAGTTTCTAATGATCAAACTCAATTGCATTCCTAGTGAGTAAAGTCAATAGAATCGATATTGAGTTTCTTATGATCAGCCTCAATTGCATTCCTAATGAGTAAGTTCAATAGAATCAAAATTGAGTTTCTAATGATCAAACTCATTAGACATTGAGTTTATATTGAGTTTCAATTGACTCTATAGGAACACAATGGAAAGTCATTTGAAACTCATTGATCATTTTTGTAAGGGAAACAAATGGGCAGTGGTTGCCGCAGAGCATGTGGCGAGCCTTTCTGAACCTGTCCAAAAGGTCGTGACGTCATCGACGGCACCCCCGAGCGTGCTTAGTGGCGAGCAAGGGTCATCTGACCCCGCCGATGACGTCACTTTTGCTAGTTTTTCTCTCCGCTCTCGTGCTCTCCTGCGCTCGGTTCTCCGCAATGGGGCCCAGCACATTTTGCGTCGGTATTGTAATTGGTGATTACTTCGCTTTACTAATAATGTCGAAGGAAACCTTAAGACACGTAAGTTTTAATGTAATTACATAAAATCTTTCACATTTTTGTTTTTGATACAAGGACCTTGTTAGTTTTTCTTTAAACATTAAAACATTAAACATGCCCAAAAGAAATTTTAGCTTGTTAAATGAAAAACCCGATTCCTGACGGGTCGCAATTCTTTGTTGGAAACTCAGTTCTTTCATCATTGGCAACATAATATATAATTCGTAGCAATAAGGCGTGACAACGCAGTGTGCGTGTTCTTTGTTCCTGGTTCCGCGTTTTGTTTTCACGATGTTTTTACTTAGCCTTACAAGATAACTTTTATTCATTTTTAGCCGAATAAAAATTTACAAAATTCATGAGAATACAAACCTGAAGTTAGACTGCCTACCGTTTTTATGACGGTTTAATATTAAAAGGCTGCCCAAAACCGGCCCAATGATGGTAAATCATCCTGCCTCCCAACGTGTATTTATATACACAGAGCTTGTGTTAAGAAATATTTCAAGTCTCCGAGAGCATTGCATTTTCTGAGCGACAGTTCTAAAAATCATATGGACAAAAAATAAAAAAAATAATAATGAGGGATTACCTACATGTTTTTCCTTCGAACTTTCGTGGACTCGAAAACGAAAACATACCGTCATACCATAACTGAATGGGCATATTACGAAATATTACAAAGAATTGTGCGTTAAAAAAAAAATCGTTAATTTGTTTGTTTTCTATCACAAACGAAAAGTTTAGACAGCCAAATATTCTAGCCCAGAATAAACTAGTTTTCTAGGCTCTTTTGTTTTGTGTACATTCCACTATATGCTTTTGGTTTTTTTTTTCATCGTCGCCCTCTGACGCAACTAAAGTTGCTGTGTGTGTTTGTTTAGACAGCGGCAGCTTAGCGGACACATGGTGTCTCCTTTGTATATGAAAGGTTTTACGCAAACCCCATAAATTGTCATCGGAAAACATGAAATTTGTGAAGCAACAATAACACCCCACCTCCCTTTTCTTGAAAAAAATACGAAAAAAACTTTCAGCCTTTCCGCTCTGGTGAAGAGGGAAGACCAGCGGAGCTGTACAATGGAAAGTAATGGCCGGCCGCAAGTCGGCAAGCCAGAGAGGAAAGGCTGCCGCCATCTATGAGCGACGGCGGCAACCAGATACGTGGCTTGCCGCCGTCGCTCATAGATGGCGGTAGGTGTCCAGAGTTCGGTGTCTTCATTTCTTTGCGGGGGACACGATCCTGGGGAAACTAGCCTTTAACAGCTCCGCTGTAGAAATAAATGTCGAAAACACGTATTGATATAGAGTTCCTGACCGGTGCCGTCTTCAGGGTTTGTGCAAATGGCGCGTGCTTTGCTCGCTTTCCAAAGCACCAAGCACATGCGCGAGCTGCAGGGGGCTCTAACCTGGACACTCGGCTAAAAAGTCGCCGAGGAATTCGGCAACCGTGATTGGCCGGCGCCGAGCATGACCCTGGCGGCGGCCATCATGACGGCCGAATTCCTCGCCGACTTTTTCGCCAAGTTTCCAGATCAGAGCCCCGAGACTCTGCATATTTTATGCTGCATCGCGAAATTGTAAACATTGGAATGGTGAGTGTATATGCACTTCAAAGAGAGCTTTGAATCTCTGTAATCGCACGAATTTACCCAGACAACGTGTTTGCACTGCGAACTCCGTGCCCGAGAGGCCGGGAGCGTGCCGCGCGCAGAGACGTCGTAAGCGTCGCTAATGGGTCATTCCATACCAAAGGAGACGGCAATTTTCGTCATATTTTGGATATGCTTGAAAAAAATAATATGAATAAAGACACGTCTGAAAGTAAGGATGGCTAAGTTTGAGGGCTGATTTACGTTTATTTTTGCTGACGTCATGCTCCAAAGTGCGGGGACTCGGAGAAAACCTCCTGTATTTCAAAAAATTGCCGAAAAAAAGCTATTCTTACCACATAATTTGAAGTTCGCATGCGATTGATCACTAATATATTCTATCTTACCTTGAAAGTAAAACACCTTACGCCGCCATTTTGGGTCCAGACAGGCACTCCAAACCTAAGCAAATTTTTAAGATTGCTTGATTTTTTTTAGTCAACTTGAAATTAAAGTTTGACTAAGAAATTTTTTTTTACTTATTTGTCTTAACCTTATGCTCGACTAGGTTGCATTACAATTATAAAAAAAAATATTCGGACAGTTTTTAATTAAATGGAGAATACGTCACTTTCTTCAAAAACAGCCATATAGAGGGTAAAAAAAAGCCATGTGGGCAACGGTGCTCGCATTTTCTGAAATAGCCGGAAGGTTAACCAACCCCCTCTGTTCAACATATCAAAAAATTAGAAAAGTACTTTTTGATATTGTGGAGAAATTTTCTTTTAAATATGAGGCAGAACAACATCACCTCCAGGTGTCCACCTCGTCGGCAACGCACGCCGTCGTCTGGTACGGTCGAGTGAAACACTGCACGGGGAACTTAATTTCGTTAATTATATTTGTATAGCTAACGCTAAGAATCTTGACATTATGAAATGTCTATTTATAGTGACTAGAAAGTGCATAATTTGTTTTTCTCTAAACATTATGTCCGGGTGCGCTTGCCAGTTGAATAGCGACAACTCGAAATATTGTTTGGGATACTTTTTATCAAAGCCGAAACAAAGCACATTTGTAGCTCACCGACATTTCTTTTTCTTATGTACATGAATGTAATATATAGTGCAGAAATACTATATACAGATGTCACTCAGATAAGACCTCAATATACCAGAAAGGGCGAGCGAATACTCATATTTAGGGGTTTTTGATAGGAGCACAGCACGGAACTTTTTTTTTTTTTATATAGGGGAGACATATATTTTACAAGTGGTAAACACGTAACATGCTTCTGTTGTGTTATAACCTTCGAATGGCCGTTTGCCTGAATATCCACTTTTAATGTTCCGCTTCTTCCAATGTTTCACTCTATGTTTTTCAGTTGCACTGTGTATTTGTACCACAATACCTTTTCGTTGGAGAGGAAGCCAAATCACCGTTACCGCTCGGCATCGTTGACGATCTCCCGCGTCCACTATCTCATTTTTTACAAGCAAACGCAGTATGACCGAAAAGTGTAGACGCGCCGTCTGCTAACCGATTCTGACCAACCGTCTGCATTCAGAAACTCGGTTAGCAGACGACGGCTTTGTCTCCCGTCATTTCAGCGCATGTAAAGTGGAATTAAAACCACCAAATTAGCGTGCCAAAAGAATATTATTACGTGGTAGCTAAAATAACACCCGCATTCATCGTGCAGGAAGAGTTTTGCATGCGAATTTAAAGACTTCGCAGCAGACGGATCACACCGGTGACGTTCCAGACGTGCGCAGTGTTCTAGCCTATGACATGAACTGAAAGCTAATGACACTGATATTCTAAATGTGATATAGTATTCCTGGACTATATTTTATATTTATTTGCATAAGAAGAAACAAAAACGCCGATGAGCTGCAAATGTGCTTTCTTTCGGCTTTGATAAAAAGTATCCCAAACAATATTTCGAGTTGTCGCTATTCAACTTGCGAGCGCACCCAGACATATAGTTTAGAGAAAAAAAATATGCACTTTCTAGTCACTATAAATAGACATGTCATAATTTCAAGATCCTCAGCTTTAGCTATACAAATATAATTAACAAAATTAAGTACCCCGTGCAGTGTTTCACTCGACCGTACCAGACAACGGCGTGCGTTGCCGACGAGGTGGACGCCTGGAGGTGATGCCGTTCTGCCTCATATTTAAAAATTAATTTCTCCAAAATAAAAAAAAAGTACTTTTCCAATTTTTTGATATGTTGAACAGATGGGGTCGGTTAAACTTTCGGCTATTTCAGAATATGCCAGCACCGTTGCCCACATGTCTTTTTTCTACCCTCTATTGGGCCTTTTTTCAAGAAAGTAACATATTTACCATTTAGTCAAAAACTGTCCGAATACTTTTTTACTATTGTAATGCAACCTAGTCGAGTATAAGGTTTCTAAAAATAAGTACAAAAAGTTTCTTATTCAAACTTTAATTTCAAGTTGACTAAAAAAAATCAAGAAATCTTAAAAAATTTGCTTAGGTTTGGAGTGCCTGTCTGGACCCAAAATGGCGGCGTAGGGTGTTTTACTTTCAAGGTAAGGTAAAATATATTAGTGCTCGATTGCATGCAAACGTAAAATTATGTGGTAAGAACAGCTTTGTTTCAGCAATTTCTTGAAGTACAGGAGGTTTTCTTCGATTCCCCGCACTTTGGAGCATGACGTCAGCAAAAATAAACATAATTCAACCCTCAAACTTAGCCATCCTTACTTTCAGATGTGTCTTTATTCATATTATTTTTTTCAAGCATATCCAAAATATGACGAAAATTGCCGTCTCCTTTGGCATGGAATAACCCTAATGTAGTTTTTATGCGGCACAAAGAGCTTCTGGCAGGTGCCATTCTCAAAGTGAGTGCTTATGGCGCGTGCTTTGCTCGCTTTCCAAATCGACAAACACGCGCGTATGTTGTTTCGCGTTTGTAAATATTGGAAGTGATGGTGGCGCCGCAAAATAGAAACACGTTATCTGTATAAAAGGCTGTTCCACACAGCACCGCTTTCTGCCGTTTTGTTACGTTACGTATGAGTTACCGACACATTCGTGTCTCGAATGTACCGCGCCAGGCTATCTCCTTGAACTGGTAGCCACGCTTAATATGAAGCATTTATGTCCCGCGGTGATTTCTAGCGTAAGCAGACACAGTGGGGGAATTGTAGTAGACCGTTTCCGCAGCCCGCTAAGCACCGGGATAGCGCTCCGTAATCCGCCAGAAGAGGCTTGAACCATGCAGACAAGCCTGGCGGCGCGCATGCGCAGCTTCGGCGTTTTCTTTACCGATACTATAGCGGAGGAGAAAAACGGTCTACTACAATTTCCTAATCTTCCTTAACGTAAAATAACGTTGAGAAAACTGGGCTGTTCGAACCAGCCCTTACACCACAGGTCACCAGGACATCTGTGCTTTATATGTTAAGCGTGGCTACCAGTTCAGGGATATAGCCTTGTACGCGACATTCAAGACAGGAATGATTCGGTGACTTATACACGTAACGTATGCGTAAGAAAACTGCCATACATTACGTGAGTGTCTGCCGTGTATAGCGAACACGTCCTTTCGAGCCTCAGCAAAGGCGGATGCAACCCGAGACATTAGGAGGGGTAAGCCGAGCGGCGAGCCACCGAGGAGGTACGGGACGCCTGGAAGGCCACAGAACGGGCGCGGTAACAGACCAGACGAGGCGCGTCTCGTAACACCAACCGATTGTACATATCCTAAGGAGTTGAATATATCCTTGCCTTATCTCAAATTAACCGGTCCATCTTAACGGCGATGAGGATGGGATCCACGCAACAAAGCCGGATATAAACAACTGAGCGGCATCGGAACAAAGGAGACGGCTGTAACGTAAGTGACGCCCCATCTCAAACCTAAAAAATGCCTCGCATCAAGAAAATTGAAAAGTTCAATCAGAAATCGGAATCATGGTCTTCGTACATCCAGACAATCGACGTGTTCTTCGCGAACGACATTCCGGAATCAGAGCGAGCCCATGTTCTTCTCACGGTGGTCGGACGAGAAATGTACGGACTAATACGGAACTTGGCGGCACCTGCCAAACAAAACACCGAGACGACGTACAGATTGTTTAACTGAATCACATCGACCCGACGCCCAAAGAAATGGTTGAACGCTACAAATTCTATCACCGGAAGCAGCTGGAATCCGAAACCACTGCGAACTACGTAGCTGCGCTCAAACTGCTTTCATTGCAACGCAACGTCGGTGTTTTTCTCAACGACCGTCTTCTAGACAAACTCATTGTGGCAGGATTGGAACATTTTCGAAAAGCTGCTGGCTGAACAGACGCTGACATTCATGGCAGCGGTGGATCTTGCCCGATGTCACCGACGTGGCAGAAGCATTCATGACCCTGAAAATTGTTTTGCAAGAAACAAGACTTGTAAAATATGCGGAGGAACAGGACACTTTCAAATGGTCTGCCATTTGAAAGACGAGGTCATCAAGATGGTCTGCCATTTGGAGACGAGATCTTCAAGATAAACAGATAAACAGATAAAAGATAAACACAACACGAACCATGTCACACAAAAAACTCGGGAGACGAAACTCCGTTTTATCTAATCAATCCAAGCTACCCGAAACCCATCGCAGTAACTGTGGGGATTTGTAACAGACTTCTTTAGACGGAGAGTGACACAGGCTCACCTGTACTTTGATCAACCTAGAGACCTTTCAAGAAATTCTTCCTGACATCCACTTGAAACCTTCGTAAATAACGCTGAAGCCGAGCACCGGCAAGCCAATTGTTCCGGAAGTAATGGTTCAAGTGGAGATGCGGTACAACAGTAAAGTCAAGTGTCATGAAATCCAAGTAGTGAAGAAGGCGGGACCTTCCATACTAAGAAGAAGGACATGGCTTCAGGACTTTTAGGTAAACTGGAAGGAAGTACACAACATGCGTGCTGAAACCATAACTCTCACAAGTGTGTTCCAGAAACTCGATTCCATCTTTGAAGGTCCGGGAGAGCTAAAGTCTACGCCATGAAACTATGCGAAGATGAAGATGCCCAGCCAAAGTTTCTCTGACAAAAGTCAGTTTCAAATGCTCTCTGACAAAAGATCGAAGAGTAGCTGGATCGTCCTGAGAAAGAGCACATAATCACTCCTATGTCGAGGAGTCAATGGGCGACTCCCATCGTTCCAGTGATGAATAAAAATTAACAAGTGCGCATATGCGGGGACACTCCGTCCAGGTTACACTCCGTCCAGCCTTGAATCCAAACAGGTACCCACTACCAACGACTGAGGATCTCTTTATGAAGCTTGCCCATGTGAAGAAGTTCACCAAACTGGATTGCAGACAAGCCTAGTTCCGTGATAAACACACACAAAGCCGAGGGCAATTTGATATAACCCTAGCATCAGCTATCTTCCAACGTGACATCTAAAAACTTGTTGGGAACTTGCCGTGCACGATTGCAGCAAGAATGTAGCGATAGGTGATCATCTTCTCAGAGTATAACGTTGACATAATGTACGTGCCAACCAATATGAACATGGTCACAGACATGCTGTCAAGACTCCCATGACTGACAAGAGCGCCGCGTAATCGGAAACTTTGCTGATAGACGGGAAAGTTTCAAGTACTCCCACTGACACAAAAGTAGATCAGCAGAGAGACACGAAGGGGCACTGTTAAGACTCACCGTGGAAGGATGGCAAGAACAAGAAAATTCCGACGACCTGAAGTTTTACTTTCTTTGCAAAACAGAACTCATCGTGGAGCTTTACTTCTTAACACGCGTTATGTTATCCTGGAGGTGACAAAAACATGTTGTAAGCTACTTGCATCAAGGTCATGCGGGGGTGACAAAGATGAAAGGACTGGCACGACACTACGTGTGGTGGCCACTTCTGGATCATGACATCGAACCGTTGCTCCGGAGTTGTCGACGTGCCCGGAAGTGACCAACGAGGCACTCAAAGTTCCCATACACTCGTGGGAACGCTAAAAAGAAATAGTAACGCCTGCATGCAGACTTCGCAGGACCCTTTCAAGAAAGTAAGTTTTTGCTGGACATTGATGCATACTCGAAATGGCCCGAGGTAGTGTACATGACCTCGACGAATTCGGCAGCCACCATACGAATGTTTCTAGCTCTCTTTGCAAGATACGAACTTCCAGAAAGAAGTAGCGATTGACATTGTCCCGCAACTCCGATCAAGAGAAATCCGAGATTTTATGACATGAAACGTAGTGCAACAGTTATTCTCACCTCCGAAACACCCCGCAACGAACAGTGCGGCAGAAATGTTTGTGAGAACATTCAAAAAGTGTATCAACGCAAGCCTGAAGTCAGAGCTAACTATGGAAGAGGCATGCGATAACTTCCTAATAGCGTACTGGACGACCCCGTATATGGCAACTGGCTCTACGCCAGTCAAAATGTTGACCTGGGAAGGATTTCGCACAAGGCTTGACCTTCTTAGGCGATAAATAAGAAATGTAATGCGGTCAGGACAGGAAACAATACGCCTACCAAGTCTGTACAAGAGACTAGAGGAACGGCAAGAAATGGTTCAGAAGCGCCGTCGTCCCGAGTTCTAGGGAACCAAATTTGTGAGATTCGCACAAACAACAGAAGAAGCCTGGAAATGGCACATTGAACAGCTGAGACTACGAATCAAGATTCCATTCTTACGTGCGCAAAAACCTCGAGAAAGTTCGCCGCTTCCCTCAGCATCAGTAAACAAAACAGTTCATCCTCTCCGATTTCCAGGGACGATTTTCCAACCGAGATTCAAGACAGTCAGGACGATCTTGAAACACCGGAGGCAGGCACTCAAAGTTCGTCTGCCACATCGTTTAATGGCTCACGTGACCAAGGCACGTGGGACAGCAGTCCTCTTCTCAGAAGGTCTACACGGACGCGCCAGCCACCTGCGCGGCTGGGCCTAGCGGCTCGTTACGGAGAAGAACGAGACGCCTGAAAGCCACAAACTGGGCGCGGTTACAGACCAGACCAGACGCTTCTTATAACACTAAACGATTGTTTCCTAAACAGTTAAATAAATATACCCTCGCATTATCTAAAATTAACCGTGACACGGGGTCACACTGCTCACATCATACAAAAGACAGTCTGCAAACACGACTCACCGCAATGTTCGTGGTACGAATGCCGCGCGCCCAAGTTTCCTCCTCGAACTCGTGGCCATGTGGCATTTGAAGCAGGAATCTCGCGGTGACTCGCGTTCGAATCTGTATGCAGACTGTTTTTTGCGTGATGTATAACTAGTGTAACGGCGGCTTTACATAGCACAATCCTCTATAGTCCATGACAGGGTGAAAACGGCAGGGCGTCTCTTGTGAACGCCCGGCCTCCAGCACGAGCTCGTTGCCTTCTGCCGTGCTGTGGCTGCGCGTGCACGCTCGATGCTCACAAGCATAGCCTCCTCTATACCACGGAGTATTATCTTACACCGTGCTCTATACTCACAAAGCCTGGCAGTTCGACGACGGAGCCATAGAGTACCCGGTCGCAGATTTGGAGCGGAAGGATCGGGTAGCGGAGAGCATTTCTCGGGAAACCTGAGGGGAACCTAAAGCCCCTCTATCCTGGGAAAAGTGGCGCCATTCATTGTTGTAGAAATGCTCGAGGAACGTGCCGCGCGCCACTTCTGGGAAATTCATGGCGTCTGTAATCTAGCTCAGTGCTGCGCTGTGCCGCCATGATCTTCCCGAGGGCTGCACGTTGCACGTGCCTTGTGCATCGACGAACCTTGCGCTACTTTGGGGAACCTAAAGCCCCTTCATGTTTCAAAAGTAGCGCAAGGTGCGTCGAAGCACGAGGCACGTGCAACATGCAGCCCTTGGGAAAATCATGGCGGCAAAAGCCATGTTCTTCCCAGGAGTGGCGTGCGGCACGTGTCTCGAGCATTTCCACAACAATGAATGGCGCCACTTTTCCCAGGATAGAGGGGCTTTAGGGGAACCTGGTATTCAGCGCGCAGCTTTTGCAGCGGCCAGGACCCGAAACATGGTTTTCCAATCCGACGAGAAAAGAAGCGGTAGCGCGAGGAACCCGAGAAGCACGAGCGGACATTCCAACGCTCGAGAGAAGTGTGTAAATTTCGGCGTCTCGCCGCAACGGGGCACCCGTTACATGGCTCTCCCTTTAGGCTCTACTCTCATCGGTTGTTTGCAGCTCTATCTTTCACTTACGGAGGCCGCGTCTCGTGGCGATCTGCCAGGCCTTGTCAGTATTAGCGGCGAGATGTTTTGATGGCGCCCTTGTATGGTTCCCTCTCATGACGTCATTACCTAGCGAACAACAAGTTCGATGGTGTTTGTAATGAGCATGGTGCAAGCTTGAAATCATTGCGCTCTGAAACCAACACTGACAACACCGTCAAAATTAAAGTTCTTACATTACTCTTATTTGAGAAAGCCTTTGCTGTTGTATTAGTCAGCATTTGGCCAATCGTGGAAGGCCGACCACAGCGACGCTTTCGATCGCGCACGTCGCCAATAGAGGAGGCTATGTCACAAGATTCCGAAGCGTTACCAAAGATACGAAGCTCACACTGGGGGCGGGACAACTGAAACCCCTCCCTGTCGTTGTCATCCTGCCAGTGACCATAGCGCGTGCACTCGTTCCGCGAAAGGACGTTTGGAAGTCGCGATCTCTTGCTCTTGCGCTTGTAGCCTTAGCTACAGTCTGATGGCCCACACGCAGAGTTGCGTTCGAGAGCGATTGAGTGAGTTCGACTGCTTTGCGTCAAGAAACGAAAGCGAGTCTGAGGCAGATATGTGCTTCGTATGAAGCGCGGAACCCGATTCGAGGAATAGCTTGGCACGCGACATAAGAAGCAGGGAAGTCCTGTTTCTGGCAGCCGCAACGCAGTCAAACGCACCCGAACGCCCTCAAACGCAACTGTGCGTATAGGGCCTTCAAGGGCGAATGCGAAGTATACACCTTTCCATAAAAGTGTTTGAGGGCGCGTTCATTGCTGTGTTAGTGTGTTATGTACGCGCACTTTCTGGCTGGCCGTAATTGCGCGCGAGCGCTAGCTGGACTGTGATTTAGCACGTGTGGACTGTGATTTTAGTAAACAATGGAAACACGGGTCTATATCAAATATTTGAAAGGGCTACGCGAAGCTCGTGTCGAAGGCGCTGTTGCCCCCTATGCTTCTTGTAACATGTTAAGGGCTTTCATCATTGTGTGTCTCGTTTCCAGTGCCGGAATGCGTTTGCGGTGTCCACTGTCTCTCTGGGTCGCCCTGCTGCTTGCAACGTCCGCCCAGGGCCTCGACAACGGCCTGGCCCGGACTCCTCCGATGGGATGGCTGTCGTGGGAACGCTTCCTCTGCAACGTGGACTGCGCGCGCGACCCCGAAAACTGCATCAGGTATGCACCGCCTTCTCACCGCCACCCGGCACGACGTCCCAGCAGAAAGCAGAAACAAGGGTAGCAGCCTGTAAAGGCTGGTTCACACGTTTGTGCGTTTGGCGCTGTATCCGAGTGCGTTAATACCGCGTGCGACTGCTTACGACTAGAGAACACATTGTCGCTTATCGCACTTAGCTTAATAAAGAGTCTAAACAACACATTTTATGCAGTTCAGCATTTGCTGTACATGTAGTGGAGGTTTTCCCCCGGTTGCGGTCCACTTTGGGATGTTTCTTTTACCATGGTTAAAGGTCTTCCGCTTGCGTCCTCGGACAGAGGTCTGGCGTATGTTCATCACGTGGGTCCCACTCAGACGAATGACTGTCGTTAAGGCCTCCGTTGTTGTGTCCTCATCTTCCCGAAAACAAGGGAGGAGACGAGATCAAGGAGGCGAGGAGGAACGCCGTGTTGTTTGCGTGGCTGATGTCCTACCTGAAAACGTACGCGCGGGCCGCGACGTTCAGGCCTGTTCTAGAAGCGTGCACGCTTTTATGTCGTGCACGGCATTTACTGTGTTTTCTTTGGATAGGCCTTAAAGGGACACTGACAGGGTATTTATGCCCGCCGAGGTTTTTAGTTGTACGTGACATATGAGAGCCCAACTACCCAGAACAGAATTTGCGGCTCGAAATTCGGTTTCTTTCCGCCCGAAAACCGCCGATCAAGAACTGGCCGGTTCGAGTCTCGCTCACTCTCTTTTCCGTGGTCACGGGCCGTTTTCGTAAGGTATCGATGCGACCACCAAATTTAATCAAAGTCGTGGGTCATTAAAGGCACACAGTCAATATTAAAAATAGAAAAAAATATGAAACCTATTTTTTGTGGCTTCACAAAAGCTGCAAATACGTTGATTGAAAAAAAAGGTAGCACAGACAACCGGAAGCTTTCTGTGCGTTCACTGCATAACTCTCGACATGGCGTCGTTTCGCGTATCGTGAGACTAGCACTAGCGGATGGCAGCGGACGACGGGCGTTGGACCTCTACTTCAGAACTGTCGTTCACGGTACTGGTGAATTCTGTCTTTCTTCGAAAGAGAAATTTTGGACCGATCAAAAAAACCAAAAAAAAACCGCACGGTCGGGTGTGGCCACGTGACTTCCGCCACTCACGCTATCCTCTCCACTTCTCCGTTTCGGTTTCGGTTTCGCACAGTTGCGTTTTTTGGCTTTATTGAAAAAATACGTGACTCTGTAGCAAAATATTAATTGGGTAGTATTCCGACACCATATTGAATCGCCTGACAAAAAAGGAAAACAAAATTTTGGGGGGTGTCAGTGTCCCTTTAACACGAGATTCACAGGCCACGGGAAGAGCATTCGGCATCAAGCGGGTCATAACTGCTACCCTAAAGACATCGACCCTTAGGTCTGGCTCGGCTTCGAGACATGTTTGAGCCGAACGTTTACGCAATCATCGTGTGCAAACTGTGCTCAGCGTTGGCCTTCTCCGGTGACGCCATCTCATTCAGCACTACGGCTTTGTAGTCTAGAAGGTGTCGCGCCGTGCCGCGGCGCAGTGGAATGCGGGCGTGCTCAGTTGCCGCTCTGCAGTCGATGGTTGTTCTTCGCTCTGGGTTTCCGTAATAGCGGAGCGTGGGCTGTGATGTGCGTGTATTGTTAAAACGATGCATGCGGTTCACTCCACAAGTGATATGATTCGGTTCCTTCCACGAGTGGTATAGATGTGGTTCTTTCCACGAGTGCTATTGATGACCATATCCATGGGCGTCGACGTACTCTGACAGGCAGAAAGGGATTACAAATTCGTTAGCATGAACCTTGGGAAACGCCACACACGTCCCCCTTTGGGAAACGCTAACGTTGATTTCGTAACGAGGCCTAAAAAATGCAGCAAAAAATAGAAGCAAAAGAGAAAACCAAGCGAAAAAAGTAAGGGGTCAGCGCTAGCGTTTCGCAAAGGGGGACGTGTGTGGATTTTCCAAGCGACATGCTAACGCATTCCCCAAGAATTACTTCTTTTTTTTTTTATTCGCGACGTTTTTACGACAGAATAAGCTAAAACTAATTAACTCGTTATTTAGCTGTCAATGCGCGCCCGCTAATGCAACATTTATTTCTTGATTTTATTTTTGTCAAAACAAAACACTTTACTAGGGGAAAGCATTTACAGTCACGCAGACAACTATATTAGTCAGTTGCTGCGTTTTTTTCTCTCAAATTCATGGCATTAAAAACGGTGTTAAAATGGCTACGTACATGTATTTACACTGTCCGACACGGTTGGCGCGGACACAGTATCGGCGCTTTTCTTTGGGGCGGTTTACGTGCCAAAGCAATGGCGAACAGCTCGCAAATCAAGAGATACGTCAAGAACTACGCACTAACACTGGGTCAGTGCCTGGCTGTGCATGTAGACGTTCAAAATAAAGCCACGCAATGAGTGCGATTTGCAATAAATGACGTCCTTGTTTTTCACCCTCCTGCTCGTGTATGGGTACTAAGGTAAGTTTTTTCTAGAGCTCAAAACTCGCTTCTGCATGCTCGACATTTTCCAGAAATGGCGGAAAGCCAGAAAACGTTTACCGCCCGATAAATTCAATAAAGTAATAAAAAGAAAAACTGATTTTATAGTGCGCTTACATTTACTATTTTACGCGTTTTAACCGCTCGTAAATCTGCGCCATTTTAGTATCATACAAATAACTTAGATTTTCAATATTACCGTCATCGGGATGTTGGCGCTCCTTGAACAACTCCTATGTTCTTCTCTACTGTTATCCTTGATTAGATTCGCCGCGTATCTTTGCACACTTGCCGTGGAACATAGGACTGAAATGGGAATACGGGAAAGTCAAACATCGCTCACTGATCAGAAAAAATACTGTAACTTGAGCAATTTCACTTTTATAATGTTAATAAAGTCACCCACTATTCGTTACGACCTAAGTAACAAAGGTAAATCCTGCCATTCTCCGGCGAAGAGACAAAATGCACGTGCGTTTCGCCATAGGAATGCACAGGGGCATCGTAAAAATAAGCTGGTTGCTGTCTGCTTTATTATGAAACGGGAAGTCCCATAGACACTAGCGCCAGTTGAACCTTTAGTATACATTAGATTAGAATAACCCTATGCATAGTGCGTTCCAACTAGCACTACTCTCCACATTACTAAGCAAGACACTCACACCACAAAGGAAGGCCGCCGCCATTTTGCGACTCGAGCGACCCCCATTAGCCAAAAATATCTGCCACCCGCAATAGCTGTGGAAACCCGGTCAGCGAGACTCTTCCCTTACATTTTGCGTTCGGAGTTCGCCGGCCTTTCTTGAAATTTTTTTACTCTACTTGCCTGTTCAGGATGCTTACACTTTTTGTGTTAACTTCCACTTTGAGAACCAGGGGGGCTATGTTCGACAAATGTTTCGTTTCTCCTAAAAAGAAACGGAAGTGACGGAACTAACGATATCGCGTCTGATTGGCTAGAGGCTCAAATGACAAGAGAGGGTACTTCCGTCATTTGAGCCTCTAACCAATCAGACGCGGTATCGTCAGTTCCATCACTTCCGTTTCTTTTTAGGGGAAACAAAACATTTGTCGAACATAGCCCCCCAGGTGTTGTGTTAGCATGGGGAAAAGTACAAGACCATTCCTTCTCGAGCCCAGGCAAAGAGTGCCCTTTACTTCGTCGACATCTAGCAGCCCCGGCACGCGATAGCACGCCTAACCTAGCTTACTGAACACGTCCCCCTTTTGGTCGTGTCGTGTTATCATGGGGAGTAGTACGGTACGATTGAAATGCACGGTACGCATCATCCGTCTTCTTTTGCCATCGGTTCGTAGTCGTCGTCCTGGTACACTTTTTACTGAAGTCCTCTCAGGGCGAACGTCTTTAACCCATCGCTGTTACCATGTTGTGTTAGCATGGGAACAAGAACAAGACCATTCGTTCTTGAGCCCAGACAAACAGAGCCCATGCATGCCCTTTAGTTCGTCGTCCTCTTGCAGCCCCCCACCCTCGGCACGCGATAGCACGCGAAACCTAGCTTACTGAACACCAGGGAATACCAGGGCTCGTAGTCTGCTCGGCCTTCGCAGGAAACGAACGAAGAAAGCGAACGTCAAACATCTCGCGACGCGAGCCGTTCGACGTTCGTCGAGGATTATTTCCGTCGAGATAATCTCCGAAAAGCCTTCCCTGCTATGTTCCCCGTCTTCGCGAAAGAAAAGCTCATAAGGTTGGGTTGCTTTGGTGTTGCGCAGAAAAGCAGCTCTCTTCAAACCGTCCCCCAAAACAAGCCGAATTCCGTCTGATCGTCGTGAAGTGACTGCCGTCGACACTGTATATTGGACATGCTGTGTTATTTGAGACCTTTCTCAAACTCTGTTCTGATGACGCGGCATCGTGGGGTACGTGCAATATATGTTGTTCGATTGACGAGACTCGTTGAATTTCATGTTGTGAGCGGGGAATCCCCATGCATTTCGGCTATCCTGAGTGGTCAAATATTTTCGTAGAACGACACGGCTGAGTGTATGGTGTCGTAAAAAAATCAACATAAAGTGCAAAAAAAAAAAAAGATTCCAGTTGCATTTGTTCTGTCGTGCACGGACTCGCCAAAAATAGCTTTCAATTGTTTGTACTTGTTCCCAAAAATAGTACAATGCTTTCTTAAAAAATCACGAGAAATTCTATTCGTTATAGAGCACAGAATAAAAAAAAATAAAACGCGGCAATTTTATTCCACCAGCGTCCGGAATTGAGCCTACGCAGGCTGCCAGAGACCACTGAAAAGAAAACCCACAGCCAGTCGGGCAACACTGACGTGCACTCTCAAAACCAGGGACGCGCGCTGTAAATCGCTTCGTTCCAGACTGCCGCTGGAAAGGTATATACCCTGCTGGACTTTAAAGAAGCCATATAATGAATTCCGGATTATGACACATGAATTAAGATAGTGATTTTAAAAGAAAGAAGGTAGAAAGTCAAAAGCCTGCTTCTTGATGCGAAAATTTTAAAACATAGCGGACTATTTCGTACCTGCTTCCCCTCGAAAGCTCTCCGCCTTTTCACTATGATACACCAGCGATACCCTAAGAAGCCTCCCTATCATCACCCGACCCCATTCTTTGCGCGTGGGTATGCCCGAGGGAGCCTGATCACGTGGCAAAATATAGAAGTGTGGCTGGCCCAGCGAGCACGTAGCTTCCACAGCACTGTCAGCTTAGGGCTGAACGGGATGGGGGAAAGCAGCTTTTGTCAGAGTTTTGAGCGACGGGCTACTCTCTTAGGGGGAGAATGGCGATGTCCGGGTACTCAAACGAGGGTTCGAGCCAGAGGGGAGTTTCTCCTTTCCTTCTTCTTGAACCGCCTGGTACACTGCACGGTTTGTGAGTTCAGGAGAAAATCTAAGAAGGAAAAAGTTGAAAAATCGTTTCATGGCCCCTTTAAGAAAGAAGGACAAGCACCTCCCGCAAACCCTCCTCTCTTTCCGCTTTCGCAGAAGGAACGGTGCGGAGGTGGCGAGTGGACTCGCCTCCTCTCCAGCGATAGCTCGCAGAAGTGGAAAAAGTGGAGGGCTTTGGGGGAGGATTCTTAACACAGCCATCGTAGCATTCTTGAAACTAACCAAAAAATTACGTATTCTTTCCGTACTAGGATGTTTTAACGTACTTATCCTTACGGTGCTGCCACTCTCCTGTGGTAGGTACCCGATACCCAAAACACGCCGAGAAAGAATACAAAAACATAGTGGAGACTTCGTCCTCAGCTGTGGCTCTTTGTTCTGTCCCCAAGCGAGAGGCTGTACATGACCATGGCCAGCATCATGCACAAGGAGGGATACCAGCAGGTGGGCTACCAGTACGTCAACGTAGACGACTGCTGGATGGCGAACAGCAGAGAGCCTGACGGACGCCTGATGGCCAACAGCACCAGGTTTCTGAACGGCATGAAGAAGCTCGGTGACTTCGTGAGTTGCACATGTTCTTCCGCGGTCACACTGCGAATGCGTCACATAAAAAAAAACACAGTCGGCAGACACAGCCTGATGCGTGTCTCTTCCCTGTATGACAGTCGTCTCACGTTGGTGATACGAACACTGTCTTTAGGCATCTTCGAAGCCTTCAAGTTTCCAATACAAACACCCACCCTAGCTCAAGCACTTAAAAGGTTTATGAATGAATTTTACTATACTAAGAAATTTATAGCTACGATAACACGCCGATGACACTTAAAGGGGTACTGAACCGAAATTTCGAGCTCACAAAAGAGGGCTGGAGCGATAGGTGGGACGCTGCAGAACCCCAAAACAGCACTCATATAGCGATGTCTTTAAAGAGGGGAAGTATTTTAGGAAAAAAAAATGTGCGACTGAACACGGGGGGGGGGGGGGCGGGGGGGGGGGGGCGACGAGACATGGGACGTCACGATTCTCGGTCCCTCTCCTCCTCGCTTCGCCCCGTCGAGTTGGTGAACCAAAGAGAGGAGGAGAGAAGCGAGGCTGCTTCCCCTCATTCTGAACTGTTCCAGAAGGATCATGACGTCACAGTCCTGGTTTGATCGTACCCTTCTTAATAAAAATAAAATAAAAAAATACGGCCATTTGTTTGAGATATCGAGAGGTGTCTTGGAGTTCGCAAGAGTCCCGTTCAACGCTTCTGCGGCCTTATTTTGGAAAATCCAGATTTCGGTTCAGTATCCTTTTAAGACTGCTTACGTGCAGGAATGAGAAAGCATTTGAGTCCCACGTGTGAAATGCTTTCCTCCGGCTGTGACATTACGCTGCCCCCACTGCGCAGGTGCGGCGCCCCCGCCGGCTTCACGGCTTCCGCGATGAAGCATCTGCGTTGCTGTGCTTTTCTTTGTGTTTTCTTTCTGACGCGCGTCCGCTTTGACCTTGAGCGGCGCGTGCTTGATGACGTATTTTTATGGCCATCTTCCGGGCACAACGCCGACGCCGCCTTTTCCCGTAATGGGACAGATAAGGCTTTCGCCTTCAAACGAATTTCGGGTACCTCTCAGTGTTTCTTCTTTAAATTTCTAAGAGTTAAATCTGTACACTCTAAAAGCTTTTTTTTTTTGCTTAACAAATTTATTTAAAGGAAAACGTCAAAGCTTCACTTACGCGGTTCGTGCAGGTGAGGTATACGGCCAGGAGACATAATATAGGGGACTAATCGTAACGATCAGTCGGGTAATTAAGTAAAATTTGTTAATTAACTTTTTATTTAATGAAAATGGACATATGATTCCAATTAGAAATTTTCTGAGCGTCATCGAAAACAGCTAAATTAATTCTCTTTAGAAACACTTTGAGCGCGTGGAAAGTGGTTCGCCGAACGTACCACTCGTGAAACAGGTACAAGGCTGGGGCTAAGGAAAGAGACTCGAATAGGGTCAGCTGAACAATTACAAATTAGAAAAACAGTGAGAGGGAAAGACATACACACCGCTGTGTATGTCTTTCCCTCTCACGGTTTTTCTAATTTGTAATTGTTCAGCTGACCCTATTCAAGTATGTACCAACTGGCTCAAGTAAGACCTGTAGTAAAGAGACTCGCCCGGGCGCGTTGTCGCACCGGTAGCCGTGCTCCTGCTCCAGGAGTGGTAACTTTAGCACACTACTACGCTTCCCACGCGTTTAAGGTGTTTCTAAAAGGGGTTGATTTAGCGGTTTTCGATGACGCTCAGCAAATTTCTAATTGGAACAATATGTCTATTTTCATTAAATAAAAAGTTAATTACCGAATTTTAATTAATTAGTCGACTGATCGTTACGATTAGCCCCCTATACTATGTTCCCCTGGCCGCATAACTCACCTGCACAAACAGAATAAGTGTAGCTTTTACGGCTTTTCTTAAACAAATCTATTCAGCTTCAAAAAAAAAAAAGAAAACATTCTGTTTATCATTTATAGTAACCCTGAAACGTAAAAACAAGAAAAAAAAAAGACGGGTAGAACAACGAAGTCTTTATAACTGATTCACCAGCTCGCCTAGGTTTTTTTAAATTTTATTTTCATTTTTATTTAAGAATACCGTCAGCCTTCACTTGAAGGCTATTACAGGAGAGGTAACAACAATATATATACAGTCATATCAAAAATTTGAACTCTATACATATGTACATATTGGAAGAAGACTGTTATACAATTTTTAATTGAGGAGAACATGAACATATCGCTACACTTTGTAAAAGTGTAGCGATATGTCATGCCTTTCTTCGCTCTGTTTACGTACGTACAATGTTGCCAAGCGCAGAAAGTGTTTAATGAATTATTTTTTTTAAAATATGGAAGTGTTGCCTTCGACCGCGAAAGACCACAAACAAATAAATAAAAGAACCAAACCAATAACAAACTCGAAAAATACCCAGTCTCAAAGCGCTTATCAGAAGGCGCCAGAAGCCGCGTGGCCATTGCATCAATGATGGCTGCGCTTGCGAGCAGCTCTCACTTCCACGACGTGCTAGCACAGAGGCTGTATTTAGCTAAATACTAAATTTTACTAATTAGTTTTTATTAATTAATGTAAAAAAAAAAAACATATATGGTTCCTCTGAAAAACTTGCTAAGCATGATCGAAAACCATTAAATGAACTCTTTTCAGAAATATATAAAGCAAGAACAGCATTTTACGCCGTTGTGAAAAAAAAAAAAAAAAAGTTCAGTTTGGACGCGTTTCTAGGTTTCGGTTTCTTATCGGAGCACATCTTTGTGCTAGCGGTCCTACTCCCCGGTGGTCGTGGCACAAAGCCACCGCCTCACCTTCCCTCATAGGATGGAGGGAGATATATGGCCAATATGGCGCACGTGTGTTGCGCGTCTCGGCCACTGAGGAGCAGGACCGCGGACGCAGAGGTACGATCTGATAAGAAACCGAAACCTAGAAACGCGTCCAAACTGAGCGTTTTTACGGAGCGCTGTAAAATGCTGCCCCTCACCTATATCTTTCGAAAGATTAGTTGATTTAGTGCTTTTCGATGACGCTCAGCAAGTTTTAGAGCGCAGCTGGTAGGCGCCTGTTTCCGGGTTGAGCGGCGTCGGCGTCGCCGTCGGCGTCGGCGTAACCCCGCGCATTGCGTTATGGGACGCCACAGTTTCTCCGCTAAATTTAGCGGGAAACTGAATTGGTGTTAACGTCACTGACATCAATTTCTCCGCTAAACTTAGCGGGGAAAGTTTTGCTAAATTATGTTCACTATATAAAACCATATGTTCACTAATGAAATAATTAATTAGGAATCAGTACATTTTAGTTAATTATCTTGCGAATTAATATGTTTTTACAAGCCTTGACGTCGGCCCAGGCTGGTATTCTGTTTCCGCAAAGTGTTTCTTTTCATTTCGAAGAGCATATTTTTAGGGATTTTTGAAAGCTTTTTTAGAAACACCCTGTATGTCTCCAAGCGCTCACAAGGTTTAATTAGAGGATGACTCTCCATAACGTAAATAGAAGAGCTTAGGCTTTGGGTAGCTATTATATTAATCTAAATATGTAGATGATTTAAATCGTACTGATCAAACGAGGAAAAAAAAAAGCCTGAAAGCCGCTAAAAAACATGATTGGTGGAGCCAGAACTCTAACTCCGGGTTGCTTCATTATCGATGAAGTTATGTTAACAAACTGCATAAAAAAAGCTAATTAAAAAGGAAACAAAAAGGGGTAAACACAATATGTAGCGTCTTAAAACACAGCCACAATTTTATTTTCTCGACCGCCTCCTGAAGGAGGCTACAACTAAAACAACCATTACCTTTTCATACCAATAGAAAAAAAAAAGAAAAACGATGTTGCGGGCGTTAGGAACTTTGAATTATTGAAAACAAACAAAAAATAAAATTAATAAAATAGTAGTTGCCTTTTTTTATTATTTCCTGTTTCGTTCGAAAAAACGCCTCACTTGCCCACAAGAAGGCTTTTTTTGCTTTAAATATGTTTTAAAAGTTTAAATTTGTAGTGACTACTGAGACGTAGGAAAATGTGTGTTTTTATTTGCAACTTTTGATCGAGATAAGTTATTACTTCAATATTTTCGTAAAAAACAAAATAAGCGCTTGGTTATGCTATCGTGGTAAATTACTTGTGCGCGAGCATGCGAAACGGATTTGTTATATTTATTAAAAGCGGGTTAGCTTTATTTGGTGCCCGACTTCAAAATAGGGCATAGCCATCATTAAATTTAAAATAAATTAACGCTTACCCCCCCCCCCCCCCCCCATGCAATCTTCAGTGGCGCAGTTAGCCTGTCCGGAGTCCATACCAACTAGAAGATAAAACGTGCACCTACAATACAATTCGGAAACACATGTGCGGAAATCCATGCGAAAATCGCACAGATTTTAAAACATAAAAACATAATTCCACACAATTTTGTTTTAACAAAGTTCGCGCGGTGAATGCAAGCAAAGGTGGCATAACACGCATTTATCGTGTGCCGACTTCCGTGCAAAATTCGATTGATTTGTTTTGCGCGTGTATGACAGCCTTTATCTATACCGTCATCGATACATAACAAATTCGCGCTGGCGACATTTTCCGATTGCCCAAAATATCCCGCGGTGAAAACACAGAATGCAACGAAAAGGTCAAATACCCTCCGCTCCTTTCCGTCGTATATATTCTTGTAATCTGATCTGGCACTCTTCTTTTCCTCGATTCGGAAGTGTAAATACCCAAAAAATAATTGAAACGGCTTGTTTGCCTCGTCTCCTTTTTCCTTCGTGTAATTTTTTGCTCTCCAGAGTTGTCGTTCACCGTCACGCACCTGTGTAAACCCAAAACTTCGAAACAGAAGATCAAATACTCTGCCTCGAAATCTGCGCCCGGGTCGTTGCCAACAAATGTTTGTCCGTACTCTCGTTAGAGCTCCAGAAGCTCAGCAGAAACGTTATTTTCCTCCACGTAACACTCTTCATCTTAATAATATGTTATTTATCTGTTTAGTTCTTCATTTGAAGATACTGCAGCTGTCCGCTTCAAGTCATATGGCAGCGGTGGTACGCATCGCTAAAAACACACACAAAAACTTGAAAGTGAGGATTTCTAGAGAGCTGTCCAAACAGGTAGCACTTTTTGACACGGACGAGAGGGGAGAGCAGGACAACACAATGCGCTAACTTCAACTGTTTATATATTTTTTTATCAAGTCGGCCGCTATAATTTCTCGTGCAATTTTATCCTTGTGCCTACTCATGATCGTGCATGACTTGAACTCAGGTTTGCATCCACAGTCATGACAGTGCATGAACAAATGGCCATCCCGTTGCCCACTCACTTTTTGGTCGTGTTCGCGAAATCTATCGTTGACTCATTTTCCCGTCTGTCCCACGTATCTCCTGCCACATGTCAGCGGGATCTGATGGACCACTCCTTCAGCGCAGGTTACAAACGCGCTGCGATGCTTCTTTAGGCAGCCTACCGGGCGTTTGCGGAAGGGTTCCGTCGGTCTGTACATCTTGGAGAGTTTTTTTCCGGTGCCGAAAAAATCGCCTTAGCGTTAACGCGGTTTGCTACCTTCTTAAGAATGTGTGCGGTTTTATGCATGTATGTTATAACCGCCCCTTATTTTTTCGCGCTGTGTCTTGATCTGGACTTTCCTCTGCTCGTAGCTTCTTTAAAACCTTTTCGGCAACAGACACTATAGGAGAGACTCCGAAAAACCGGCCGCCTTCAGGTGTTCCGACTGTTCCTTCAGGTCTGAAGGTATCCCATGCTGACACGACTTCCTTAGCGCGTTCATAAAGTATAAATTTACAATACCTCTTTTAACCAGTTTGGAATGGGAGGAGCTGAAAGGTAATAAGGGCTTATTGGCTCTATAATGGTACTTCCAACACACATGTTGCTCTTAAAGCGTGGCCTCAATGTCTTACAACTTCATGACGTTATCCACAAGTACCTCGTGCGTAAGTTGGAGAGGATTTAGGGCATTATTCAAAACATTTAAAAGGCTGTCCACCGCCTAAAGGCGATGAACAGCATTTTGGTGGTGCACAGTCGTTTGGCGGTGTCAAAAGTGCTACCATGTTTTCAAAGCTTCAGCACAAACTCGTCCAACAAGCAATTGTTCAAACAGGACACGCTTTCTGCTATGACAAAAACACGAATCCCAAAACAGACGGAAGCTGCGACGACCCGGAGACATCCCAAATCACACTTGACCACACCAACAACAAAGAAATATGCGACATCCACGTGAACTTCATCAGATTAATCGAAGATGATAAAGCTGGGATTAACAAAGGAACTGGCTCGCAAATGTTACAACTCCTTGTAAATGTTACAACTCCCCCCTTCCCCATGGGCCCAGGCCCCCCTGGCTACGTGCCTGGAGCACGTTACGCGATGTGACACAAATCATAGTCCATTATATTCAGCTCTTCCTTTATTTTAAAACACAAACCTTTGATTGCACTTTTCCAAACCTGGAAATTTCTTGAAGCGACCACAAAACCCGGTAAAACAGCGGCGAGCTCTGCGAGCTGTTTCTTCGTCGGTTAGGCTTAGTAGATTCACCGCCGTGAGATGAACGATCTCGTGAAAGCACTGGGAATACTTCACACTTTAGACTTTTCCTCTTACGATCACAAACGAATGTCGTCCCGTGTGTTGTAATCCTCGCACCGTCGAATGCAAAGCACTTTGTAGAACCACATATTAATCGCCGTAATACCGGACCACGCACATCACCACAGATCACTGCCGGCCATCGTCAACAAAACCACGTGATCCCCGTCCAAGTACCACGTGACGCCTGCGCCGCTCCGCACTCCGACAGCTACAGACGGAGTGCTGGGGAGCGCTCTGAGAGCGAGAGGCGCCGTCGGAATGAACCAGCCGATCAGGCCACAGCACTCTCTTTCCACCACCCCATCTCGCACGCTCTGGAAAGAGTGCTCAAGAGCGCGCAGAAAGAACCACGCGAATTCACCATTAGAACCCCCCCCCCCCCCCCCCCCCACTCGATAGCCTTAGTATTTTTCCCACAGAGGTATCACCACTGGGCTTCTCACCAGAAACAATGAGAGTATCAATATCAAAACTGGAACGAAAAATCATCTACTCTCAAATCAACAGTGTTCAGGAATGGACAACAAAAACAGACAGTGAAAAAAAAAGAAGAGGTTCATCTCTTCTTACAGCACCTCAAGACCAATCACCAACAGCCAACAACGTACAAATGCTGATGTAAACGACTAAATATTTAGAGTCGGTTTTAAGACACAACCTCAATCCCCCCCCCCCCCACCCCCCCACTCCCCGAAAAAAACAACAAGATTTATAGAAACACATGAACAACAGTACAAAGTAAATACGAAAAGAGGAAGCTTAATAAGTGTGATCCTTCTCCTTCGGGGGAAAATGTAAATATGTAAATATCTAAATGCCAGGGTATGTATAGCTAAAAAAGATAATCTCTTGTTGTAAAGAAAGTAATCATTAAAAAAACTATAACAAACATAAAAAAGGAGAAAGACATTTAATAAATAATACGAAAACATGCATGAGAATACAAAGACACGCATATATACTTAAGTAGCTAAAAATGAAAAGAGAATGAGATTTTTAAATTGTTTTCAATTCAATTTCTTACGTATTTCAGTGCGAAAATTCTAAACAAGAACAAAACAACTTCCTCGTCAAGAAAACCAAAGACAAAAGGACCGCCCGAGCGGAACAACAATTAATAACCTAATACCAAAGAAGAAAAAAAAAAAAGGAAACGCAAATAATCATAAATGCCGGCAAGATTTTTCCAAGTTCATTCTAATGCCAAGGTTCAGCAGCCTCCATGTTTTTCTTTTTAATTGGCTTTACAACCTAAAGAAACTTTCGGCCAATTACGGCCCTCAATTTTTTTTTTAAATCGAATTAAACCTGTTATACCGTCAGGTGCTGCAGGTAGAGAGAAACAGTTTTTTTTCTTTTGTTTTTATCTCTGACTTAGAAATTGTAACTGTAATTGTAAAAAAAAACGCGTGCACGTTAAAAAAAAAACAAAAAAAAAACGAAGAAACGTCAACGTTTTGGCTCGCGCGTACATTTTCGGTGGTGACACCAACCGCGCAAACAGCACGGCTTTCCACCACGCCTCCTCGCTGTCGTCTCGTTGCCTGCCTTGACGACAGCAAGCAGCGCGTGTGCGGAGCTACGGCCTGCCTGCTTTATGAGCATGCCCCAAATCTCTGTCCAAGGGCGCCAGTGGATGGTGACTCTTCCACCCCCCTCCTCCCCTCACCTTCCCCTCGGCAAAAGAAAAAAATAAGATAAGAAATAAATTTGAGATCTGGCCGGAAGCGGAGGGAATTCCTCCTCCGTCCAGCAATTGCTGTGCACAGCATGAAGCGTGCCCGGTGTGGACAGCCCTTACAGGGATACTTCAACGTAATATGAAATATACCCGTCGTGTTCCGAGATAGGCTAAATATGATCCACAATATCGGTAAATGACAATAGCACGTTTGTATTTTGAGCGTGATGGCTGTATTTTTGTTTTTATGAACGACCCACTCTGGCAAGCGTTCGGAGAGCAGCCAGCGGAGAGCACGTGTGTGACATCTGGCGCAATCGTGACGCAGCCCGTCTCTCTCTACCACCTTCTATAACTTTCCACTTTCAGCATACTCCCTATCCCCTAAGAGCCAGTGACAAATGCGCTCAGCGCGCGTACACGATTGGCCCTCACTTACCCTCCCCCCCCTCCTTTCCTTCCTTACAACGCTTACTACTACTATTGGGGACGAGCAAAGCTGCGGCGAGGCTGACGTCGACAAGACGATTGCAAGCAGGGCATCTGGCCGTCGCCATGTCTCTGCTCGTGCGGGCAAGTGCGTGTCATTACAAGCTTGCCAAAGCTACGCGGCACGCTGCACGTGCTTCCACGCATGGGGCACCAGCGAGGCTATAGTTCTAGGCGAGACACGCATCGTCACTACCTGTCAATGTTCCTTGACGGACATTACAAACGAGGCTTTAGCGACATCCCCCACGTGCCATGTGCTAATCGTTTAATTCGCTTTAAAATTCCTTTTGGTATCTTTTTCAACGAGAGATGGGGGTGTCCGATGTGATACTGCTCCCTTGAACACGTACAAAACAGGAAATAAGCGCCGAAATTTTGTTGTAGTATCCCTTTGAAGGGACGCACAAGGGCTCTTTGTAGACGCTTGTTTTTGATGGCACATTTTTGTTGCGCTTTTGTCAATAACAATGACCAGTTCTAAATGGCAATACGACCTAGTAAACTCACAGCAATGAAAATACACGGGCTGTATTATCTCTCGGGTAGGCCATCCTCGGGTCCCCACCACCTCCATAAAATTTGACCAACGAAAATAGTTACTTGCGTGGAGATTCCGAACGCTACTATTGGTGCTCCTTCTTGGAGCAGTGTGTATTATATATTTGACATAAACGTCAAAAATTTGTTTGTTGAAGATGTACTACCGCAATTATCGTCTGAAAAGGCCGTCTGACGACGCTCCCTGGTGTTTGTTCCAAGGAGCAGAAAGAGGATCGAGGCACGATTTTTTATTATATTTTTAATAAGCGAATCGGCCACCCACGAATGTAATTTCGTTTTGCGTTTATCATCCTGAAAGCAGGTAGATCGGGTTATAACCACAGATAGACGATGTTAGAATCCACTTCAGTACCCCTTTAACCTGTCACCAACTATTGTTTTCCCATAGTCTGAAGAAGGGCGTGCGTCCGAAACGTCGCTCGCTTCCATTCCCCTTCTTTTTGCGTGTCTTATCTCTCACGATTTTAGTTATCATACCTGTCAACTTCGACGGTGTTGGTTTATGAATGCGACTTACCAGCTCCTACCGCTCTTTTTATCCACACCGTCAAACTCCTCGTTGCAGCCGATGATAAGCCACCAAGATCACGTTGTCACGCCTCGCTGATGCAAATCCTTGTCGTGGCGTCACTAATGGAAACCCTAAGAAGGGCGCCACACAGACGTCTCAGAGCTAATGTCATAGAATGGTCGCGAAAGAAGTTGATGAAGCTCACTCACAAACCCGGAGAAAGAAAATCCCCAGTTTTCGGCATTTTGTTATTTTGCGCTCGATCATAGCCCCCTATATACTGGCAAAGCCTGGCAGATCGCCACGAGAAGCCGCCGCCGAAATGGAAAAGGTGGAGCGGCAGACAACGGATGAGAGGAGAGCCACGTGACTGGCGCTCCGCTGCTGCGAGACGCCGAAACACACTTCTCCCGAGCGAACAAGTGTGGTTCGGATCCTCGCCGCTGCTAAAGCTGTGCACTGACGTCCAGGTTCTCCGAGAAATTGCTCTTTGATGCTTTCTGCTACCCGATCCTCGCGGTCCAAATCTGCGACCGGGCACTCTATGGCTCCGTCGTCGAACTGCCAGGATTTGTGAGTATTGAGGAGGCTGTGGCTCGATTGGAGACAAAGTGTAAGAGGCAACGGCTACACAAACCGCCTGCGAAAACTCGCCGGTTCTTAACCACCCAAAATCGGCCGTTAGTTACAACGTTTACGAGCGTTTCCGAATCTCCGCCGCCGGGTCTGCGTTGCACGCAGATACACAGCAAAGGCCTCAAGTTCGGCATTTACCAGGACTGCGGCACCCGGACCTGCGCCGGGTACCCCGGCAGCCTGTGTCACTACGTACAAGACGCCCGCACGTTCGCAGAGTGGGGTGTCGACATGCTGAAGCTGGACGGCTGCAACATCAACCCCATCTTTATGGACCGTCGTGAGTTGAAGTTATTGGTGCTCATAATAGGCAAAACTGGTGCCCCTAAGTAAGCTACGCTTCAGAGTAACGACACTTACCCATCTTGGGGGTTTAAAATCATGGTTCCCAGTTATCTGAAGCTTTTATCTGAAATCGCAGGAAACGTTTTTCTGTCCTCCGCAAATGTTTAAACAGTTCGCGACAGAGCAAAGCAGATTTACACGAGCTTCCTAACACCGAAGCTATAATACCGAGGAAGTCGCACTTTTGAATTGTAACGATCGGGAGTTGCGCCTGCTCTGTATACTACCAAGATGGCGGCGCCCACAACAATATCGGAGTACAGAGTGCCGATACTCGATGCGTAGCTCATTTGGTGGCTCTGTAGGTAAAGCCAATGTGACTATGATGCCTAGCTGGAAGGTGTCTCTGACCGATGTGTTTACCGCGTCCATAAACGTCGCAGACGTGTCGTGCTGTCGCCGCGGTCGCGATCCTGGCCGTGTAGCAGCATCGGTGATTGATGTGGCAGACGCCTGTTGCGCTGCAGGTCGTTCTCCAGCTTCACGGTCTACGCTTTTGCACCAACAAGTCGAAAAGCAGCGAAGACAGTGACACTCCCTTTCACCGACACTCTTTACCGGAATTCGTACGACCGAACACCAGGTTCGCGACGTCCGACAGCGTAACGGCCCGGCTTTCGTGACGTCACTCTGGGACTATACTTTCGACGCACGGGCGGAATAGGACGCTAAACACACCAGTCGGAGACGGCTTCCAGACGCCATACTGTAACTGCGTCACGACAGTGGACCTTTTTTCGATAACAATTGCGAGCAGTGTGCGCAGGCCGCAGGTCCTCTTCACACAGCGGCGCAAGCTCGACGTATAAGGTTAGCGTCCGGAAGATCAGTTGCGCTATCTCTTCCGACTCCTCCTCGACTCACCGCGGAGGACATCGGCGAGGCACCGCAATTCCTTTTTCCCAGGAGCCAATTGAAAAGGGGGGAAGGGGGGGGGGGGCGTCCCCCCTCTTTTAATTTTTTTTTGTTACAATCAGACGGACACCTGCCAAATGTTCACGTTCAAAGAATCTCATTACCGGTTCAATCGTGCTCCGCACGTCGCGAACAATGGTCAATCCAAAAAAAAAAAAAAGCTGGAAAACAAATACGAAAAACAAAGAAAGATGTGTCCACAAGTTTATACACTGGTGATTAATCGGCACGAAGCGACGTGACCGGCACTTCGATATGCTGCTTCGTTTCATCCTATGATGTGCAAGGGAGGACGCTACGAGCCATCATAGCCAATCCCTTTGCGTGTGTGTCACGTGAGTTCCGGAAGTGGGAGGCTAACAACGCACGGGGCTCGATGTCACGTGACACGCTTGCAGCGCCTGATTGGACGAGATGGCTCGTAGCGTCTACTAAGGTCCACCGTAAGGTAACACGGAGTTTGAACCGGTGGCCACGCGACCATGCGAAGCACGGCTGTCCCGGTCGTGATTCGGTCGTCGTTGTCGATCTTGGTGGCCGCTAACGGAAGTGCAAAATAGTTGCTTTTCGAACGTACGTACGTACAGCATCCGTGTAATAGAATTTCGTTTTTGACACGATTTCTCGAAGCTTTTGCTGAAATTTCGTATTTCCTTCGTTTTCTTGGGGTGTTTCGTTGAACAGTGTACCCGGCGGTAACTTCGGCCTTGAACGCCACCGGCAGAAAAATCGTGTTTTCCTGTAGCTGGCCGGCTTACCAAGTCGACGCTGGAATCAAGGTAAACGTCGAAAACCGCTTATTTTTATGCATGGTGAAGTGCAAGCCACTGTTAACGCACGTTTCACTTTTTGTTCCTTCGTCTCACGTGTCATTTGTCACCATACGCCGCGTCAGTGTTGTAGGCGTTAACGAAAAAAAAAAAAAGTTACGAAACACGTTATCGCAAAATAAAGGAAGGCGTTACCGACCTACGTTACCTCAAAATAAAATGAAGGCGTTACCGTTACTGATAAAAAGTAACGCACGTTATTCTTGCTTTACTTTTTATTTATGAATTGAATGTAACAGCGGGTTTTTTTTTTTTTGCCACAGCGTTTTTTCACATTTGGACAATAAGCGTAAGCGTTTTTCTTGTGTTTGTTTCTAAATTAGGACTTTTTTGCCTGGCACCGGCGAATCACCGGTGGAACAATTGCGCATATTCATATCGCCACCACGTGCGGGGTCAATGCATGGATGCGTTGAAAACTAATTTTCCCGTCTTGAAATGCGCAAGAAGAGCAATACCGTTGTAAAAGATCTGAGGAGATGAGCATGATTGATAAGTTGATTGCACGCACAGTGCCAAAGACGCTTATATTGGCAAGGAACGTTTTCAGTGCGAGGAAGCTCCGTAGCGATCTTGGCGCGATCGGTTTAGAACGACCTTCCCGAAGCTTCGAAGATTTGTATGGACCAAAGTGGTGATCGCCATGGCAACCAATCGTCTTGGGAGGTTTGGTCGTCTGTATGTTGGTATTTGTTTGTGCCCGGCTAGCAGGTAAGGAAGGCAATGGCGCTACTTTCCCAGGATCCGGTGACTTAGTGCAGACTTGTGCCTATCTCAAATACTCTACTCAAGATATTGTATTTCAAATACTTTTTGAAGTATCTTGGTATCTTTCAAGTACTTTTTATCGAGAGTATTTGATACTCTATTTTAATTACAATTCCGAGTCTCTTGTACTCATTATCTTAAATACATTTTTGACATTCCGCCATTTTCCGAGTTTTTCGCTATGAAGTGGCGTGGGCGTGGCACGAGCGAACGTGAACATTATTTCGAGCAACCAAATCCTGTTGCTAGCTCCGATTAGCTACGGTAACTTTGTTGAGCTCGTGAAAACATCGCTTTTTTGCCTATTGTGACTCATATTTCAACCCAAAATTCGTACAATGAAGGTTTTCCCCTCGCCTTCCCAAAGGCGCCTTTTGTTTTCATAAAGTTTCCCCCCAACAAATCCTCAAACAAAAGGTGTGGTTTTACGGAAGTAAAGATGCCACCCTGAGGCGCAACGTAGACCGGGAAACAACCTACGACTACAATGCAGACTTGAGTGTCAAGAAAATAACAAGTCGAAGAAAATGAAATGTGGACACACACACAAAAAAGAAAACGTTTTTGTTTTTGCTTTTTGTATATTTGAACCCACTAAAGCAACACTTCAAGGTTTTTTTTTTCTTCTTTTCTTTGCGTCGTCAGTACGGCACTAATTGCTCTCGCGAACACTGCCTGTAAGCGAACATTGATAAGCAGAGAACAGGACAGGAAACGAACTACGAGCTGGATGACCTCTCAAAATGCCAATAAAGCGTCCCCCAACGTTGAGTGCCTTTCTGAACGCAACCTACTTGAAGAAGGTGCGACCAGTGCAGTGGCTATTATGTAGGCTCTCTGTTATCCATTCACTTATTTCCGTATCGCAAGTTCGTTCATAGTGAACTCCCCATACAGGAAATATAGATTGTAGTTAAACAATGCCTCTAAGGTGCGCCGCACGACGTGATATTCAGCGATGTTACTATAACTAAGGCCACCTCTGCTTTTCTTCTTCTTTGGAATAATTTGTAACACGTATCAATGATATCCTGCTACTTATAGTTGGACTGCATAAAATAATCCTACGATGTTTTTGTATTTATTTTTTTGCAATTTTGTGCTGTTGCGGGCTTATAAACCAATCTAGTAAACCAGATTTGCGCAACTGTATAATTGAGTGTGTCACTCACGTTCATACGAATTATGCAAGTCGGAAGTATATTCAAAAGTAATTGAATTACATTTTTAAGTATATGTACTCTACACAAGGTACTTTACAGTGAAAGTAACTTGAGTAGTATTTTATATACTTATGAAGCAGGTATTTAGTAACTTAACTTAAATACTTTAATCGAGTATTTTGTCCAACACTGCTTTAGTGCGAACCGGCCTTAACGCGAAGCAGTGTTGACGGCACCGCATTTCAAGTAACGGCGTTACTGGTAACGCGTTACTTTTTTCGGTAACAATGTAAAGTACTGGTTACTTTATCAAAACGGTAACGGGGAACGTATACTCACGTTACTTATATTAAGTAACCGGTAACGTAGCTACGGTACTCGTTATTTCTTCTACCCAAGACTTAAAGAAAATTGCATTTTACATTTTTCGTGTTTTTAGGCGGCAAGCCATGTAAATCTTTGTGTTCTTTTTTTTCTTTTGCGTTCTTTTTGTACATATTTAGATGAAACCGCAAAAGAAAAATAAAGTGATTATGTTCAGTTTCTGCATGAACACAATGTTTCTTGAAATATGGGTCCTCTGCGTACCTTTACCGTCAAAAAAGCAAAACGTGTTAATTCATAATTAAAAAAGTAACACAAAAGTTATGTGTGCTACTTTTTATCGGTAACGGTAACGATAGCGCGTTCCTTTCATTTTGAGGTAGCGTACGTCGATACCTTTTAAGTTACGAATAACGTATTTTGTTACTTTTTTTTGTAGCGCATACAACACTGCGTGTTGCGTAGATGTCTGAGAATGAAGTACTAAGCAAGAAGCGTGAACGCGCTAAACCCTGCGTCTTTTAAGTTCCATAAACGTAATTTTTTTTTAAGTGCCTGAACACGACACGTATGTCACGAACTAAAGTTTCCTCAAACAGAAAAAAAAAAAAGATATATTTTTTATTTCAATATTTAGGTGGCGAGGTAAATATATATTCGTGTATGTCAACACGAGATAGAAGCACGTCGCGGTTCTCAAGATGAGCTTCGCCACCTAAATATTGAAATGAAAAATATAGCTTTTTTGTATATATATATGTATATATATATGGGCGGTTTCATTTGGTTTCAGGCAACGAAGGGCAGTCGTATTTTTTATTTTGCTTGAAAATTTTATATTTCGTGGCGCATGTTCCAAGAAGAACAATCCTTTTTATTTTAATGTCCTGACATGTTTAGTGCTGAGAAAAAAAATCTCAAAGAAGCGGGAAAGAACGACGAGGATTTGACGATTGTCGTGTGTGGTGTAGTTGAATCACTCTCAACCTCGAAGTATTCAAAAGAGAGCGTCTATATTTTTAGTGTGATATATATGTAAGTAGGTAATAAAAAAATACGACTGCCCCCCCCCCCCCCCTGTCTGAATCCAAATGAAACGGCCCATATATATATATAATATATATATATATATATATATATATATATATATATATATATATATATATATATATATATATATATATATAGTAGAGAAAATATAGCGTATACGATGCCGAAGACTATAAAGTAATGAAGTCGCACTTTGAAACGTTGTTGGAGTTTTAAAGCATTTAGTGAGTCGACGTTTCGGCCTGAGACAGGCCTTTTTCAAGACTGGTTGCCAGAATCGATTACAGAGTTGTTTTCGGTTTCCACACTCGGCTCGCGTCCGGTGTCGGAGCACGTGTAAAAATGCCCAAGTAAAAAACGCTGCTACACTCCGTCCCACTCCACGCCCGACCGCAGCAGACGCTGCCAGCCATCGGAGCCAACCAAAGGCCGCGTCAGTTTTCGTGACCCCAGGAACGGAGTGCCGTCACGTACGGAAGGCGCAGTCACGTTCACAGAGTTGGATCGGCCCAGATGGCCAGCAACGCACGCCGCGGAAGGACGCAAAGCCAAACAAAGCACAGTAAAAAAAGGAATGAAATAAGCGCACACCGTAAATCAACGCCAACGCGCATAGACAAACCCCCTGCATTAAAAAAAAAATGATTGAAAAAAGCGCACACAGTAAATCAAGCAAACGCTCGGCCACAACGCATAAACAAATCTCCTGCATTAAAAAAAAAAAAAGAAACACGTAAATATAACTGTGTTAACCACAGTCCCAGAACATTCAAAAAGGAGCAACAGGTGGAAGATGTCTGTTGAAGGTCATGACCCGTTGACTCATCGACAGGTTATACAGAAAGGTAGACGGAAAAATTCAAGGGTTGTACTAATGGGATTGAATTAGCTACAGTCACTCCGCTAACAGGGCGATCAAAGTAGATTGCATGCATAGATGACATTATACCTGGATCTTCATTAATACCTACCCGGATTGAATTAAATTTGTAAATTAGATACGATTCTCTCTGTTCGCGATCACGGTTGCTTTTGAAATTGGATTGCAAAAATGTAACGTCCAGTTTGTCAAACGTGTGTTTGGGTAAAGCCATATGTTTTGAAAGGGAGAGTTTGGGAAATGAATTTACATGCGCCCTGTGATTGTTAAACCTCAATCGGAAAGGTGTGCTGGTTTGGCTCACGTACTCTTTACCGCAGGTGCCACACGTTTGGAGGTATATCACATTACTTGTGCCGCAGTTTAAGTTTCCGTGGATTATGTAGGTGAAATTGGAATTCGTACTCTCCATCGTGGTTTTAGGTGTCACGTGTTGACACAACTCTAAATTTGTTCTTCCACAAGGGCGACTGCCAGTGCTTTCAGTGTAAGTTGTCTTAGACCTAACTATGGCGTCCCTAAGATTGCGTGAGCGTCTGTAGACTACTGGGGGAACGGAAGAGATAACCCTTGCGAGGCGTTCACTTTGCTGTAAAATGTTAAAATGTTTTCTTAATATGTGTGCGACGTTCGGAGACTTATTGTTGAAAGTTAGTACGAGGTTCGCCCGACGCTCCTTTGTCTGAGGGCTCCGCTCACTCAACAAGAGGCCACGATCAAGGACCTGTGCCTTATTGATCGCATCGTCTATGATCTTTTCCGGGTACTTCTGTTCTTTCAGGACTTGCCGTAATTGATCGGTGTTTGTTTTAAAATCGTCGTTGTTCGAACATATACGTGTAAACCTATGAGCCTGACTATAAGGTATGCCCTTTTTGCAGTGCCGTGGGTGGCAGCTGTCGTAGTGCAAGTAGTTCTGACGATCCGTCGGTTTTCGGTACAGTTGAGTGGTCAATTTAGAGTCATTAATTAGCACTCTTGTGTCTAGAAAGGTAATTTCAGATTTTGAGTAACTATGTGTAAAACAAATGGAGGGGTGCGCAAAATTAAAAGCTCTAATGAACTCGAGAAGCTCTTCCTCCGAATGCGACCAGATAAGAAATACATCGTCTATGTACCTTTTATAGAAAAAGTGGTTTGAGTGAACGCGATGCCAAAAAGTTGGATTCTAAATTTCCCATAAATATATTAGCGTAGTTAGACGCCATCTTCGTTCCCATTGCAGTGCCGCTGGTTTGAAGGAAGAAACTTCCATTGAATTCAAAGCTATTTAACTCAAGCAACAGACGCGAGAGAGTAGCTACGACATGCTTATCTGGTAAATAGTCACTCCTGTGAGTTTAGTACGCATTCACAAGGGCCTCTATGCCATCATTGTGGGAATGTTTGTATATAAAGACCATATTAAGTCCATCGAACAAGAAAAGCATCTCTAGGGATATTAATTTTAGAAATTTCTCTAAGAAAGTGGTTTGTGTCCTGTATGTACGATGGGAAGCTGGGTGGGATGTTCCTAATCAAGTTATCAATATAGCTAGATATTGGTTCGGTGAGGGTTCCTGATCCAAATATAATGGGACGGCCTGGGTTCCCTTCTTTATAAATTTTTGATAGCAGGTAAGATCTACCTGGCACGGCGTTTTTAACAGTTAATGCCTTTGCCGTATTTTCGGTAAATTCCCACTGTTCTACTAGCTGGCCCAGCTGCCCACGTATGGTGTCGGCATGTTGCCTGGTTGGATCGTTTTTGAGATGACAATAGAATTTTGCATCGTTAAGTTGTCTATTGCCTTCCTGTAAGTAATCGCTGGTGTTAAGAACGACTATGGCGCCCCCCTTGTCGTCAGGTTTTATCACGATGTCTTCTCTCTCGCTAAGGGACCTGAGTACCCTCCGCTCTGGAGCGGAAAGGTTGTAGTGATTGGACTGCTGTTTTCTAAATGCCGCTACGATGTCGTTCTGAACAGCATTCATAAAAATGTCTAAATGCTTGTCTCTGCCAGTTTTGGGAGTCCAACCAATCGATGTGGATGGCAGAGGAGACGCGCCTTCGCGGGGCCTGTCGAAAAAGAACTCCTGAAGTCGAAGGTTGCGTGCAAAATTATCTAGGTTTTGAAGCAAAGAAAATTCATCAAATCGGCCTTTTGTGGGGCAGAAGTTGAGTCCCCGCGAGAGGAGCGACGACTCATGGGTGGACAGTTCTGTTTGATAAGTTAACTATGTTAGTGGATTCGGGAATGCAATTCTGCGTTTCTCGTTCGCACACTCTCCTCGGTGGATCCGGAGTGGGTAGTTCTACGTCGGATGAGCTAACTGCGTTATGAGATTCGGCCCTGCAGCTCCGCACGTTGCGTTCAAACACACCTGCCGGAGGAGGTCCAACATTGTCCCTAGTCAACTTGTTTGCCTTTACCTCACTGAGCATCCTCCGTTTTCTCTCTTCAAACACTTTTAAAGCCACGGTTTCATGCTGTGCTAAATCGCGATCGCGGAGTAAATTACGTTCGGCTTGTTTAACCGCGGTTGAAGCTGTTTCGCAATGTTCAATAGTTATCCTCACCAACTCGAGAGACGCGTTAGTGAGAACCGTATTCCACCTCTCCAGTTCACTCTGAGACAGCGCTGTCATGCTAGGCTTCAAGGTCATTTGTAAGCCCTTAGGGGCGATGCGCGTGTCAAGGTAATATTTAAGGTGTGCGGCATGCGAATCGTGGCGTACTCTTTTGTCAGCTAATTTTCTAAGTTGTAAAAAGTTCGAGATGGCAAGTTGTCGCAGTCTGCGTGGGTCTCACTCAGTACAGGGGGAGCTCGTGATGTGTCCCGTGGTGGTCGTCAATCCCGCTGGGGACGGAAAACGTCGCCGAACGTCTTGCGCAGGTTGTATCTGGGTGGAAGGGTGGGCCTAAGGATGCGATTCACGCGCCCCGCAGGGCGGGTCGCCAGGGCGGGACGCTTGGGGTTGTCCTCCGACGGCAGAGGGGTGGCGTTTGCCGAAGAGCCGCAGGCGAGTCCATGGTCCGACTGGGCGAAGCACTCGGGGACGACCGCCGAGGGCGGGAGCGCCGGGAACTCTGCGAGACCGCCACCGAATTCAGGGTCCGGCAAGTCCGCCGGGACGGGGCACCGAAGATGCAACGGTGTATAGGCACAGTCGTCCGAAGGAGCGGCATCCCGCAGGGGGCCCGCCGCGTTCAAGCCGGGGTCGTTGGTGGTCTCTCGAGAGGTGGCGTGGTCTCGTCACATGTGAGCTCCCCGGCGGTGACATCGCTGGAGTAGTCGGTGCACGTTCCACGCCAGGTAGGACACGCCGCCGAAACTCGCGTGTACGCCATCCGCCGCCATGACGAGGCGCATAGGAAGATGGTCGAGGCAGTGGCAGGAAGAACGTGTTCTGCGTCTGGGGACACAGGTGGCGGAGGCCACCTGTGTTAGCAGACCTGGGTGAGTGTCCTCCACATTGTCTATGCGTTTTGGCGTTGATTTACTCAGTGCGCTTATTTCATTCCTTTTTTTACTGTGCTTTGTTTGGCTTTGCGTCCTTCCGCGGCGTGCGTTGCTGGCCATCTGGGCCGATCCAACTCTGTGAACGTGACTGCGGCTTCCGCACGTGACGGCACTCCTTTCCTGGGGTCACGAAGACTGACGCGGCCTTTGGTTGGCTCCGATGGCTGGCGGCGTCTGCTGCGGTCGGGCGTGGAGTGGGACCGAGTATAGCAGCGTTTTTTATTTGGGCATTTTTACACGTGCTCTGACACGTGACGCGACCCGGGTGTGGAAACCGAAAACAACTCTGTAACCGATTCTGGCAACCAGTCTTGAAGAAGGCCTGTGTCAGGCCGAAACGTCGACTCACTAAATGCTTTAAAACTCCAACAACGTTTCGAAGTGCGACTTCATTACTTTATCTTAATATATATATATATATAGTATATAGTTTTTTTTTTTTTTTTGCTGTGGAGAAAATCGGAGAACTCTCGTCCTCTAGATTTCTTTTTTTGGCCTCTGAAACGATACGCGGTGAGTAAAATCCCAATGTAAAATAACTTATATCCCAGCCCGAACTTCATTTCATGGTCCGTTTAAGCGACATAGGGCATTGCGGTCACTCACCAGCGTGCACCCGCGTGCAGCCCAACTACCTGGCGATCGCTCGAAGCTGCAACATGTGGCGGAACTTCGACGACATCACGGACTCCTGGGTCAGCGTCCTCCACATCGTGGACTACTACGCCTCCGTGCAGGACACCCTCACCGCGGTCTCTGGTCCGGGCCGCTGGAGCGACCCCGACATGGTATACCGCATCAGCAACGTCCTCGCCGACTCCCTCGTACACCCTGAACGTCGACTTGTCCGCCAAGCACGTGGGAATGCCAATCAGTGCACTCCACGGGGGGAGCTAGATTAATGGCGAGGCTGCAAATACCTTTAGGCCTATAACAAACAGTCTGCGTTGTGGCACTGGCCATAGCAAAACGTCAGCATCGGTGCGAAAGCGTAGACTATTCTCTTTTTATATGATGTAAACACAGCGCACAACAAGACAAAGGCTCAAAGAAGAGCGCAGGACGAGCGCCGAACTGTATGATGTTAATGCAATGAATTCAAAGCTTTCGGAAGCTGGACAAGAATAATAACTATAATAATCCTTTGTTCCCCCTCTTAACCTAAAATCAACACAAATATTGCATCATGTTTTGCAGACTCTGTTAGTACATATTATAAACGTTAATTTCAGAGAGTTTAAAGAAAATTAAAGATGGCCTTTTTGTTTAAATGATTTTCAAAATAATGCATTTTTAGTTAAATGCCCCCGTGTGAGCACTTCTTGTAAATTTCTCCAGCTAACCAGGACAACAATATTTCACGCAAAGATGAACTATATACAGGGCAACACACCACTGGCAAAGTTTGAAGTCCTTAGCTCTTACAGATACGGAGAAAAATATTCTTGAATCCAGAGCGTTATTGCGCAATGTGCCGTGTTTGCGATTTTTTTTCTCAAAATAACTACCCTAATACTCGGTGATTAATACTTTTTTTCAATCCTTCCTACGCCTAATTTGTTAGTGAGTATTTGAAGACCCGTAGCCAGAACAGTGTTTTGGGGGAAGCCGCCCGAAATGTCAACATCACGCGATACGCAAAACGCGCATGTGACTGAGGGGGTGCTTACAATTTTTTTTCGCAAAGACAAAATTTTTTTTATGAAAACAAGGATTGGTTTTATTCTTCTGGGCATAAAGGCAGCACAATATATTTATTTTGTCAAAATTAAAAATGGTCACCGGACATGGTTGTTCGATCTTATCTGAAAACGCCCCCCTGTCTATTGTGAAAGCAGATTTCCCCCGTATTCTCTCTTCCCACAATTTCCTCTCTGTTTCCTTTACTCCCTTTTCTACTGATATGCTCTGATGGGCTCCATCTCGTTGAATGTATTTAAATCTCAGCTTGCGGGTTCGGTTTGTCCACTTAATGTTTAGACTTTTCATACACAGATACCTGCACACATTCTCTGCCCACCGTGTATCCTCAATTTCAGTTAGTCATTGTTCAAAGTTTACTTATCACTTTTCTACCCTCGAAAGATGCCCAACCCATATCCCCCTGTACTCCCTCATTTGGTGTATTCCAATGTGCCCCCAATGCCAACCTACCCATACTCCTTTGCTGTATATCTAATCCTGCCTGTATTTCTGACCTCATACACAATACCGCATTCTCAAATGACATTCCTTGCACCATAACACTCTTCCATACACCCCTAACGACTTCATATCTATTATAGTTCCAGAGTGTCCTGTGCTTCATAATAGCAGAATCTCGTTTCCCCTTTATTACAATATCTTCATGTTCTTTTAGATACTTTCTTCCCCCATTTAACCAGACTCTCAGATATTTGTACCTTTTTAGTGTTCTATCACCGTGTCCTGCATCTCCAGGGGTTCTTTCTTCTCGTTGTTGAAAACTATTATACCGGACTTGTCCCTACTGAAGTTTAGGCCTAAACTGTCCCCTTCCCGCTGCAAATCCTAATTAGTTCCTGTATTGTCTCATGACTTTCTGATACGAGTACAATGTCGTCTTCATATATTAACCCTGGCAATACTTGATTTACTTTATATCCTTCCTTCATGTAAGTCAGGTCAAAACCTAGGTTGCACTGCTCTAATTTTTTTTCCATCTCACTGAGGTATATCATAAAGAGCAGAGAGAATGGGCAACCCTGTCTATGTCCTCTTTTTATTGCTGCTGCTCTTGTAGTTCCGGCTTCCCATGTTATAACCACCATATTCTCCGTATATACCCGTTCTAGAAACTTAGCCGTGGTTCCTCCTAGCCCATATCCCTCAAGCTGATCCCAGAGTTTTTCCTGGTTCACATTATCATATGCCCCTTTGATGTCCAAAAATCCTACCCATAATGGCCTTTGACTTGTCATTGCTATCTCTATGCATTGAGTGATTACGAATAAGTTATCATCTAGTCGTCTATCCCTACTGAATCTGTTTTGAAGCTCCCCCAGAATCTGCTTTCTCTCTGCCCATTCTTCCATTCTTCTTTTTACAATTTGCGTTGCCTGTCTGTATATTACTGAAGTTACTGTGATTGGTTGGTATGATTTGATACTATCTTTGTCTTCCTTGCCTTTATATAATAACGTCATCCTGCTCAATTTACAGTCACTGGGTACCTCCCTTCCCATAATTATCTGGTCAATCAATTGCCTCAGTTTCACACTGCTTGTTTTGACTAGAACTTCTATCAATCTCATTGCCATGCCGTCTGTACCTATCGCAGCTCCAGCCGGAACCTTTCCTTCTGCTTTTTCCCATTCCCCTGTGGTCATTTCCTCTTCTTCACTATGGTCCTCCTGTTGTGTTGTGTAGGCGCTACCATTCCCTACGGCCTGATCTGATTCTAACTCCGAAAATGCTGATTCGATTGAATGTCTAATGTATTTTCTTGCCTCCCCCCCCCCCCCCCCTATACCTTTGTCCCTTCCTGTGTGGTTACTGTCTGCTGGTACCCCTCGGTCATTTTTCCCTTTGCGCTTAAGTGTTCCCAGAACCTTCTTGCCGCATTCCTATTAATCTGGTTTATCTCGATCATTCACTGGACCCCTGCCCTCCCACGTTTGGTCTGTATCAGTGCTGATGTCTCCCTTTTTCTTTCCTGCAAGTCCTCTCATTTTGATGCTACTTCGGCTGGATGTGGCCCCTTTTTTCTTTGCCCATCTGTGTTCTCTAGGTGCCGCTTGGCGTCTCGATATTGATGCCTTAACCTCTTTATCCCACCAGCTTTTGAGCTTAACTTTTAGTTTTCTTGATCCTTGTTTGATTCGATATTTCTCTGATTCTCCTTTGAAAACACTAACTAAGTCTTCATATGTCCATTCTCATTCCGGTTGCTTGGATACTATGTTCTCGATTCGCTTAGATACCTCCTTTATTTGTTTATCATTTAAGTTATTTCTAGTCTCTTGTGTTTGATTTTGTATTTCTGGCTTTATTGGGCCAAATCTGATCTTGATTTTCTTATGATCGCTCCCCACACCTTCTGTGCCTTCCTCATCTATTTCCATACCTCCTAATCTGTTGTATAGCTTCCACAACATTAAACAGTAGTCAATAGTCGAGTGCGAGATCTTTCTTTCTCACGTTATTTTTCCCTCCCATTTTACCTGAGCGCTAACCAAAATACCAATCCCTGGAGAGGGGATAATAATCCCGTCTCCAGGCAATAATATTGTTGCCGGACTGTACTTCGTTTCGCCTTAAATCCAGGCGCAGCCGACGCTATACAAGCGGATTATGGTGTTCGTCGTGTTTCCTTACGTGTTCCATCATCGCTGAATCAATCATAAACAGAAAAGGCCCAGTGAATTGAGCTTTTGACGCAGCCTGAGAGGTCTCATTAACTCATAGCGTCGGCGGCGTCTGAACTTAAGCTTAAACGTAGTAGAGAGCTATACTTGGTTTCAGCTTAGGTCCGAGCGTGGCCGTTGTTGTGAGCTGAGGGTCCAATCAAACAGCGCAAAAAGCGCAACGTCATGGCGTTCTTCGCTCTTGATAGGACGAGCCGGCGGTGGAGCACGTACAGAAAGACGGCAAACACCGCTGGTCCTATCAACTGCGGCGAGCACTCCATGACGGTGCGACTTTTTCGCCATTAGATTGGACCTTCGGCCCATAACGTCGGCCACGCTCGGACCTAAGGTGAAACAAAGTATAGTAGAACGCGAGGTGACGGGAAACTTTTTTTAGCCTGTGCCACGTCGTTCTTTAATGGCAACAATGAGCGAAATAAAATATCGTATCTATCTTTTTATATTTAATACAGTTCGAAATATGTACATCTATACTCTTTAGGTAGCCTGTGCACTTTCCGGTTTTCACCGAAAAACACCGATGAATATCCGCCGGTGGCGAAAATTTAAATCGGTTAAAACCGAAAAAACAATGGAGGTTGAATATTTTCGCCCTGGTTAATGTCGAAACACGCCGGCCGTTGAATGTTTCCGCCCTAGCGACGGCTGTTCCCTTTAAAACTCCTCCCCCGTACGGGTTCGTCAAGCGTCTGGTGGATCCTGCATCCTTCCAGTGTCTGTTCGGAGGTCGCAGTGGTTCTTGTAAGACAGCATCAGAGTGTTTAAGAGACACTGAGCTGTAAGAACGCGTCTCTGCAAAATAACGAACCTCAATTACACTCCCTGTGGAGGCATTTATTCGCGTTGACTAAAGGTGTGCAGAGCCTCATTTTTTAAAACTTTTTATGACATTTCTCTCATAGAATACGGTGGCGACTAATTTGGTGCAAAAATTAATAAAATAAATTATTTTTTTAAACTGATAGTCATTGTTTTTAGTCTCGCCACAACTCGTTCAGCTGAAATACACTGGTGCTTGAAAGAAAAATAAACAAAAAACATTCCCCGATTTTTTGTCCACAATGAACGCTGGAAAATAAACACGATACTTATAGGGAACGTACACGGCTCCAGTGCTCCTGATATATCAGCGTTCACTAGCTCGCCCAGCTACTTACCCCCAATGGTGTTAACGTTGCAAATTTGTCCAAATGGCTTGAAGAACATATGCGACGCGGAGAGAGCAAAGCGCTCGCAAGCTGCTCTGTTACAGGAAACACTAACCAAAGTCAGCGTGTCGCGGGTTTCTGCTTTCAGCTGATCATCGGCAACTACGGCCTCAGCCTTGACCAGAGCAGGGCCCAGATGGCGCTGTGGGCCATCCTGGCAGCTCCGCTGTTCATGTCCGCCGACCTGAGGACCATCCGCCCAGAACACAAGGACATCCTTACCAACCGCCTGGTCATCGCCATCAACCAAGATTCCTTGGGGCGAATGGGACGAAGGATTTGCGTGGTAAGATTGTTTGTCTCGCAGTGCGCTGAGAGTCATCACGTTGAGAGCGAGAGCGTTCTCGGCTGCTGATTGGACGTGGCGCCACAGCTTGCGCGTAATGAACCAATGAGACATGTTCACCCTTTTGCGAGCTCACAATAGGGCAATGTTTTGGTGAAAACCAGTCACCAACATCAAAAAAGCGAGAGAGGTCTCACGGCGTCTGATGTGCTTGACCTTCTTCATCCACTGGTGGATGACAGATTGAGTACGGCAGCAGAACAACTTGAGATTTGCAAACGAAGCGCGAGCTGTCAATGGCTTCCAACATGTGATAGCCGACGATCAGAATTTCAGCCCGCGTCCAATCTCACTTCGCCGCGGTGCTCGGCTTGTAGCAGACGATAAACGTTTCCCTCAGTTTGTTAGCGGACCACGGACAGTGTTTTCTTGTTTTATTTCTGTCTGCGTACGACGTTCCGAAGCAGACGAACCGCGTTTTTCGCTCGCGTTGGCAGGCGAATTGTCCACGAATGCGACCTGCGCACGCTCCGGGAGAGGCCAATCCCTCTCGTTCTCGCGGTCACCGAAATCGAACCCCAGGACAGGTCACGCGTGTGGCGGTTGCAGAAAGCGAATGGGTGTAGTCTACGACAGGATAAGAAGAACTGGGAGATCTCTCAGCTGTCCCACCTCCAGCGCTTCAGCGTCATGAGCGTTGAGCATGCATGTGCATAACGCTTCAGCGTCTCATGAGCGTCGAGCATGCACGCGCAGCCAAAGCACGGCGGAGGGAAACGAGCGTGTGCTAGAGAGGCTGGGCGATCACAAAAAGACGCCCTGCCGTTTTCACCTTGTCAGATTCTAGGAAAGGTAACCTCATGTATATCAAACATCACCGCCATGCAAATAAAATCAGAGCAAGCTGGCCACATTGAGAAGTGAGTACGGTCAACACCACTTGCAATATTCAGCCTATGACGTCATTGCGCAAATATGACGCCAATTCAGCATTAGGTTTTGTGTGCGACGCCGAGAGTCCTTCAATGTGTGGATTGAACACGAGGCTAAGCCTAGCGCTGATGCAACACTAGTGCCCAATCTGTGATTGGGCACGAGTGTTGAACGTGCACGCACGTCATCGTTGATAACGTCTAAATTCTAGTGCATTCTAGTAAATTCTAGTTGTGTTTATGCAACACGAAGTGAAGTTAATCAAGGCCTGCCGTGGCTACAAGCATCGTATATGTTAAAATTATGCACTTTCCCAAAGAAATTTGGTTATTTTTGTTGCTGCTAAACGGAAAGTAATTTAGCCAAACCAAAGACTCAAGAAAAGCAGGAAACTCTCGTTAACCTCCATCTACCTTCCTTCTTTCGACAAGCTTCCGTCCTATCAGACTACTTTTTTTCAGTTGCCAGAGTAAAGAACGAGCCTCAACTCTCTTTTCCAGGAAAGCGGCGTGGAGATCTGGGCGCGTGCGGTCCTGCCACTGGCCTGACGACAAGTCCACGTCGGCAGCCATAGTGTTCTTCAACCGCAGAAACCTCGGAGGCCCCGTGAACGTCACGATAAAGTTGTCCAGCCTCTCACTCATCTACCGCAACGGCTACGATGTGCTCGACCTCTTCAACCCGGGCGCCCAGAGTGGCTGGTTCATGCCCTCCGACGACCTCACAGCAATGGTCAACCCGTCCGGGGTCGTCATGCTCAAGGCGACACCCAGGGTTCCTCGACCAACACCTCCTCCCTCCAAGGCTCCTCCCCCGGATGTGAAGGGTGGTGGAATTAAGGGCGGTGAAATTAAGGGCGGCGAAACTAAGGGTGTTGAAATTAAGGGCGGTGATGTCCTAAGTGGCGTGAAGGGAGTTCCGACGCCAATGCTCAAGGTCACCAACGTTGGCGAGGGAGGAACCAAAGGTGGCATCATGGAATCCGCGGGGGTTAAAGGAGCACTGATGCCTGAGAGCAAGGGCGGAGCCGTCACCGAGGCCGTGAAGGGTCCGGCTGTCAAGGGCGGCGTGAAGACCAAGTAAAACTAAATCAACGTATTGTCTAGCTATCGATCGAAGGTCGACGTGTAGGACGCATATTTGCCCCTATGACTGATTAAAACAACGATGTTGTCTGCTGATTCCAGCTTCCTGGTCTAGATTGTTTCGAAGTACACACCAGCGAGCGGCGATGACGTCACACCGCTGCGGTGGCGCTGCGGTCGGCGCGGCGCAAGAGCAGACGCTTTACTTCAGGCGACTCTGGTTTCTGCACACGCGCAGTGCCCACAGTTAGTGTGGGCAAAACTTGTTGCAAACAGCGTGTTGTTCTAGAAGCGAACACACTGCTTACAGACAAGAAGCCCTGTTGGCCCACATCGGGTGTGGGCATTGCGGGTGCGCCGTAAGAAGACTGGCGGGAAGTGAAGTGTCTCTCCATGCACCGCACTGACAGCAGTGCGGATAAAGTGGCGTGACATCAGTGTCCTGTCCAAGCGGGGGGGGGGGGGGGGGAGAATAGCAAGTACCATGCTGGCTTCCCCTACCACTTTGCTGTTGACAAACGACGACGACAATCTGCAAGCCTGTCTAAGCATGGTTCTGAAAGCTACAGACTGGAGGTTTCAGAATTACGCTTGCACAAACTTGCAGCTCATTGTCGTCGTTTGGAAAACGTAAAACAAAATCTCCTAAGGAACCGGAAGCTGCCAAACGCCGCTCACCTATTGCTTTTGTGTTATGGCGGGCCGGTGACCCACAAACGTCACGGTGTTCTCAAGACATTTGGCCTGTTTGTTCAGCAAGAAATGCTCCAAAACTGCTAGGATAGGAGTCATAGAGGACCACAGAAAAATGTGCCATTTACGATATGTCCTGTCCTAGGGCAGGGGTAGCCAAACTGCGCAGGGATAGATATATAAGGCCTGAAGAAGGGGGGAGGGGGTGGAGGGAGTCTGCAGAGAGATGTGACGTTACGGGCGATGTGTCAACAAGATATATATTGTGTTTGGCTAATATTTGATATTTCTTCAAGAAGTTACCCTCTCTCCCTAAGAAAAGATGTTGTCGTTTTTCCTATAAAAAATGCTGCCCTTAGGGGCTTAGAGAGAGCGGTCACTCCCGCCATTCCTCCCCCCTCCCCTCCCCTTAAGTCCGCCCCGGAAACAGCTCGCGGCTCCTTAAAGGGACCATTTTTTTGCCCAAATAACTTCTTTATAAACCTTCAATGATCACTGAACACCGAACAGGCATCTGTTTTGGTTTCGGTTTATTAACGTCTACACTAAATAATATTAAAATATCGAGTTTTTCTTCCTCTCCAACTCACAGCAAAACAAGCCGCGGTGTAATTTTGACGGTCGTGACGTGCTTTGTCACCGGAACCGGAAGTTCTCTCGGCAGTAGGAGAGTGGGAGTGTTAGCGGCGAGCTGGCGGTGTGCCGGTAAGTTTTGCCACAGGGTATTACTGCGCTGATGGCGCCGATGCCACCAACATATTTTCTGAATCGGCGCCTCTCATCACCGCGATAGCCATGGACACATCGCAGCTGAGCGAAATTCAATTTGATATGTTGCGCTACAGCAACAGCATATGGGACTGCTTCCCATATGCCGGTACGCCTGTTGGAAAGTGCGGCGACTCTTCCGACGAATACTCCAGTTCCTCTTCGGAATCGGACGGCAAGGAGTGGCGACTCCAATGTACGGAATGTTCCGAGCATGCACGAATGACCTTAGACTTGGGGTCCCTCAAACCGATGAGCCTGCACCAAATGCTTCGACGTGGTTCCTCGAGTAGCAAGCGGTGAAACTGCAGACGTTTTTCTTTAAGCTCCGGACTGTACAAATTGCAATTCATGCACTTGCAACGAGCGCGTTAGCTACGACTTCGTCCGTTGTGACCGGAACAACCGCTCTGCGCCGCGCGTACACACTCCTGGGGGGCTATGTTGCGCTTTTTGGACTCCCAGGAGACAAGGGAGAAGGAAGTGACGTCAGCAACGCTATTTGGATGTTGATTGGTGGAGTCGCTGATGACGGTATCTGGGTATCTGCTAAGATACGTTCATTCACACCTACGTCACTTCCTTCTCCCTAGTCTCCTGGGAGTCCAAATCGTGCAACATAGCCCCCCTGCAACCACTGCAAGAAGCGCAGTTGGTAGTCAGCACGACAGCCGTTTCTCCGCCGTTGTCTATCGTTTCCCCGGTATCGCTAAAAAGAAGGGGACGGGCTGTCACTCACTGGCGTAGCAGAAAATGCACAGAGTTTTCTATTTGTTCAAGCTGTATTACCTTTTTTTTTGTCAGAATGGGCTCGCAGGGCAGAGTGGATGAAAAAGAAAAGAAAATGATGCAGTACGCTGTCTTTGACAATCACGACTTTAAAACACGACTTTACTGATAGTACAAATATCGCCACATGCCTTTCCTACGATTGCAAAAGACGGTGTAATCTTAGCAGAGATATAGCAACGTAGAAATAAGATTTTGTGATCACATAGACACTGCGATCGTTCAGAAATGCTAAAACTAAACACTTTTCTCGGGTGATGAAAACGCGTCAAAATTCGCATCCTTCATGCACGCCTTTAAATACAGTACCCACCAGTAATACCTCGAACTTGAGCACACGCATGGAATGTGCAAAATAAGAAATCCGGACGACGTTCGAAGACACAAATGCTAAGAAAGCACCACTGTAGTCGAAGTAAACAAAGACAACGGCACGAGCGTTTCTGCTGTCTTGAGGGTGCCGCCACAACATCGCCGCACTAGTAGATGGATCTTCCCTTCTATAGACCTTTTCTTTTACGGCGCTGCCATCTTGAGAATTGCGGCGCCGACGACGCCGTCTAGCGGCTTAGAAAAAGAAATACCGGCTAGTTCTGGCAGCACAGCTATCTGGGTAGGCAACGGTGTGGGTATGGGGGGAACTTGGCTAGACTTGGCTATGGTGGGCTGCAATAACTTGGTTAGATTAGATTAGATTAGATTAGAACGCGATTTATTAGCCAAAAAATAATCAGGGAGTGGGATTGGGGAGGGCACCGGTGACTAAATTCGAGGTCTGGGTGCTGGCATATTAATAAAAATCAGGTTATATGAAAGAGTCTACTTTGGCCTCATGGACGAAGTCCAGCAGGCTTCGTAGAATCTTTCGTTGTCGGTCTTAATTTCCAGGAGGGTGAGTCCAGCCTTCAAATGAATCAACGTCTTGGGGTCTATATATTGCTCTTTTGTCTTGATGTTTGGGACATTCCCAGATCAAGTGTCGGATGTCTGCTTTGACACGCATGTCGCAGTGGGAGCATAGAGCTGATCTTCTACCCTTGCTCCACAAGGCGAGGCGGGCCGGGGTTAGGGTGGCGTCTGTTCTTACTCGTGTGAGCAGCACTTGCCCTCTGCGACCGAACCCCTTGGAAGGGAGTCCGGGAAGATCCGGTTCGGATAGGCGCTCGTCTAGTCTCGCTTTTATGTCTTCTCTGATCCTCGCCCTCTCCTCAGCCGGGTCATACTCCTGATGTTCCCAGTCGACGGGTGACAGAGCCCGCTCCTCAGAGCGAGTTGTCCGGTCGTACCGGTGATTGATGCGTGGATGTGGCGGCTCACCGTCTCGTTGCCCGGGAAGAGCTAGAAGAGACGCGCGGGCGAGATTGTGAGCCGCTTCGTTTCCGGGAATCCCAGCATGGCCTGGAACCCATTCAATTCTTGTTGTGTTTCTTAATTTTCCGCACTTGAATGCTGGGACTGTTGTGGGTGCGGCACTCCCTGATTGCCTCCTGAGAATCTGTAAATATTCGAAGATTCTCAGGAAGGGGGCCAAAGTGCACACTGATGATCTCGAGTGCGAGCCGAATGGCTGCTAGCTCCCCGCCCTTGGTTGACACTCCAGGTGGAAGGGCCTCGGCTGCTTCCAACCCCAAGTCAGGGAAAACCACGGCGGCAGATTTTCGGGTGATGGCACCTTCTAGCAAGGCCGTGTCCGTGTATGCGGCCAGTGTCGATCCGCAGTGTTGCCAGCTCTCAACCATCTTGATGTGCGCTTTTACGCGTCTTTCTTGCTGTTTGGAGTCCTTCTTGCGGAGCTGTGGTTTGCTGCTGGTGATCACCGGGAGGTCCTCCCACGGTGGAATCCGCTCCGATAGTTCGGGAAGATGTGGAGGTGTGACCCCGCGAAGGATCTGGATGGCCCTGCCTTGCGGAGTTGTCCAGAGACGAGCTTCATGTGCATCCTTCCTAGCACGCACGACGTCTTGAATTTGATTGAGTTGCGCGTACTGCTTCAGCTTCGAGAGAGGGGTGAAGCGGGGCAGGCCCGTAATGACCCTCATTGCCTGGTTGTTCAGGGCTTCAAGCTGTTTCCACTGCCGCGCCATAATCTTGTAATGAATGGCCCCATAGCACACCCGGGACACCACGAGGGCCTTGACCATTCGCTTGGCGACGGCTTGAGTTGCTCCTCCGCGTGCGCTGCAAATCCTACGGATCATATTGAGCGCAGACCTGCCTTGCTTGAGTGTGTTGCGCAACCAGATGTCACCCTTGCCGTTCGGCTCGATTGTAATACCGAGGATCTTGACCGACGTCGATGGTTGAATGCGTGTCCCGGTAAGTATGAGGTTAAGTTTTGATGCGTAGTCTTCACCTCGGTTGTATAGGCGAGGCGAGGTGGCGACTGTATAGTTTGTCTTTTCTGGTGCAGCCCGCATCCCTACTCGGGCTAGGTGGGCTTCGATTGTGTCGAGTCCAGCTTGTAGTACCATTTGCTGCACCTTTAGATCTTCCATGTAGGTCCAAATGGACACATCGTCTGCGTAGACGGTGAATCCAAGACCCGGGATTTTGCTAAGTTCATGAGGTAGATCTGCCATGGCCAGATTGAACAAGATGGGTGAAAGTACGGATCCCTGCGGGACCCCCACTCGGTTCGGCTTGGGCTCGCTGTCATGCTGGCCGCAGCGGACTGAAAACGTTCGCCCAGCCAAGAAGTTCTTGATAAAATTGAGAGTCCGCCCCGCGAGGCCTAGCCGATGGGCTTCTCCAATGATTGTGGAGTGGGGCACAGAATCGAACGCCTTTTTCACGTCGATTGCCACGATGGTTCGGAACTTGGATCGGTGCACATTATGGATTACGTCGTCGGAGATGAGTGTCAGGCTCTCTTGAGTGCCAAGGCACGATTGGAACCCCGTTTGCGCCAGGTGGAAGGCTCCCGTCGTTTCGAGGTGCCAGTCGATTCGAGACAGAACCATCCGCTCTATAACTTTGCACGTACAAGACGTTAGAGAGATGGGCCTATAGTTGCTCAGCGTGCCCTTGTCCTTGCCGGGCTTCGGTGTGGGGATGACTAGAGAGTATTTCCAATGCTCGGGTAGCATGCCTGTAACCCACACATGGTTCACCAGCTCAAGTAATTGAAGTTTGGTGGACTCCGGAAGATTTGTCAGCATGGTCATTGTGACCCGATCCGATCCCGGTGCAGTGCTGGACTTACCCTTGTGGAGGGCCCACTCAAGCTCCCCCAGCGTGAATGGCCGGTCCAGGCCGTCGTCCGGGGCCAGAATCTCCATGTCGTACGGTGATGAATTGTCGCTCGCGCTGTCTGGCTGGGGAAAAAAGAGGTCCCCTGCCATGTTGGCGAGCTGCTCGTCAGTCTTGTTCATCATGAGGGCCATCGCCGAAGTGGCTCCCTTCTCCTTCCTCTTCCCCAGAAGTGTTCGGCTGACCGCCCAGAGCCTTTTTACCGATGTCTTCTCTGAGAGAGAGGCGCTAAAATCGAGCCAGCGGCTGGAGTCCAGTTGCTTGGCATAGATCTTGGCTTCCACCGTGGCGCGCGTAATCGCACGCCGAGCATGCGGGGTCCTGGGGCCGTTGCGGTACCGTTGTATCGCTTGCAGCCGCTTTGCCCATAGGCCCAGTAGTCGGAGATCCGGTGTCGGCGCGTCCTGCTCGACGCGAGTTTCGGTGGTTGCCTCTTTCAGCGCTGAGTGCAGAAATCCCTCGAAGGATGCCGCCGCGGAGGAGTCCCCTTGTTCTAGCTCTTGACGAAACTTGTCCCAGTTGATAGTGCGTGCTATGCGTTTCTTGCCTGTCTTGACATTCCTTGTTGGGGAGAACTCAAAGTAAATCGGGCAGTGGTCGCTTCCCCAGGAGTCCCGGAGACACTTCCACTTGTGATATTGGCTGTGCGGATTAGAGGTCCAAGTCAGGTCCGGGGTTGTATCTTTGCTCCGGGCGTCCCCGATCCTCGTCTTGATTCCAGGCTTGTTTACCAGCTGTATGCGATGAGCTTGCATTTCCCCAATGAAGCTCTCTGCGCAGTTGGTGTTATGATCATAGCCCCACAGATGGTGCTGCATATTGAAGTCGCCCCCATAGAGCTTCTGGTCCTTCGGGTAGAGATCGTGCAAGTGCCCAATCCACCCGTGATCCAATTTTTGCTTGTTACTTCGGTTGGGTCTGTAGTAGGAAGAGGTAAAAACGACGTTCACGCCCTGGTGCACCCAGACGCGGACTGCGATGACTTCTTGCCTCTCGGTGCAGTAACTGCCCAAGTCGATCTGGTGCTGCTCAGCCCAATCCGACCGCACGTACAGGAGGGACTTCCCCGGAGGGTCGTCTCTCTGGCCGGGGCGAAGGGAAGTGATGGACGGACATGAATATACATTGAATCCATAAAAATTAATGGTGCGCGTGTTGGTTTACTGCAGCAGGATTACGTCAGGCTTCTCTTCGGGTTTGTCGTGGAATTTTGCACGAAGTTCAGCTGCCCGCTTGCTGAGCCCATTGCAGTTCCACTGTAATACCCGAATCACGTTGTAGTGGTGATGAATAGGCTGGTAAATAAAGTTTTCATCTGTGAAAACTTCGCCTTATACTGATTGTTCTCCTCTTGCTGGGCTTGAACCATGTTCTTGAGCCGGTCCAGCTCAGCCTTGAGGAAGGCGCATGTGTTCCTGAGCTCTTGCACCTCTGCCGACTGTGTTGTCGCAGGCGCCGCTGGCGGTGTCGGTGGTTCGCGGCCGCGTTTGACCATATCGGCCCACGTGGCGGTGTTGGGTGGAAGTGGGACTTTGACTTCCCGCGCCGCCTCTTGTCGTTGTTGTTGTGCCTTACTCAGCTCTTTGTGTTTTTTTTTACCTCTTCCCGGATTTGCTTGTTCGCCTCCAGCCACGTCGGGCAGGTTCGGTCAGTGCCTATGTGACCTGCCTTTCGGCACTCTTGACAAAACAGGGCGCTGGGGCTCGGGCAGCTGACGTCTTGGAGGATGTTGTCATGTACGTTGCCGCAGGTGGCACAAACCGAAGCAGTGGGGCAGATGTCCGGCTTGTGGCCCAGGCGATGGCAGTTGGTGCATGTAACTGCCTTCGGCTTGTATGGATATACTCGCATATACCGTCTTCCGTATAACACGGATCGTGGTATCCTGTCACTGTCGAAGGTGAGCATCGCCGTGGTAGTCTTGCCCAGGCGCCGGGCCGCTACCACAGGAATCTTCTCAGAGTCCAGTTCGAGGTTTAGGACCTCGTCCTGCGGATCTTCCTTTAAGGTGTGGATGTCATAAATGACTCCCTTGCAGTAAGCGACTCCATATGCCCGGAATACTTGCACGGGTATATTTTGTTGCTCTATAACGACCTCCCGGATCTCCTGGATGGACTTGGCAACCTCCTCTGAGTCAGTCCTGACTGAGATGGTGTTGGCCTTTTCCATCAAGTGCATTGTAAATGCTGCCGTATCATGTCGTGTCTTGATCATGGTTTTCAGTTGTGGTAGTAGCGGCTTGATCGATGTCCTGGTCCGAGTAAGGCGGATCTTATACTCGATGAAGCGTTTCTGACGGGGCTTCGCTGGGGCCCCGCCCTGTGTAGCGGTAGGAGGATCGACCTGAAGGCGTTTCCTCTTCTTTTTCTTGTTTGTAACGGGGGTCCATTCGGAGCCGTCATTGTCGTCCGCAGGCGCGCCGCCAGCTACGTCGCTCACCTTATTCGTACCGTGAGTGGGCGTCAGCATCCCTTCTGCGCCGCAGGGCTGGCTCAGCACTGGAATATCTGAAGCAATGGTGGTTGGATTTGACGAAAAGTCCATTTCCTCTGTTGTTGCTACAGGAGCTATCGGGGCTTTACCGGCCGCCGAATTCTTCTTCTTTCTCCGCGTCGATGCCTTGACCGTTGCAGAAGAATTGCCTGTTGAGTCTTCTAGAATGTTCTTGAAAATGTTGACTAGGCTTTCCCTTGGAATGCTCCGAAGCAAGGTCCGTAACACTTGCTCTACGTCTGAGGCCGGGCAGGTCGGTAAGAGTGGAAGTTGCTCACTGATAGTGTGGTCTACGGTTGGAAGTGCCTGTGAAATCCGACAGTCCTTGTCCGCCGTGGCGGCGGCGGGCTTGGGTCCTGCGGCAGATCCCTTTGTTGCCGTGTCCATATCTTCAAGTCCTTGAATGCAGGGGCCAGATGCATCGAACGCCTCTTCGAGGTTTCCCAAAGATGCGGCCGAGGTCGCCTGGCTGTCCATGCTTGTCTGAATTGCCTGCACGAGAGCGGTGGTAGGTTTAGACCTAGCCGCTACGGTTCCGGTGCTTATCTTCGGACCCTTGAAATTCCCTTTTCGGGGACCTCCAAAGGCCCATTGGCGTGTCGGCTGGTTAGCTGTGGCGTCCTTGTTGGTCGTTGATATCGAGAGTGGCTGCGAAGGGGTGCCAAGACCCCTTCGAATTGGAGCAATGATTAGGCCTCAGGTAAGAGTTCACGAGAGCACGACTGGTCTCCTCGATAGCTGGAGCCAGAATCACTTGGTTAGAGCTTGTCCGGTTGAATCCAGCTGGCTACTCACAGGCCATCACCTTGCCTCCTCGAGAGAACGAGGACGAAGACGGTGGGGTGTTTTGATTGAGTTTCCACAGCGAAGTATATATGAGCAGTTTAATGTAGTCTATGCAGGTAAGCTCTCGGCATTTGATAGCTCCATCTTGAGTGGTGGCATGTAGACTTTTTTATACCTTTCACATACCATGGGGCTTGCAGTGATAACCTAATTGGACCACCTGCACCGGGAATTAAAATCGGTCATCTTGTCGTAGACTAAGTGGTCGTGAGCTTAAACGTGACGTTGACTCTGATGTGAATCTCTCGCGATTCAAGCTCGCAATCGACTGACTTCATAAATAAGGATTCTTGGGGAAAATGCGAAGCTCGATAACACTGCAGCCACACTCTCGCTGCAGCTTCTTGTGCTCATGGCAAACTTTCTGCTATTGTTCTTATGAGTTTTAAAATTATTTATCCATCCGACGACCACGCCGTGGTAGCGAGACAACCGTAGATTTTCGGAAGTTGCAGCACGGTAAAAAGGAGCACTCGGAACTAACTCATGCACGACGTCCATTTTTAAGCCTTTTCGCCCATACCCTTGGCGGTTGCATACCCTGTGTCAGCGGGCAATCCAAAAATTCACCAGGTCGAGGGTACGTCAGTTACTGGCTGGTTTGAGGTTATGCGAAAAAGGTCTATAGACCTTTCCAAAAAAGTGCACTTGGCAGGTTCCATTTTCAGTGTTCGTGCGTATGGCGCGTGATTTGCTCGCTTTCCGAAGCGACGAACGTGCGCGTTCTGGACTGTGATTTAACACGTGTGGACTGTGATTTTTGTAAACAGTGGAAACGTCTATACACCTTTTTCGTTTAGCCTCGTACCCAGCCCCGTTGTCCCCATATCCGGTATGGGTTCCGAAAAAAAGCAAGCGATTTCAACGCGGAAAAAGAAAGAAAAGTATGGAAAGGGCATAACAAGAAGGAATGACGGTTGCAATTAAAATGTTAACATGTTCTACTGGTGAGGCGAGAGGAAAGCGATGTTTTCACGCATACCGGAAGTTCCTGAATTGAAGATGGCGGCGCCCACGCAGAAAAGGTGTATACTCCGTTTCACCTTATGTTGTACCGCAGAGAAGGCTAGAAGCGCGAGCTCATAGCGTTGGGAGCTGCTCTTAACGCACGAGAGCTTGTGCCGCCGTGATGTGCCCTAGAGCAAGGAGCTCGCGCTTGTAGCCTTTCCTGCGGTACATCATAAGGTTAAACAGAGTATAGGATGTACTGGGTTATCGTCACGACACTGGACGAAAATTCGGTCAAGGATAGCGCTCTACGCGGAACGTTGAGCTTTCACCACGCCAACCACATCAACGATCGCAACCGACGCCTTGTTTTTCAGCAGAGAGCAGAAAACCCCAAAACAGCGCGAACTCAGCCTCATCTTTCTCTTGCTTCGTTTACCACACGATAGATGGCGCATAGCTCTGAGCACCGGAGTGGCCTCTCGAAACGAAGTCAACCCACCAGCACAAGATGCTGCCAAATGGAGGGCCCCCGACCCATTGCTTGCAATCTCCGTCATTCCCAACACCTGCGCGTGTTGCTCAACTGTGCCAGCCTCTTCTGCCTCATCCACAAGACCTGCGCAGTATGGTGGCAGATATTATAAGGCAACAACTGAGCTACCTGGACCAATGGCACCGCCAGTGAGAAGGCTCACAGACAAGGGGGGGAAGACAAGCGGCCAACGGGGTACAAAAAGACGGAGGCGACGTCAATGCAGTAAGAAAACCACGGAAGCGGTGGGATTTCTCAACCTCCACGGAGCGCGACGGGAGCAGAAATTGGAAGAGCTCTACGGCGAGTTGGAGGGAGAAGATATGACCCTCTTCGGAGTAGCTGAGACGCACCTTCGTGATCTCGAAGAACCACCGACTTCGGAAAGCTGGTACTGGGCTGGACGCAACCGACTGGAGGGGACGCGTCGAGGTGGAGGAGTGGGAGTGGTGTGGCGTACCTCATCCGTATGGCACACGGAGCCAGGAGAGTGCTGGGATCACATCTGGGTAACAGGAGCGATACTCGGTATTCCGGTCACCGTTTGCGTACTCTACCTGTCGGTGGGAGCTGCCCACCGAGAGGAGAACCAAGTGTTAATAACATGCGTGATGAATGATGCTAGGCCCTGGCAGATACGAAAGAACTACTCATCATGGGGGACTTCAATGGACATCTTCATGAACTGGATGGCTGGGAAGATGAAAATGGACGGCTGCTGCTGCAGATGAGTGAAGATCTCGCCTTGGAAGTAGTTAATCTAAGAGGTTCATGTGAGGGTCAATTTACTTGGAATGCTCGCGCAAGCAAAACATGTATTGATTACGCAGTAGTGTCACACAAGCTGGCTCGTTATCGCGTTCAAGTTCACATAGACGAGGCTGGTGAACACAGCATCGGAAGCGATCATAACCGAATTAAGCTAATATTCTCGAAAGCAACGTGGATAACAACAAGACGAAAGCCCGATCCGACAAAATGTCTCACGCTATTTTCAGGTGCAGTTGAAAGAGTTGTGGAGGAATTTGAAAACAGCACCACGAGGTAAAGTGCTGCTGACTACATAGGATACGTAGAAGAACTGAAGCCGATCATCCAGCAACACTCCATGAAGGCCCGAAATGGGCGAAGGCGGAGAAAGCGCTGGTGGGACGCGGAGGTTCAAGCCGCCATCCGAGTACGGAAAGAACTGAACAGAGAACACCGCATGGCCCTTCACGTGGGGACCAGAGACGAAGTCGAAGTAAAATGGCAGCTGTACCAGGCGCAAAAGCAAGCCGCAAAGCAACTCGTCCAGGAGAAAATGTCTCAGGCTGACTTGCACACAATGAGAGACATTAGCTCAAGCGGGAGAGATGCGCCTAGAAAGTTCTGGAGATACCTTGGAACCCTGCATGGGAGAGATCAGAGGCCGGCTATACTTGACGAGAACACAAGGCTGACCGCAGATAAACTTGGGCATAGCCTTACAGACCACCTAGTGAAAATATTTTTGCCCCGGGAGCAGCACCACCTCAGGACATCTTTCGAAATCAAAATCCGGATGATACTCCGGTTGATGTCGACGGTGGAGAAATCGGCAGGGTGTCAAATATACGCGCTTTGACTCACCTGAAAGTAACACCGCCCAAGGATTGGATGAGATTTCGGCAAGCGTCCTCAAGGCACTAGGGAAAGGTTCAAGGGATCAGCTGGCAGGAATTTTTAACAACATTGCCTCTGGAATAGAAGAAGTTCCTGGAGACTGGAGGAGAAGCAAAGTCGTTCTCGTTCCAAAAAAAGGTTGTGACCAGCGTTACCTCTGCAACTACAGACCACGGACAGTGACCAGCACGATATATAGAACTTTCGTACATATTCTGTAGGAGCACATTACTGCATGGGCAGAGGAAGAAGGCTTGCTTACGGAACTTCAAGGAGGTTTTCGACGAGGTCGCCGGTTGGAAGATCATCTGTTCACGCTAACACAATGTATTGAGGTGGCCCGCAAGGAGCAGAGGACCCTAATATGTTGTTTTCTGGACGTCGCCAACGCCTACGATAGTGTGCCACATGCCCAGTTGATATGTCGACTACAACATCTTGACATGCGACCAGGGTGGGTCACCCTCATCCACCGCCTATACAGTGGCAACACGGTTAGGACAAAGTTAGGTGAGGCTAACTCTGAGGAAGTGCTGGTGACAAGGGGCTTACGCCAGGGGTGCCCGCTCTCTCCACTATTGTACATGCTTTACGTAACCGGACTGGAAACGCAACTGATTCGATCTGGACTGGGCTTCTCGTTGGCCCACTTAGAAGATGGTCTGACCGTCGAATGGGTTCTACCCGGACTTACCTACGCAGACGATGTAGTACTGACCGCGGCATCAGTCTGCGACATTCAGAAACTCCTAGATATCTGTACCGAGGTAGCAACAGGACTTGGATTGAAATTAAACACCAACAAGTCAGCAGCGGTGCTGTTTGCAGGTCCACAAGATCCAACATTTGGCAGTCTTCGACTCGGGGTGGACTGTGTACCTGTAATGAACTCGTACAGGTACTTGGGCATTACACTCACAAATGCAGAGGACTACTTGCAAGAGCACCACGCCCATCTCCGCCAAGCAGCCATCAGAGGAAACAGCATTCTGCGCAGACGGAATCTCTGGAGTTGCAATAGATTCGTTGTGACCCGGGAGCTGTGGAAGGCGGTGGTGGTACCAGGACTGACTTTTGTTAACGCTGTGGTGTGTGCCCCTGGAGATATCCAAGCTCACATAGAACGTAGGCAGAGGGAGGTCGGGCGCCAAACGCAAGGCTGTCATGGTACAGTAGCAAGCGAGGCTGTCCAGGGTGATTTGGAATGGTCCTCTTTTGAAGCCCGTGAAGCTACCAGGAAATTCGCCTACGACGGACGTCTCCGACATATGGAAACCTGCCGGTGGGCCAAAAGGCTGTTCAGGTACACTCAACTGACTGGGCTGCAGACCCGCTGGCAGAAACGCCTATACCAGCTCCAAAGCAAGTACGGTTTTTTTGCCGACCCTGTCCAAGCGTCGTCGACCAGGGAATGGGAGAGAGAGGTCCGGAAAAAGGTTCGCGACCAGGAAACACAGCAGTGGCTCAAAGATGCCCAATTGAAGACTACGCTCGATATGTATGTTGCAAACAAGAGGACCATCGGCTCGGAGGCTAGGCTGTACGATCATAGCTTGGGTAGTCGTTTGCTATTTGATGCACGAGCCGGGGCACTAAGGACTCTCTCTTACAGACGACACTTCGATTCTACCGTGACCACGAGCGTGTGCCGGGTGTGCGGGGCCCACGACGAAACAGTAGCACACATTGTACTGGAATGTGCAGGACTCAGGCCATCCCGGTCACGAGACAACGACCGAGACCTTCACAACCCTCTGGCGCTTGCCGAAGTATTGGGCTTCACTGTTACTAGAGATGGACACCAAACCATTGAGGTTAGGCCAGCCGCACCAGCGGACAGGCCTGCCTCGAACGAGACTTCGGCCTCCAGCGGCCCGCATTTCCCGTCTGTCGAGGCAACAAAGAGACGATTAGAGGACTGGTATAAAAAGATCTACCTTAGGGGGCAATAACACGCAAATGCCCCCAGGCTTGGGCATAAATATTGTGCGAGCCCGCCCGATCTAAAAGGAACAGCCGCATCATCATCATCGTCATCATCATTATAATATTCGGCAATTTCCGTGTCATCGCTAATTATTCAACAAAACGTGTATCAGAATATTCTTTAACAAAACTTTGAAGAAACATTCGCCGGTTATTTATTGTTTATGATCGCGGTGCAGGCGAGGTAGGCTCTTATCTAATAGGCGACCTGGATTTGGCTGACGTGTATTGGCAAAGCGGATGCATCGCAGTGAAAAGGCAGAGAGCTTTCGAAGGAAAGAAGGTATATCAGAGTCCGCTTTTCTTTTAAAAGCTCTATAGAGAGAAAGTTTTTTTGGCTCTCTATTTTTGTGTTTTGGTTTTGTTTTCACCCTTCTTACGACGTGCGGTGGATGAAATTCAATTTCAAAATTGCTTCATGACCCTGTTAAGGAGCGTAGTCCCCCCCCCTCCCTTCCCCTCCCTTAAATCCACCTCGGAAACTGGCACTCCCCGCGTTCAGGTGCAGCTCGCGGCTCCCTAATACGCGTAACCCCCTCCCTTGAAGACGCCCCGAAAGGTGCGGCACTTCACGGGACCAGGTGTCGCTCGCGGCTCCCAAATAAGCGTAGCCCCCCCCCCCCTCCCTTAAATACGCCCCAGAAACTGCGGCACATCACGGGTCCATGTGCAGCTGGCGACTCCCTAACAAGCGTAGCCCCCCCCCCCCCCCCCCCCTCGAAAAACTGCTGCCACGTCCAGGGCGCGATGAAGTGTAGTCTGTTGAGCGGCCAGCGGGGTGCCGGCAGCCCGGAAAGTTAGGCAATCAGGGCAAATCGTGAGGCCGAGGCCCTCCACCTCGTCAAGGCGGAAGGCAAGCTCGGCCATAACCATATTGAAGAGGGCGGAGGAAAGGACTGCCCCTGTGGTACCTTAGTAGCGTTCTGTGTAATAGGCCCCGAGGGGGAGCCCACCTTCACGTGGAATTGACGGTTGTGGTGGAATGACTTGGTGAAATTTAAAATGCGACCTCTGAAGCCCAGCCGTTCAGCGGCACGGATCACGGTATGATGAGGAACTGTATCAAAAGCTTTCTGCACGTCGGCCGCTGCAATTGTGCGGGGACTGGGTGTAGAGGGAGCAATGATGTGATGTATGAGTGCAAGACTGTCCTGGGCGGACAGGTTAAGGCGGAATCCTGTCTGCGTATGGTGTAATTTGTTGCGAGTCTGTAAGATCCACGTTATGCGAGGGCGTAGGTTTTTGCTGTTAGTGAGGGACTTGCCCGGATTGGGGATGGGTATGACGGTGGAGAGCTTCCAGTCATTGGGGAGCGCTCCTGCTATCCACACGCCATTGAACCAGTTAAGGAGGTCTTGCATTTCCTCTTCCGTGAGTCTTCGGAGAGCAGTAGAAGTTATGCGGTCTGGGTCGAGGGGCAGTGTTGCAATTGGCCGTGTTAAGTAAGAACAGCAGTTTCCCCATGGTGAAGAGGGCGTCCTCGGGGAGATCCGAACATTCCTGCTGGATCTGCTAGCAGTCAGGAGGGGATGGAGTTGAAGGTTGGGGGAAGAGCGTATCTGCCGCCAGTTTTGCCAACCCATCCTCCCCAATGTTCAAATGCAGGGCCAGGTTGCGGCCAGTGTTCTTGTTCTTAGTCTTCCCGGCCATGCCCTTGTAGATGCGCCAGACCTTCTTGAGTCCCGTTCTTTCGTTAAAGGAACTGCAGTGTGTCTTCCACGTGGATCGGTTGAGCTCCAGAGTGTACTTCTTAGCTTTGGCTGTAGCGAGGTTCAGTTTAATTTTGAGCTCTTTGTTTTGCCTATTTTCGCAGTAGAATTTTAGCACCTGCAGTCGGTTTGCCCATAGGTTGAGGAGGTGAAAATTTGGATTTGGGGAGTCTTCCTTGACCTGATGTGTTTTCTGGGTCTTGCGTAGAGCCTATTGGATGCGCAGGGTAAGGTCCAGGATGGAGATAGTAGAGAGGGCCTCAAGGAAGGTGTCCCACTTGATGAAACGTATTTCCTTGCGTGGGCTGCAGCCGATGTAGAACGTGGTGCGGAGAAAGGCGTGATCACTTGTCAGGGGATCTAGGCAGACTGTCCAGAGTCGGGAGGCCCGGGGATGCCTACGCGAGATCTGGGGAGGTGTCATCCTGTTGTGTCGACGCACCGAAACGTGTTGGGGTGTTGTCATCATTAAGTAGCTCGAGATTGTATTTCTTGTAGAGTGGTGCAAGGAGATGTCCCCTGCGAAGCGTGTTTTTGTAGCCCCAACGTGTGTGGGGGGCATTGAAATCACTAGCAAGGATGACTGGGTCAGTTGTGTTTTCCATGATGCCATCAATCCACATCCAGCTATCAGAGTCCGAGTGGTTCGGGCGAAAATAGATATTGTAGATGCATAACGTCTTGGTTCCAACTTGAATTTTGACCCCGACGATTTCTCTTTCCTCGTTGTTGAGACGGGAGGTGTCGAGTTGGGACTAGAGTACTGTGTTTTTCGACTAGAGTGAGGGCCGTGCGGTGTGTCCAGGAAGCCGCCGAGGTTTTTGCTGCAGGATCAAGGAATAGAGGGTGCTTTAAAGGTGAAGTATCTCGAGATAGCAGGGGTGGTGCTTATGGTCTCTTGAAGAAGAATGAAAATGGGTGCGTTGTTTTTAATTCTTTCGAGACGGAGTTTTAGTTCAGCTGCAGTTTGGCGAAAACCCCGGCAGTTCCACTGGAAGATCCAGGGGGGAGTAGCTCTGGCTTCGTAGAATTTGTGTTGGATATAGGAAGGGGCCTATCTATTGAATCGTTGTCCAACAGCTCTAACTTCCTTTCTTTTTTGTCTTACGCGTTGGACGACATTAAATTTAATATATGTGGTGTATTCATTTGTCCTAAGACATTCCCTACTGGCCCTATTAAGGTTACATGAATTTCTGCAGCTTTATTGCTCAAACCCCTGCAGATCCGTGGTATGGTACAAGGTTTGTTAGGATGTGTAGAGGAGTCGTGACACGACGGGCTGAATGAAGCGCTTTTTAATTCGACATCATCTGGAAGCCTTGCTAGTTGCGCTCGTGCTCACCTCATCACCTTTTTCTGTTCTCGTGGCCGGACCGCTACAGATACCTCTGTGGTGGTCTTTCTAATTATTCGAGTTCACGAATTAAACGCCCGTTGATTCCAGCCACGGCGACCGTTAATTTGTGTGCCAAGGTATTGTATTGCTTCCATTATGTTTCCTAGCATGCTTTCTATTTTTTCTCCTCGAGCTTCTAAGGCTGCCACTCTGTTTTCTGGCTTCGTTAGACGTTGGGGTTGCCAGTTGAAATGTTTCCTTAAGTGAGTTACGTTCTGTCTCACCGTAGTTAGGTGCATAGACGAGGAGGTATTCTCTTGGGATTTTTCAAAGATCAGGGGTGAAGAACCCGTGACGAGCGTAAGAGGCGAGCCCCACGCATTTGGGAAGGGGGCAATCCATCCCGTCTCCTGTGTGATCTCTTTCCGAGATGTCTTCTCGGCAGGCTTCTTGGTGTGCTTCCTTCTAGGTGGGATCTGTCGCATCGGGCATTCATTGCTTGTAGCGACGTGTCATTCGGCGCAGTTGTTACATTTGGGTTGGAGTCCAAACTCATCCATGTCCCAATGTGTTTGTCCACACTTGTCCCATTTATTCGTGGTGCTGGGGCAGACGTCAGGTTTATACCCAATCTTGTGGCAGGTAAAACATAGCAGAGGCCGGGGCCTATTCTCTGCCACCCTTAGCACCTCGCAAAGAAAGCGAACATTCGTGGGGATCGCTGTTCCTTCAAAAATGACCAGCACAAGCACTGTCTTGCTGCTCTGGCCAATGGGTCTAGCCGCAATTATTTGGTAAGTGCGACAGTCGAGCCCTTCCATGAGGGATTTTGGTGTCTGCCTCACATTACTTCCATGTAAGTAGATCACTCCCCGCACCTGGTTACTTGCTACCGCTATGTATGGCGTAACCTCATAGCTTTTTTTTTTAGACCCATCCCGAAATTACGCCCTCTTCTGGCAGAGTTTGAAATACTGCACAGCTGCGTGTGCGAAAGACACCATAAAAATGGAAAACCGATCGCTTATATATAGTTCACTTAAGAACAGTATTATACAAGTAATAGCCTTGCCACATTAATGGCGTATTTTGTGCACGTCACTGTGCAGGGTTTTTCAGATCTGCCTGAAGAGGGAGTAGTTTTGGGATGGGTCTTAAGGCCGGTTCAGACACTTGCGTTTGAGTGCGTTTGACTGCGTTGCGGCGAGAACCGAAAGCGAGTCACCGGCACATCTGTGCTTCGTATGAAGCGTGGAATCCAATTCAAGGAATCATCTTGGCACGCGACATAAGCAGCAGGGATGTCCTGGTGTCTCGCTGCCGCAACGCAGTCAAACGCAATCAAACGCAACTGTGTGAACCGGGCTTTAGAGTTCCTGTATAGGCTCCCTACGGGAGCCAGAGTTGCGCGTTTGATTCCACGTGCCGCGTGCCGCCCTCGCCGCTATTCGCCGAGATCCGATCACGTGAGGAGCCGTATCAAGTGTCGTGCAGCAAAGTAGACGTTGCACGCGCCCCGGCGTACGTTCCCAGGCTTTTGAGCCCGCCGCGCGCCTCGAACGCGCGGCGCTGCTATTCGCCGAATTCAGTCACGTGAGGAGCTGGATCCACATGCCTTGCGTGAACGCGCAACTCTGGCTCCCGTAGGGAGCCTATACATGAACTCTAATGTGTCTATATGGCTTTTTGTTTATGAGCTTGAATGAGCGGATTTCTGCTGGGGATGGCAATGGTATTTGATTTCTCGCTCAGGTGAACCGAAAGACCATCTTTGTTTCGGATGCCGGTTTTCTCTATCGCGGCAGAGATATCTCTTCCCGTAAAGGTATTCACCCCCTGCTTACATTTTGGCGTCAGCACAATGATTTGGGTCGGCGATTTCCCGCTTGATGACGTTCCATGCAGTGGTGGGTCTATCGGGGTAGTGAAATATCTCTTCCGAGATCTTATATCTTGCCATCTCTCTATCTCACTCTTGGTGGTCAGCATTGCCGTCAGGCATGTCCTGGTCGGCGATGTGCTTCTTTGCGATGCCGTTTGTTCCCCTGTTAGGTGTCGGGGTTGTGCAGATTTTCGTTGAGTCAAGACGTCGTCTACTTCTTTCTTATTTCCTAGGTAATCCTCAAATGCGCTCCTGTTTTGGAGGAAAGCCTCGTGTGATGCTTTATTCTTGATGTAGTCCTCTATAGTGCTTGCTGGTTGTTCTTGAAAACCAGGTATAGCTGGTTCTCTTGCTGCAAGACAATAGTGAAGGTGGCAGTGGCTTGACCTGGTATGATTGGCTGGATAGGGTTGCCTTGGCTTCTGCCTGGCGCTGGGTAAGGGCTGGTGGTTGTCTGGCTCATGGCGCGACTCTTCACTGCGACTCGTATCTTGCCGGTAGGAGTCCTTAGAATTGTCCTTGAAAAAAATTTAAAGTTGTTTTCCTGGCCCGCTGAGGTGGCGAAGGTTCCATTGTTCGAGTCGTTCAGGCAGTCGAGGTTAATGGCAAACCCTGAGGGCGCGGGAGAAAGTCGTTAGGTTTAGCTTGTTAGGCTTAAACGGAATGCTTCGATGCGAAAAGTAAAAACACGTCTGCACTCGCTGGAGGCAGAAGCGGAACTAGCAAACGCACCTGAAGCTATTCTTGAGCTCGTGTTGTCATCTAGCTGTATTTGACAATAAGAAACAGCAACTTGACGTAATTGAATGGGAAAAGTTAGAGGTTTAATACTACACTGCACGTGTAACACATCGATATGGAAGTTCTGGAAAATATAATTTTGAAGGTTGGTTCGCAATTTAATGTCTCCTATTTTTTTTACATGATCCTGTTTTTCTATTATTATGTTAAAACATCCAACATCATTTTAAAGCTTACCTTTAATTTTAAAAAATGCATTCTTTGTAGATTTTATTGCTTATTTTTCAATTTCTTATATTCAACCGACCATTTACATAATTCGTTTGCGGGTGTAGGAACGTTATAGCTCGAGAAACCTTTTTTACAATATTAGAGACCCCGGACTCTTGTCTGTTTGCCATTCCAACGACTTACTTTTCAATTCTTCTTTTACCGCTTTTATCTGCTCGAAGTCTCTTTGTTCTCTCGGGCGATCCCTGCACATAACTCGTTCCAACCGTTCAACCGCCTGATCCATAAAGGCTGCTTTTTCTTCATGTCCGACGATTCTCGGTACCGACTGAATTGAGCCATGGAGGTACGTTACGCACATGCGGCTGGAGGTGTTATTGTTCTTGGATGTAGGAGGGTGATGAAGTTTCTTGTATATCTTGTTGACGAATATTGCGGGGTAGTTGTTTTTTCGAAGGTCTCGTTTTATAAGATCGACTTCCATTTTAAGTTACTTCTTTGTTGAGCCGACCGTGAGGGCGCGTCGAAAGAGCGCCGACACCATTGAGGATTTGTGAGTTGTGGGGTGGCCTGACGAGAAGTTTAGGTATCGACCGGTGTGCGTTGCTTTTCTCTACACTTAGGACCGACTGACCCATGCTCAACTTCAGTTCACATTAAACCCTTCACTTCAGTCCTCAAGGCTCTCACTTCAGTGTTTGCTACTACCACCAACACATACTTCAGGAGTGTCCATTCATGAAACTTCCTCGGATGGAGCGGCACAACTTTTTGTGCAAGCAGGTGTGCCGCCTAACCAAGAAGTATCACCCTGGAGCTATCATCGAGACGAAGCAGGTGTTCCACACACTGGACGGGGGTCTTCCCGAGCCGAACATTGTCGTCACAATCGACGAACCCGTGGTCATTGCCGATGTCGCCGTGGCTTGGGACGACCGCCCTGCTTCACTTTGTCGAATGTGTGCTTTTAAGAGCGCCAAGTACGACTGCCTCAGACCGCTGTTCCATGGTAAGGTCACGACGGCAGTCGGCTTGGCGTTCGGAGCCCGCAGCATGCTCTGTAAAGAAACACTGAGCGGGAAAGCCAGCCACGGCATCCCCAAGTGGGATATGGCTTGGCTCTCCTCGCGAGCGGTTGTGGGCTCCCTCATCTCTTTTAATCACTTCAGGAAATCCTAGCTCCGTCTCTCATTCTCATTTCTCATAAAGTCTCCTTCCCACCTTTTTTTTTCTAGGGGATTTTTGAGTATTTGAGATGTTACTAGTGTCGCCTTCTCCCACGCGTACTCTGATACATTATTGCATTTCATTAAATCCATCTCTCATTGCAGATGGTGGGAGATTCTCCCCAACATTTTGTTTAACCTTTTAGCAGCCTTTTGGCATTTCTTTTATCATCACCCAGGGCGGTATTGCGTTTTTTGCACGCCGTTCCCTTTTTAAGAGTGTGCATGCCCGGCATACGTGCCGGCCTCTCTTGGGTTCCACGTTATTTTTTAAAACTTTCTTTATGCTATTCCTGTAGGCAGTTAAAGGGGCACTGACAACCCAAAGGTCGTATTTTTTTTTATTGTCTAAAACGATGCAACTTGTAGTCATAGACACGCAAAAAAAACCGCATCGCGAAAAAAAATTTTCCCGCGCGCGCGCGCGCCTTTTTAGTTTTGGCATTTGTATTTCCCGCGCTCACCTCCTCGCTTCTTTTGATCGGTGACGTCAAAAATCAGGAAATTTAGAAGCTTTGTAGGTGACATTTCTATAACATTTAATAACAGCAATCGTAAAACATGTTTTTTAACGCAATTGCGAACGCACTACGGCCCCTCTTTTTGAAATACCAGAAATCAGAGTTCGGTGTGATGTTGCTTCCTAGATTTGTACCCTCCCTCGGAAAACTTGGCAGCGCCCGTTGGCGAGTCGGAGAAAGACCGGTTTTTTCCCGCGGCGCCTTTCTATCCCTCACCTCCTCCTCGGTCGGGGTCGCCGTGACAACGGCGGAGGTCCGATAGAAAGTCGAGTCGCAGGAGACCGCAAAATGTGACTCACTGCACTGGCGCGGATCGCGCGGGAACTTCAAATTCGGCATTTGGAAATTGTTTTTTTAATTCACAAATACTGAATTTTAAAGTTTCAAATTTTGAGGGTAATGTCCAGGCATCGTTTTCAATCGTTTCGGATAATAAAAAAAAATATGATTTTGGTGTGTCAGTGCCCCTTTAAGGCCATTAACCAGAAGACCCCTCTAACAAGTGTTCGTTGTACTGTTTTTTGTCTCTTTTGAGTCCTGGTAGGAATTCGTAATTTAACGTTTCTTGCCAGAAACAAGGGTAGGGAAGGCCAATCGTGTTGCAGCTTGCTGCACTGCCCTTGACATCTGGCAAGCCACTTCCCCCAAAACAAGACGTGCACTGGGGTCTTCTTCTACCGCCTGCGGCGGAAATCTCACGTACTAGCGATCGTTGTGCGTTGCTTTTCTGTACACTTGGAAGGTAAAATGGTTTCCTGTTATTTCCACGGACGCATCCAGAAATGGAAGGCAACCGTTAGACTCACGTTCGACCGTGAATTGAAAGTCCGGATGGATGGAATAGAAGTGTTTGTAAAGGCGATCGACTTCGCTGGTCTCGGCAATACCGAAGCAATCATCCACGTAACGTTGAAACAGAGTGGATATGGGAGAAAACGTGCTTTGCGCTTTTTGCTTGATGGTTTCCATTGTGAGGTTGGCTGCCATGACGGACACAGGAGCGCCCATGATTGTGCCGCTACTTTGCTTGTAAAAGCGACCAGCTAAAGAAAAGTAGGTATTAGTCAGGCACAGTTCTTGTAGGCGGCATATCTCATTCACTGAGAGGTGGGTTCTTTCAGATAGTGTCGTGTCTGACGTGAGTGACGTTTTTATAGCAGACACCGCGAGTCGAATGCTCGCATGATCAATTACAACCGAACTAATATCGTGAACTGGTCCAAGGCCCGCAGTGAACTCGAGGACTGCAAATACTTCATCAACGACCCGATGGACTGAACCCGACTTATCCAGAGCACTATCCAGAAACATACCAAAGTATTTACCAATACTGAAGACCATCCCTATGTCGACAACTATCTTCAATCTCTTTGGACGAAGCGACGACGCCTTATCCAACGCTAGCAAAAGAACAAAAAAAAAAAGAATATAGCGCAGAATATTCGACATAACGCAAGAAAAAGAAATATATGCAAAACACTTAGCAGTGTTACATTTGGGGACAATTATGCGACATGAATGGGTTACTGCACACCGCCAAGGTACGGCATATGTTTCGAGCACTGCTCGGCCAACCAACACCACGGCATGCTCTCGTAGTACCGAGAAGCCAGACGACTTGCAGTGACGCAGCTGTTCCTTCCCCAGAAACAGCAGACATTTAAGCAATTACAGAAGCCATTTTCATACATACACAACACTGATACAATCACAATACGCAGAAATAGTGAAGGAGCGTTACGAACATTCATAGGAAATACATTTCCAGACCACACTCGCACAACACTCAATAAATACATATATAAACATCCTACACTTGAGGTCCTCATGGAGCACCAGTGGATAGAGGGCAATTTACGAGCTCATATGCCCTCTCTCGCGTCCATGTCTCATCGAGCACCCCACTAAGTGGCCAGAGACCTACTGTCCCAGAAAAGCCAGGGCCGAACACCGAAAGCTACGCCGCACTCGTCTCAAAGGTGCCAAACACAGCAGGCTCCTCCCCCGATCCACATCCAAAGCTCACACTAGAGAGGACGCAGTATTAATCCGTCAGGGACAGACACGTACACTACCCAACGATGGCATACAGCACGACATTGAGCGCAGACCGTGCGAACCGGCTTGTCAGGTATGTGGAAGTTACCCCGATGCATTGCACACCTACAGGAATTGTCCCAGAACCCTCTCCTCCCCCTATGTACTTACTTCATCCCACATCCTACCCTCCCTCTCATGTTTCTGGGAGAGCTGAACCGCTCCACCTCAGGAGCTCCGCCCAACGCTGTGGCCCTTGCTGTTGGCCCACATCAAACAGACAAAGGGATCCGGTACACCAGAATCAACACCACAACCGGGCGCCCAACTTGACTCTTCCTTATGGTACGTTTACAGAGTTCCCACTTCGGCTGTCTCTCCCGGACCTCCCGGACGTTGCTGCTCCCGGAAGAACGCCTACTCATGACGTAGGCAGCGTTGCGCTGCGCAAGAATGCCATTTCCGGTCAGCGAAACGCCTCGTTCGGCGGCAGAAATAGGTGCCGGACCTATACGGCTCGCCGCCGCGTTTTCCGCCCAGCGTTTCGCCCCAGCGGCAAAAGCTGGGCGGATTCGCTGGCGGATCCGCAAGTGTAAACGTACCATTAGATAACGACGACTCAGACTAGGAGTTGTCTTAAAATAAAGTATTTCTCTCTCTCATAAATGGCGCAGAATCTTTCCAGAACAAAGAGCTTAAGCAGCTGCATGAGCTGCATGCATGAGATACAGTTCATGCAGCCGCTCACGCAAGAGCAGGTGCATGAGCAGCAGCTCATGCAGGTGTAGTTGCTCGTGCGCATGCAGTTCGGGAGGTCGGGGTGGGCTCGGGGCACGTGCTGTTCGCCGCCGATCTAAGAGAGATTTTGTTCGCCTGGCGTCCGCCACTACTGGCAAGGTCCAACGGCCGGCGCGGGGCACGAGCAATATAGTCAAAGAAATGGCTCTCATTTGCGACTGGGTCCGAAGTTGCGACCACGTTCGAACCATTCAAACGTATTTTGTGCACATCCTATTTGCTGCTGATGTGCGTTGGTAGTGCACTCACGTTTTGAGCGCTTACAAGTGCGTCATTTGTGTCCAGATGAAGTCGCCCCTTTGTCGCATTGAATTTGGTTTCTGAGATAATGGAATCATTACAGTGGCAGTGTTCCTAGGTGTTCGTCGAGCATTCGATATGGTTAGTCACGCTCAAGTTCCTGAAGGACTTGTACCTCTTGATGTACATAGACTCATTCTTCGCTGGATACAAGAGTTTCTTCGATGCAGGAACATCGTAGTGTGTACAAATGATGGAGACAGCATGCATTATGAACTGCACCATGGAGTACCCCAAGGTTGCTGGTTGTGCCCAACTCTTTTCAATGTCATAATGGCAAAGTTATCGCAGAAACTTCAGCAACCTTTACGAATATCTATTATGCTGACGATGTTTGTATAAGGATCTCTGGTTCTTCCCCAGATATTATAAAGATTCAGTTACAGAAAGCCCTAGACACGACAAACAATATTTTAAGGCCGGCGCCACACTGCTTAAACATCATACAAAAGATAGTCTGCAAACACGAGTCACCACAATATCCGTGGTTCGAATGCCGCGTGCCACATTTTCTCCTTAAACTCATTGCCATACGGCATTCGAAGCACGGATCTAGTGGTGACTCGCGTTCGAATCTGTGTGCAGACTATATTTTGTATGATATATAAGCAGAGTGACACCGCCTCAAGAGAACGAGGAATGGAGCTATCTGCCACGAAATAGGCATTTATGCCATTTACCCGAAAAAAAACTTCATGGTTTTCAACTTAAATGGTGACTCAAATCAGCGAGTTCAATCGTATAGGAAGTATTCACTGGACGCCATATTTGAGGGCGATGTTTAGAGCGCATGCCCAGAACGAGCTCACGTTAATAGCCTGCTAAGACCGGCAACCTTGATGGTGCTAAATGCACGCTCCAAAAGGACTGCGGAAGCTCGCCGTCAGCATGCGCTCAGCAGCCGCGCACACAGATATGGCCGCCAGTGAATACTCCCTATAAGTTTATTGTTGTCCTACAGGATCAATCCCTGACTTCGTTCAAACACATAGATATGCTGGAGGGCAGTATTAATCATGTAATTAATGTTTTTCGTTGCATTGCAGGTGCAAAATGGGGAGCCTCAATAGATTCAATGCTCTCATTCTACACAGCGCTAGTGCAACAAGCGATTCCCTATTCTGTACCTGTGTTACAGTTGCTTTCCAACACCTCAGAACTTAGTCTTACTTATATACTTGCAAGAAGTCTAAGAGTATGCTTAGACCTTCCGCGAGCAACATACAGTGCTCCTGTACTCGCTACAGCCAACGAACCACCTGATACTATACTTATAATCCAGGAAGTGTGTCGCAATATTTTTAGACTTTCTGCGCGGTCCTTTTTTAATGAAATTCTTTATCACAAGGCGACACACTGTCTGCAAGCATTAAATTACGTACTCTTGTTAATCCCTGAGCAAACACACTGGGTTCATGCCATTCGTAAGCGACCATGAACGCTACCATTACAAGAAATCAACATGAGCATTCTAGGCATAGAAACAAAATCATCGGTCAATAGACACGTTGCAAGGGCATTGACTTTTTCACATCTACAGCAAAAATACGACGACAACTTTCACGTGTATACCGACGCATTAACCAAGGATGGAAGATAAACATCAGCATTTGTGGTCTCTTCGTTTCAACCATTGGTCATCCTTTCGTCTGTCACATCAGCCTTCTTCAACTACCGCAGAATTACATGCTTTCCTGGCGGCTGCAATGTATATAAAAACAGCACGACAGCGAGTTAATGGGTAATATGTACCGACTATAAGACAGCACTACAATCCTTTAGGGCCTCGAACACTCGCAACAAAAATATTTCTATTCGGTACCGAAATGAAGCAATAGAGTTTCGAAATACGGTGCACCTTCAATGGGTTCCTGGACATAGCGGTGTTTCAGGAAACACCCAAGCTGACCAACTGGCCTCGAACACGCACACAAGCAACAGCGTCCACCTCACACCTTTTACAAAACCGATGCCAATTGATACATTCGTTGTCTGCAAAACAGACTGTCCTACGACACGTGGTTCAAGAGCATCTCGGAAGACAACCTACTCCTCCTAATTGATCCAGACCTTCGTTGTCTAGTCTATACTTACTTGAGTAGATCTATTGAGACAGTAATTCATCGCCTACAATGAATTTATTGTCTCAAAGCTTTTTTTTTTTTTTTTTGCCCTGTTGAACACAACCTGTTGAATTCGGAGTATTACGTGTGGGCATCCCGTTGAAGACGTTGTGCACATCATAATTTACTGTCTAAAATACGACCAGTGGCGAATTCGATCACGAGTAGGACTAAGCATATTCGTCAATCACTATTTTTTTCCGGCAAAAGTTTTAAGTCCTTGGTCGGAATTAAAAAGCCAGAAGAGGGCATCAAGTTTACTAAGATATTTGTTTACTGACACAAAGGTCGTCGCCAGATATTAGCTATTATTCAGAGGTTAAAATACGCACTGCGCGCTCTTAAAAGATAATTGCGTAATTTTTTATCGTAATTTTATTACTGTGTTACAGTAATCTATTATTCATATGTACATAAGTATTTATTGCGTCATTTCGTCATGAAAGCTTTATTTTTATGTGTATCTGAAAGGTTCCCTGAGGAGGTTTCTGAGATCGCCCAAAATATGGCTAAACCTCATTCTGCTGGTTCTAAGCATCTTATAAATCCCTAAAAGCATGACGATACGCGGCCGATTTCCCGATTAAAAACGCAATCAAAGAGAGCAACACACCGAGGTCACCTCCGGCGATGGGAGGAGCATGTTGCGAAACCAGGACCACTGTCAGCCAATAGCAAGAGAGGGATCCTCGCGTTTCCGATACTTAGAATGCCTACGTACAAACCGCAGAGGGATATCTCGAATGCGCGCGGCTCGTTGCCCATGCAGCCCGACCTACGATTCAACCTAGCGAGCGCGCGCACGAGAGCTGACGACCGTACTCATCGCTACCGCGAAAAAACAAACAAAAAACAGTGCGCTGTTTTTGAGACGATTCTCGTAGTGTTATGTTCCCTCTCCGCGAACAATTAAAATATTTGAGCTACTCTTTTTTGCTTTTATCACCCAAAAAAGCATACACTTTTTGTAATAACAGCGTTTGCAATTTCAACGAAATGTCACATTTTATTTGGTCAAATGTCGTCCTGGCTTCCGGAACAATTAATGCTCCTCCCATCGCCGGAAATGACCTCGGTGTGTTCGATCTTTGATTGGTTTTTAAATAGGAAAATCGGCCACGTACCGTAGTGATTTACAGATGTTTAGGATGCTTAGAACCCGCATAGTGAGTTATCGCCATATTAAGGCGATCTCAGAAACTTCTTCGGGGCACCTTAAAACTGAGAGTATTATTCATGGTGTACTGATTTTATAGCTGGAGATCATCTGTCATTCATACTGTATACACTACTCAGTTTGAAGTAGCCGGTCCCAGGATATGAGAGCAAATTCTTCATCTCATCAAATAAACATTGATTGATTGATTGACTGAATTTGGATTCCGACGAATACGCAGCGGCGTGTTGTAATGGATTTTTGCAGAGCGAACTTTGCTCTTAATCTGTGTTCCAGTGAGTTCAGCCTTTAGATACGAGCCTCTAATGAGTAGCGTCGGATTATGCAAGAGTCGCGGTCGTAGGTAAAAAAGAGCATCTGACCGTGGTGCCATTTGCAGCGCTTACACGTACGCGCTTGAACGCAGCGCTTGAACGTAGGTTGATTCCGTGCTTTGCACGGAATCAACCTTTCAATCGACGACCACGTGCGTGCTTAGCTGTGATGATCGCATGCTGAGCAGTGCGATCCTCACAACCTAGCATTTGGTAAACAAAGAGCGTCTGGCAGTTGCGATCCTCAGCGTTTGTGCGTAAGGCGTGTGCTTTGCTCACTTTTCGAAACGGCGAAAAATTGCCGTTTTGAAGAAGATTCTGCTTCTCGAGGCGAGAAGTTTTGGTGTCGCCATCTAGCGGCAGCGCGCCAAAACCCAAAGTGAGGACGCCGCCGTTGCTTCTCAGAGCTGCTGAATGGGCTTTCGTTCAGCCTCGCCTTCTCGCTAGAAACTTTTCAATTTGTCTCTTTTTTTTCTCTCTCTCTTTCTACAACATGTATTTGCATTCTTACGCGGACAATTACAAACTCTGCGTCTGGCAGGTCTTCATCCCAGGCTTCAATGTTGCTAACTGGAGTGTTCTTATTTATTTTTTTTTTGTCCTGGGCAAAGCACGGTAAGACCCTCATTTTGAACTCACTAATGTTTTAAGTTGCCATATTTTTTCTGACTTTAATTGACAGTTTCAGAAACATTTATTGTCCCACTTTTTTAATAACAATCAAGGGCACCATTGTTTTCCTGGTTTCCTCCCTTGAGATGAACTTACTAGTTCGCTATCCCGATTGCTGCATCTTTCAAAAATCAGGCGCAGTTCTGTACCCATTTGTCTTTATACACATCCTCGACTTTGCCAAGCTTAATAAAATCACCAGCAGCACCACGTTTATTAGTTTAGCAATTACTATGAAGAAGTGAATGCTTCCAGCATATAAAGTGTGGATGACTGAGTTTTTACAGAGTTAATGCAAAAAGAAATGTTGCATTCTGAAGATGCACATAATTTAAAAGCCTAACCCACATTTAAAAAATAAAAACGAAAACAAACCATTCTACACTATTAAAACTAGAGAGAAAAAATAAACATAGGCAAGCTTCTAGCGGGAATCGTTTTGTCAAATTATCTTTAACGAGTCATTTTGTTAATATCGTGCATTAAAGAAATACATCGTTTGATCGACAGCTAAAGCTTCAATTACAGCCATTTGAGATATTGCACAGATGTAGCTGCTATTAGTGATGACTGTAAGAACAATGCGATTTAAAAAAGAGGAGATGTGGGATTTATTTATAACCGACCTGCGAGCGAAGAAAGTACTTTGTGGTCCAGTTATAATTACTCTCAATGAAACGCAACAAACCCTAGGATCACAGCCAGTGTTTGGCAAGTTATAGGACACATTGTCTTGCTGGCCATAAGTGGTCTAGAATAATGAACGCATAGAATTGAGCATAAACGTTCAACAACGCACCTTTTATTGCACGAAAAAAAAAATCAACAAAGGCGTCTACTGGTAGGCGAAATAGTGAAACATCCAGCATAGGTTACTTTTTTTTTCTTGGTCACAACACCACGCCACAGCTACTGCACCGTAAGAAAGTCAAGACTTGCCCGAATGTAGGATACTCGGCACTCGATTTGTTGAACAGACACATGAACGTTCTTTCGCTTCTGACATCATAAAAAGGACTCTTCATTACTTGAACTTAGCGGCGCAACAGATGACACGGATGGCACGGAGAAAGAAATTCGGGTTCGGGACAAAAGGAAAGGTGGATTATTGGATTTTCGTTGGCGCCGAGTCCAGCCAGTGCAATCCGTACGGAGAACGAAACAGGCACTCCAGAAGTAAAGCAAAACACAATACAAGATACAACACGATTCGTCGTGAAAGCATCTGATAATTGGTTCGAGCACACCATCGCGCTCGCATGGTTGTAACCTTGTACCTTTTTTCGGTCGCGTATCTTGTGTCAACCGCCGAGATATAACAATAAGGAACCACCGCGCCGCGTCCGAAAGCAAGCAATCACGCCGTACCGCTATCGCAAGCACGATGTAAACAAACCGGGCATCCTCACATCCTGGGTATCACGTGACATTCAAGTTGTGCTCAGCGGCGCCCCCTGGCGTGGTTTTCGCCGCGAAAAGCCAGTTCCGTAACTGAGCTAATCTAATAACATTGCCTCTATGCCCTGCATACGTAACATGGGGAATGAGTGCTCGAAAGGAATACGCGCTGAAAGCGATTTTTAGGAAGGCGAGAGTACTGATCGCACACAATATCTTCGGAATATATTGGGCAGGCTCAGTATCGTCGTTTAAGACAACAATAAGTCATCGTGCTAGGCGCTGCTTAACAGAAAAATCGGTTACAGCCGGAAAGCCCAACTCAGTGCGATTCAATCCAATAGATAGCTTGCACTGAGGTCACATCAGCGGCTTTATTGCAGAAGGCGTACCTACTGCAGCATACATTGCGGACCATAGTTTGTTTTAGAGCCCAGCTCTTAGGCGCCCGTTTCTGGCTTGAGCGGCGTCGGCGTCGCCGTCGCCGTCGGCGTAACCGCTCGGTGCATTATGGGACATTTCCCATGATGCACCGCGCGGGGAGGAGGGGAGAACGAGGGGGAGAGGAGGAGGAAGGAGGACGGGGAGGGGGAGGGGAGGAAGAGGAGGGGAGGGAGAAGAGGAGAAAGGCGGATGGGGAGGGAGGGGGAGGAGGACGAAAGAGGAGGGGGAGGAGGGAGGAGGAAGAGAGTAACTTGAAGGATGGGGGAGGAGGAGGTGAAGGAGGAGGGTAGGAGGGGTATACCCTTCCCACCTCCTCCTCAAGAGCTGCGCTCCAATTCGGCGTTACTGGGTGTTGTAAACGTCTCACTTTTTCAAAGCAAGAACAAGTATAAATAACCCCTAGAAGGAGGCAATGATGTCAGCAACAAGCAAGGCGGCTTCTGGAGCAAACTCGTCCAAGGACGACCAGTAAACAAAAAAAGTTAGCTTCAAACAGTTTACACACACACACACACATACACACTCACATAGAAACACACACACATACACACAAACAGAGGCACAAGCACAAACACACGAGCAGAGGCACATGCACAAGCACACACAAGCAGAGGCGCATGTATAGACAAACACACACCACCACCACCATCGAAATGACAAGTAATTCCCTTATATAATGTCCAATTACAGGCAACTAAATGTAGTTACGTTTTTAGCGGTATTGACATTTACACAGTACTACAATGTTTACAGAGCTTTTAGCAAGCTGGCTTCTGAACGGCAAAAGTTTGATTGTACTGCAGACTGTTTGCACACCTGAGAGCACGACCAATTTTCTTTTCCTTCCTCCCTTTTTATTTTTAGTCAAAAGTTTTGCGACAAAAGCGTTCCTGAGGAGCGGAACATCGAGCTACGAGACAGAGACAGAAACAGAGATAGAGAGAGAGAGAGAGGGTGCAAAGGAGAATAACGGCCATCTTGCTTCCCTTTTAAAGCTTATCCTTGAAGAATACTTTGGATGTATGCACGGATGTGTTTATTGAAGATGGCAGAATGTTGCTTTCCCCACGAACAGACACAAAAAAGTGTACTTTCAGTAAACACGAGCACGAGCCTGACCGTTTATGGGGCGGTGCAACGATTTTCGAACTTAGATCCAAATAATCGGGGGAGTTGGTCTCGGTCATTTCTGGATCCAAGAATAGAAAACCATATCTCTTTCCGTGCGCTCGTTTTTATATTAAAAAAATGGCAAAGATCGAAGTTTTCGGCGCCTCGTGCATCGACGACAGTACTCGTGCATTGACGACAGAGTATCTTCCGAGTCACGTGCGCAATGACATCTCTGGAGGATCATGTCACTTCCGGATAGGTTCTGTGACCTCTGTTTTTTTTTTTTTTCAATCGTTTCTTTTGTGATTCTCTACACCGTGTCAACCGTCTTCTCGACCAACACGGCGTCAGGGCGTGCTGGTCTCTGAAACCACGCACCCCTGAGAGGTTCCTCGCGCGGTAGGCGATGACAGAGGAGATTTTGGTTTACGAACAGGGTGTTATGATGTCATGAGGCTCTCTGATCTTAGAAGAAGAGGACATCCAGTGAGCACGCTCGCAGGAGGTGGCACGCGCTGTTGCGTCTGGAACTGACGACAAATCGCCATAGCAGCTGCTTTGATCCCGTATGTTACTTAATAAACAGTTTGCTTAAACCATCCTCCTGAGCTTGACTAGCAACATAACATGGTGTCAGAAGTGGTGAACAGCTCAACGTCCATGTTTTTTATTTAACAAGCAACAGCAGCAACAATATGGCATCTGCTTTCCTACAACTGCCGGCTCCGTTCCAGCCTGGTGACGACCCAGCAAGAGCATGGGAGGCGTGGAAATCATCGTACCTTATCTTCGAGGCAGCCTGTGAATATGCATCCAAGCCTATCGCAACTCGGAAAGCTTTTCTGCTCTACTGCCTTGGACCTCAGGCAAGACGAATTACGCAAACCTTTCCTCTGCAACAAACGGGAGATGGTCAAAGCGGGCAAAGAGAGAATGCAGTAGATTACATACTGCACGAATTTGATAAACTATATGCACCTTGCAAAAGCGTTACACAAGCGACAGCCATTTTTAACACAATAAGCCAAAAGCCAGAACAAACCATTGACGAATTTGTAACTGAGATAAAACTGTAGGCTCAGAAATGCGACTACGGAGCTCAAGAAAACAGGCTCATTGGTGATTGTAGCATCATTGGGATACGAGACGTGGCTTTGCGCGAACGATTGTTTTGTGACCCGAGTCTGACCCTAGACAAACTCATTTCAACCTGTAAAGCAGCTGAAATCTAAAAAAAAAAACACGTGGATGATATTCACGATCCATTTGGGAGGCATAACAATTGGGCCTCTTCCATAAAGAGGCAGTGGCATCCGTAGAGAACTTCGAACTGCTCAAATCCAAGCTTGCACAAACTGGGACAGAGCTGGAGAGGCGGTCAAAGAAAAAAAAAAGGACATGGTGGCATCTCGCCCCGAAGAGGGACAAGGCCTGTTTTCAGAGTTGGTGTTGGCAAAGGCAGAAATGCTGCGAATTTCTTTGGAGCACGAGAGAAATATCGAAGCGAGCTTTGGCCGTGAGCAGGCCCTTCAAAGCGAGTACAGGGCAGCTTCGGTTCTCCTGGGGGAGATGCAAGCGCAGCAAGCAGAATTTTCTCATGCCAAGTATAAGGGGTCCGAAGCATTGAAAGCCCAGTTAGTTTCTCTAAGTGGGGATTTGGCAAAGCAGCTGGAGCTTGTAGATGCCAAGGTGGAGGAAGCGGACATCCTGAAGAAGATGTTTGAAGCATCTCAGCTTGAGCTCGAAAGGTTTTCTGCCGAGTACTGCATCCTGCAGGATGTCCCTCTTCAAGACTGTGGCGAGGACTTGCCGGCAGTTGAGAATGATCCCGAACAACGAGAGTTCGGTGCCTTTCAGTACCTCAAGGAGCTATTGGACAGCGCAAAACGCAAAAGAGAGGCCCTGGAAAACCAGCTTGCTAAAAAAGACGAGCAGTTCAATCTACTTCAGCAAAACTATCAGTCCTTAAAGAACTGGCACCAGTTGCCGTTACAAGATCTCGAAGCATTTCTCCGGAGCACCATCGAGCACACCAACCAGTCGTCAGAAGCTGCAGTGTCTCTTGAAGCAAGTCAGCTGGAAGACTTGAACTGTCTGCTGACAGTGCTTCAGGAACGGGTCACATCCTTGTCAGTTAGGAACGAGCTCCTCGCTCAAGAAAGTCAGCAGTGGAAATCATCTTGTAAAGATGAGAGTGAAAAAATTAGATGCGTGTCTGATGAAAGTCACTTCTGGCAGCAGAGACACGAAAAAGTGGCAGAGACTTTGAGAGAGAGAGAGAGAGAGAATGTTGCTAAGTGTCAAAATACGTCGCAAACGGAAGCAGACGAAAGCTCCATTACCGCGAAGGCAGAAACAGAGTACGACAGATTGGACGAGAAAGTCAGCAGCCTCCTAAAACGCAACGGAAAGCTAAAAATCGAAGCCGACGTTTTGCGGTCAGAACTTTCCAGCCTGGAGGAGCAAGCCGAGATGCTCGTCAGCCACAACAAACATTTTCAACAGCTAGCAGAGAACCTAAAACAGGCACGACATTGCCTCGAGGAGGAGCTGAAGACTCAGCGTGAGCAGCACGTCAAGGCCATCAAGGAGCTGGAGAACGAGCACTGCACTGCGCTGGACGAAGCGGCCAAGTGTGAGGCAGCACTGTCAGCGCTGAAGACAGACTACTCCCAGCTGTTGGACAAGTATAACCACATTGTATACAGACACAGGAACCTGCAGGAAAAGTTTCACGCGGCAGCCCAAGAGAAACGCAGTTTGGAGGACAGGTGCGCACAGCTCACAGAAGAGTGGGCAACAGCCAGACGAGCTCTCGCAATCTTCGAGGAGCAGCAGGGGCGCAGTGGGACAAAAGACTATGCAAGAGCTGCGGCAAGTAAACCAGCAGTTGCAAGAGCGCTTTCGCCTCCTCAAGGACAAGCATCTCAAGGCTGCAGAACGGTTGGTACAGGCGCCAAACCAAAAAGTGGGAGCCTCGATGGAACATGTCACCGAGGGCACTGGGGGCACAGCGAGAACTTCGGAGGCACCAGCAAGCCTGGTCGAAATAGAGGAACTCTCCCGGCGGTATGAGTCCCTGGTAGAGCAGTCTCGAGCCGAGGAGAGCAAGGGGAACCAGGAGACGAAGCAGCTGATACACATTGAGGAACACCTGAAGGAAGCAGCCGAGACCTTGTCAGAGCCGAGACCTTGTCAGCCGAGCAGCAGCTGTTGAAGACCTAGCCACTACAGCCAAAACAGGAAATTTGGTTTAAAATACGGGGACACTGGAACAAAGGTGTGGTTTTAGACAGAAGCCCGAGTGAGAGGTCGTACACGGTACAAGGACAAGAAGGACGCACCTACAGGCGCAACCGGTACCACATCAAAGAAGCGCATGGAACAGCAGAAACGAATTCAACTGTTGAAAACTACAGTCTCAAACGAAGCTGCTGAAGACTTTTTCCCTACAGTCTCAAACGACGAATCACTTGAAAACATTTCCACGTCTACAAGGTCTCAGGTCCTGCGTCAACAGGATAACCAAAAAAAAAACAAGAAGTGGACGCGTCGTGGTGAAGCCGCTACGATACAGAGACCTGACAAGGTCGCACTGCGTTATCTTCAAAAAAAAAAAGAATGGGGGCATGTAATGATGTCATGAGGCTCTCTGATCTTAGAAGAAGAGGACATTCAGTGAGCACGCTCGCAGGAGGTGGCACGCGCTGTTGCGTTTGGAACTGACGAGCAATCGCCATAGCTGCTCCTTTGATCCCGTATGTTACTGATTAAACAGTTTGCTTAAATCATCCTCCTGAGCTTAACTAGCAACATAACACAGGGGACTCCGGTTTGGGGCACAACAAAACACCGCACCCGGTAAGCATCGCCGGTCATCATCGCGGCGGGCGATACAATCGTACCTTGAGAAACACGAGAAAACAAAGGTTCAGACTCTCTTCTGCTCCTCGAACAAACCAGACTGCTAGACATTACTCGAGACGTTGCTGAAGCTATATAATCTATACAAATATTTACACAAGGTTTTCTCTGGGCACAGAACGGGAATCGGCAGACCATTGTGTAGACCAAGCAGTTCGATCCTCGCTCGCGCGTTGGCTCACGAGACTCTTCTTTTTCGTCATCGTTAGTGCGCTCCCGCGCCCGCGCAAACAAGGTGCTGTCTGAGCTACAGGACAAACAAACCCGGGAACGACGGGGAGCGTGGGCTGCGCAGGGGGGGGGGGGGGGGGGGGAGGTTGTTGAATTCCGGTTGATGGCACTACGACAATTTAATACATTTTAGGAATAATGCTAGACTCTTCACGCATTGCTCTATGCTCAAACGCCGAATTTCTTTTTTATTACTTTATATTGACCATAAAATGGCACAAATCCCTTACTTACAAAAC